>CAMZMU010000100.1:42076285-42384801 GCA_947311845.1 Poa pratensis | reverse complement strand
CGGAGAGCATCCACCGCCGAGAACAACGTCGTCGAGCGGACGTAGTTCTGGTTGGTGCCCAACCGCATGTTCCAGGGTGTCCTTGAGGCCGTCCGTGCAAGACTTGGTGGCGTCTATAGCGAAGAAGACCTTCCCGAACAAGGGCCGTCCAGTCCCTGGCCGGCTCTCAGTTCTTGAGCAAGCTCCTCCACTGGTGGTAGGATGCTCATAGATGAAGAAAAGAGACTTTAGGCAAGTGGTTCTGGTATGGTCCATTGTGACGCTATAGAGGCCGGCATTCGTCCGTCCCTAAATCCGACGAGGCACCCAGTAGGGTTAGGAGGCATAGGTTTAGTTTAGGTTTAAATTTTGTTCAAACTATTGTAAAATATTAAGAAATTTGAATAAATTTAAATCTTTTGCTTTCATTGGACGTCAATTATTTTTATTTTTATTTGGGTGCCGCAGCTGGGACCAAGCCCCCCATTATGATGGACATATTTTCACACGCCGAAACAGACACATTTTGTAGTGTGCCGTAAAATTCGTAGTTGCCGATGGAGATGCCCTAAACATGTCACGGTTAAATCTCGTTAAAAGAATGTTATGCATCGATGTTGTGTTGTCGTGATTATTATATCTCTTTTGCGTCTTCGTTCTAGATGCAATTAGACTAGAGAGAATCTCCCCAAAATAGAAAAACAGACGAAAGAGTACGACGGGTACACTCCTTAAGACAAGAAGACAGGCTGAAGTGAAACATGACGCTTACCACCTCACTGATACTCTGACTGCAACGGCAGACTGCACGGTTAATTTATACTTCCAACACCAAATCCCATTCTAATCTCTCTTTCTCTCCAATACTCCCCACTCTGCTCGCCACTCCCCGTGACCCTTTTCTGAGCATTGATACTCCCAACAGGCAGAACAGATAAAAACTAACAGCTCAATTAAAAAGTGCAGGAAAATCATACATGTCGATTATCCAAATTCACTAGGTACTAATAATTTGAGGAACACTCACACTAGCCCTTGCCTACAGGGAGCCGAAACAGAGGAAAAAATACGGTTCATGATTCGTGTGCTTCTCCATTGCTCCGGGCGCCGCCGTTCCCTTACTTCCTTGGATTTGATTTCTCCATGATGAAGCTTAATCTTTGATGGCACTAGACTACATTCTGCGCACGTTTCTTCATTGTTCTTTACTTGAAAGAAGATCTATATCATATTATTTCTCGGGCACTTACCATGCAAACATTCCTATCCATTATGACATGTGTAACAAAGATTGTCACTCGGCATTGGATTATACAGATCCTTGCTCTTGTGTTAAAATCAAATTCCACAGGCCGGAGTCATAGATAAACTTGCTTTATTTTTCTCGACAAGGGGGCATACCCCGGTCAATTTTCTTATAGAGTTTAGTTAACACCCTTCATGTTGTATGTATAAAAAACAACAAGTCATAATATAGTGATGCTTGAAGTGGTATGTTACCATCACTTTGATCATCATATCAGCTCGGGCTGGGGTATGCCCCCTTGTCGAGAAAAATAAAGCATCACTATATCATTTTTTTTTTGAGAAACACAGTACAGATCACAAACACGCACGTACAGACACCCTATGAACGCACGCACGCAAACCCTACCCCTATGAGCACCTCCGAGAGACTGGTCCGACAGATCATGAGGTTGACGAAGTCACCACGGACGCCTCGCTGTTGACGGGCACGTCACCTACCACTGAAAGCATAGCGCCGGTTTAATCCTGGAAAATCCAGGAAAATACGAGCACCCATGCCAAGTATGGGACTTGAACCTGGGTGGGCCGGTTCCACCACAAGGAACCAAACCAGCTGAGCTAGGCTCAGTCGCAGCATCACTATATCATGACAGATTATAAAGTAGCATAGACAGATTATGTGCTACTTTATAAAACATTTTTGTGTGGAATAACTGAGATGTTCTTTTTACGGATTATGTGTGTCATCATATTATACATATGGTGCGCTGCAGCTAATCCGGGTGATCCAGGCATTTTTAAGTCAGATAATACCCCAAATTACACAGAAATGGAAAACAAATGCAAGATAATCCACACCATGACCTATATCCAGGAGGGAGGTCACTAACTGATGGTTGTAGTGCTGCCAATGACAGTGAGAAGCTAAGCACTATGTTTCAAGAAAAGCAAACATCTCCTCGGTTTACATTTACCAGCATTTTTATCTTGCTATGCGCCCCGGTTTCTTGCTTATCCAAAAGATGGTTCTACTCAGATGATCAGTCTATTGAACATCACATGAGTGAAGAAGGCATGTTTTTTTGCAGCTTATGTGGAGTAGAGGTATGTTACCAACTGATACCTAGAAAACATTACTTCTTATCTGCTGCTTCTAGAAGGCCGAGTTAGTTTAATGTTGGAGCCTGTTAGAAGTTTTTTCTTGAACTAGTCAACTATGTAGTTGTCAAATTTACAGTGAACTGATTCTCGGAAAATAATTACAGCGAACTATGTGGCAATGATTGATTATAGTTGTTAAATGCTTCAGTGCATTGGCATCAGAAACATAGTACTAGAATTATTAACTACAGTTTGGCTCATTCCAAACCTGGATGAATTGTCTTCATGTGATATATTTGCAAACTACATCTGAAATTATTCTCTCAGTGCATGAGCATCATTCAAAGTCAACTTCCTTTCACTAGAATTTATTTGCCATCAAGAATTTGAATGTGTACTGGATTCACTGCAGCCATAAATAGAAGTGGAATATATATAAGATGTTAATGCTGCAGGCGTGATTTATTTCGTGCAACGTAAAATAAATTGTCATTGAAAAAAAATCTTTTTCCTTTCTTAAACCGACAAATGATTCCATTTGGCAGTTTTCTTGAGGTGTGACTACCCTACCCTTATATTAATATTATGTTGGTGCTGCAGCACAGTAAGCATTGCAGAGTTTGTGACAAGTGTGTTGATGGCTTTGATCACCACTGCAGAGTTAGTTCCCTTTCTTATTCTCTTATTAAATTGCATTTTCACTGAAGAAATTATATTAAAAGCTTTTCTGCTGTATTGGTTTGCCATTCATGTAGTGGCTTAACAATTGCATAGGAAAAAAGAATTACAAATGGTTTTTCGTTCTAATGGCTTCAGCAGTTCTCTTGGCAAGTACAAAACCATCAGGCAAACTTCGATGAGCATGAGGTTTCAAAAGAAAATTTAATTACAGAATTGCTTGGGTCTGCATTTATTACTCAAAGAGTCAACAGTACACAGAGCGATCCAGTAGGCAACACGTAATGTGGATTTCTGTTCCATTTCCTTTTCAGTCTAGTTGATCACTGATAGGTATCTATGGTTTGTACCATCAGCTTATAATGCAGTGGTTGGTGGGCACTTTTGTGCTGATACTCTGCTTTATGAAGCGAGGGGAGTTCTCTGGGCAGATTGTCTCAAGACTAGGAAGCAGTTTCTCAACCGCGGCCTTTCTAATTGTTGTGGTGAGTTTGGTTAAATTTATAGTTATTCAGGAAATAATATTTCACACAACTGTTTGAATGTCCTCCATTTTTACATAGTTGTGTCAAAATACATGCATATACTCAGTACTCAATGTTGAAATATATCGCCCACCCTTCTCCATCAGTTTGGACTTTTGATGATCTGGCTAGTGCATGAATTGAATAAGGTACCACAGTCAGCATCCCAAATTCAAGATACGGCCAATGGAATATTTGTTCATCGATCCCTCGTCTATGATCTGGTGGAACCTAAACGTGAGAGGAAGGGTTGACACATATTATCCTCTCTTCTCCATTAGAACATAGGCGCGATGTTCCAGACATACTCTTTAGGCTTGACAATCTAGCTGGATATATATTGCTTTACACTGAAACTATTATTTTGATAAGATGCTTTCTATTAAACACTCGTTAAGGCATCGCAAAAAAACATCTAAACAACAGTTGTTGTTTGACAATGACTATCAGTTAGTTGAAAACACTTGTTATTGCTTGCTAACACCAAATATTTACGCAGGTGTCATGTACATTACTAGCAATGATTGCAACAGTACCACTTTCCCAACTATTATGTTTTCACATTCTTCTTGTTAGGAAAGTAAGTACTCCCTCTGTTGCATAATATAAGATATTTTAGATATTTAATTATAGACTGCATCCGGATCGGAATGAGTGAATCTACACCTAAAATACGTCCATATACATCCAATTCAGGAAAAACTAAAAACAAATTATAATTTTTAATTGCCAACCAGTTAACAGCACAAAAAATGTTGCCATGTTCTTTCAGATATGAGTGCAAGGGAGAACCTGAGTTTTATTATAACATGAAAGTCTAATAATACAAGGGAGAAATTTTAGGAGGCTGCCAAATTATCCTGGGTTATCCATCTACGTTGATCTAGTTGTACATGTAATTGAGATATTTAGAAGATACTATTTTCTTGATATTATTTGATATGAAATAATTTATTTATACTGCTTAATACCATGCTCAATACTGTATCAGTTACCGCATAAATATTATTTGGCTTAAGGTCAAATCCAACCTCCATCAATCAGCGGCTGAGATTCAGACCTTATCTTACCTCTAGCGAGGTCAGGTGGAGGTCTGTAGTTGAGAAAATTGGGAAAATGTCAAATAGTAGTGAATACTATTTTTGGGGGTAGTGAATAATTCCCCCCATTTCAAAAGGAAGTTCCTTATCCTATTAAGCACTTTCCTCTGCCGTCATATTGACAAAATATCATTCGTTTTAACTTGTTGGGCAGGACACTAACCTTAAAGTTAGCTCTTGCGAACAAGATTATGTTGTAAACCCAAACTTGGCCACTTGCTGTAGCACATCGCGGGTTGCAATTCTGTGACGATTACCTCACTACACTTAGTCTTTCAGAATACTTTATAGCTGATAATTGAACTATCGCATTGCACTTTATCTACATGGATGCTGGGAATCAGTACATACGATTACATAATTGCATTAAGAGAGCAAGAAGAGCACCAAGAGAATGCCGAGAACCAAAGCCCACATATGTCTATTGTTAGCTCTGTGACGGGATTTAGCGTAACTAGCTCTTTTGGTCCGCCGCACCGTGGATCATGGTGCACTCCACCACGACTATTCCTTGAAGATCAGGTATACACTGCTTGTCATGCATAAACTGGTTTTCTTTATGACTTGTGGATACTTATATTGCTCGTACCATATTGCGCAGTATGTCATTCCTCCAGGCATGGCATCTACTAATTCTGCTAGCAAGAAGGGTAAGGGAGACGAAGCAAACAAAAGGGAACCTTTAGGGGCAGTTAAAATCAGTCCCTGGACACTAGCTCACCTCAACGCCCAGGAAGTCTCAAAGGCAGCTGCAGATGCCAAAAGAAAATCTAAAATACTTCCGCCAATCACAAGGCGTGAAATCCCTAATAATCTTGGCAAGAGGCCGGCGGTCCGACAAAAGAGGATGTTTTGCATCTGAACTATCCCTTGATCCCCTTACCAACAGCACCTGCAGCGACACGGTCACTGAAACCTCCGGCAGTTTAGCCCCATTGTAGCATGAACCAAGGAGTGCCTTCCGACCAAGCGCTGCATCGTCCATCAGAAATTTGGCCTCATCACCTGATCAAAGCAGCTTGGACTCGCATGACCTTGGCCCGTTCCGTGTCTCCGTGTCGGGAGCTGATGAACTTCACAGCTTCATGTCGCTTGTGGCTTCGGAGTCTACTGCCCATAGGAGTGTCACGCTTTCAAGATCGACGAGTGGTGGATATGAAGCGTCGGTGGTGAGGAGAGCGACCGCATTCCCTCGATGATTGTGCACAGGTCATCTAACTGGGCCAGAGTCATCCTTAATTCTGCTCAGCAGTAAATGGCGACCGATCTGAGCATGACGTCGTCCCAAGTGTTTCTCAACACCGGGCTGCCCTACCTGAAATTATCATGATCGACGTATTACTGATTAGAGGCTGCCAGATATCACCTCATTTTTACCCGACCTGTTTTGCCATAAGATTATCTTTTGGATTAAGATTTTTTTCTCAAGAAATTAAAGCGCAAAAGTTTTACATTTTCGGTTCATTGATAGAAGAGTATTTTAGTACAAACCCGAAGGCTACACCATAAATTACAACTCAGCGCACTCCTAAAAGCTAGGCCTACGCTGGAAGGAGTGCCGCGAGGCCCACCGCCCTTGCTGATGCCCCCAACATGGTTTCTTCCTTGATTGTGTCAAGCAAGCTTGCTGGTTCCTCCAACATGGCTTCTTCCTTGATTGTGTCAAGCAAGCTAGCTGGTTGTGGATTGTCGATGATGACTGCGTTGGGTGTACTTACATGAGTGCATATATATTTTGCACAGCCTACGCCTACACTAAGATTGGATAATACAATCCTGTTGACCCTGCAAAAAAAAAAAAGATTAGATGTCCAATAATTTTTCTTGCCCTGAGTGCATGTTACAACCTTCGATTGCCCTATCTTCGGATGCCCTGCTTTTTTTTCCTATATCATGATTTCATGTTTTTTACATTGATTTAATTGCGTTGTGTTTGGATATACTTGCCATTTTTTCCTTCGGTTGAATGAGCATTTTTTGCATACAATTTTATATTGGTGTTTTCGAAATGTTGTGACGCTTCTTGCATGGTTTCAACACACCGCGAGAAGTTTTTTTTTCAGGAACCTACAGTCGTTTACCTTTCGATTAGATAGAAAAAGAGTGTTTATTCCTCTGCCGGGTCGACGCCTGGCACACTTCTTTTTTCACAACGCATCCTGGATTGTTAGGAAAATCAATCTCAGAGACACTGGTGATGACAGGCGAAAGACATAGGAATCAATCTCAGAGAGTTACAACAACCACACAAGAACAAACAATCACGGACACTTATGTCCGAGAGAGATATGGTGTTCAGTCGAGACACTGGTGGTGGTAAAGTGCTAGGGATGTAAACGGATCGGATCAGATCAGATTTTGTCTCTACCATATCCTTTACCACATTTTTTCCTCGGATTCGGATCGGATAATGAACGGTTGCGATTCGGTGGCGGATGTATATGATCATGGATTCGGAACGGAAACGAAGCGGATTCGCGGCGGAAATAAAATTAATCGGATCGGTAGACTTGATGTACATCATCAACCCACAAAATTAAAAATAATCGCTCTACATCTTAATAACCTAACAAACTTGTATTCCATAGTTTGTACAATGACCATGTAAGTGAGTTGTTATTCAACAAATGCACTCCACAACTCACTAATTACAAATGGTGCTCTAGTAGTTTAGATATTCGATAAAAAATCGGATTATTCGGATTATAACCATCGGATAATCCTAATTAATTTTCGGATAAATCATATTCGGATGTTATTTTCCATACCATATCCTATACCGTATCCGGGTGTTCAGTTCGGAATCGATATCCTTATCCGTCGGATTCTTTAAAACCGGATATGAATTCTTTAAAACGGATTCGGCGACGGATTCGGTGCGGAAATTATCCTATCTTTACACCCCTATAAAGTGCACAAACATGGTCATTCAGATAATCGCAGTCTCTAACTCTGTTAGCTCGGAGGCATTATACAGTCCTCTAAGCACAGCGAGCGCGATGAACCTATTGGCAGCTTCGGTGAAGTGGATGCCGTCCCATGAGAGGAACTCCGACGGGTCGGAGCTCTCCGTCGAGTCCGGTGTGCCGCAGAAAGCCGCCATGTCGAAGTGGTACGGGCCGGCGCCACCGCCACAGAACGCGGCCAACGGCCTGTTGCCGAAACCTGCACATCCAAAGTTAAATCAGTGAACGAACATAACATGTCCCCATGTCCGTAAATGTCAGGATCGATGAACTGAAGAAGATGGTGTTCTTATGTTGCTCGTGCAGGCACCGTATTTGCCGGGCGACGCGACCAGGTTGGATATGGGGCGGTAGATGTCGGCGTAGAGGATGGTTGTGCCGGGGTGGGCTCGGCGGACCTTGCGGAGCATGTTGTTGAGCGCCCGGTTGTGCAGCTCGGCGAGCTCGTTGAACCGCGTGATGCAGCCGGACAACCGGTCGTAGTCGCCGGCGTCGCCGGGGAACAGGGCAAGCAGCTCCGGCTCGCACCCGAGCGGGAGCATCCCCGTCACCACCATCGACCTTGCTCCAGTGGCGATCACAGCCTGCGTACGTCAAGCACAAGACAAGTAAGTGATACACAATTGATTGATAAAAGTTGGTGTTAGCATGTTATTTAGGGTGTTGATGGAGATCAGTTACTGTCAGGGCTGAACGGGTGACGGCGACGATGTCCGGCACCAAGCTCATTGCCAGTTCAGCGGTGCGGTTGCTGAATAATGCGAAGATGTAGTCGTTGACTCCGATCTCCCCGAAGTAGAAGATGGAGCTTGCCATGCCATTGCTTTGTTCTGTGGTATGCACAACGTGCAGTCAGAATCAAAAAATTCCACACAGGCCTTTGTTTCATTTAAACTTTGGCACCATCATACTTCTACCCATAAAAGAAAACCCTTTTTTGTTTGAAAATAGTGACCAATGTCCTCATTAACTTTAATACCCACGAATCCACGATACCACGTGGAACAAAATCGTGAACCCATCTACTCTATGCCCTATCTTAATTAACGTTGTGGGTATACATTAAAGTTAATGAGCTGTGTTCATTTAAAAACAACGCGGATTGCAATGTCATGTCTAATTGATCCTATAAGATTACTGTACCTATTTTTAAATGTCGCTGAAAAATAAAGAGTTCTTTTCAAAAAGTTTGAGTGGATGAAGAAATTTCAATGGAACATAGTGCAATAATTAGAACAATTATGGATTTCTATGATTCAGTTCTAGAGATCAAAGAATCTGCATAGTTCTATGGATTTCAATCCTCCAAATTTCCTATGAAAGTCAAAGAGGCTCTTAGTTTTAGTATACGGTCGACATACATCAATCATAATTTTATTTGTCACTCTAAAAAAAAAAACAATTGTCACAGCTGTCGCCTAACAATAATTAGAACATATACTGCTTGTTTGATGCGTTTATTGTCGGAGAAAAGAGTTGTTGATTCGAGTACGACATAGACTTATAAGCAAAAATAAAAATATACGGAGTAGTATTTTACTTAGTGGAGTAGTTAGTACCACACGAACAAACATTTTACTGGAGATGCATGGTAGTCTACCCCGATCAAATGAATCCCACCCCAATGACCCCACGGCAGAACAGCATCATGTTGACTTTTTTTTTCATGGATGAACAAGAGCAAGTTGTCTGACGATTCTAGCTAGCGTAAACATGGGATAATGGGAAGTGGTACTATCAAGAATGAATCTTACCGTCGCCTGAGGATGAAAGAAGCTCCAAGACATTGTTGAACCAGGTCGTCTCGTTGCTAAGAGAGACCGGCACGAACGTCATTATCCCCCTGCTCTTCAAGAAGGCCGGGTCAAGCGCCGTCGCGCCGCCCACCGCGAAGTTGGCACCATGACGAAAGTCCTCCGCGGTCTCGCCGGCGAGGTAGGGCGTTGGCTGCGGCAACCCCAACGACTCCACTGCGCACACAAAAATCGTGAAGTTAACCGGCCAGGAACTAATGCAGGTCAACGCATCATATCTCGACCCCAATTCCTGGCTAAATGCTAGTAATGGTTACCGATGAAGTCGATGATGAGGCGGCCGTCGGAGGCCCGGCCGCTGGGATGGTGAAAGTAGGTCTCCCCGTACGGCGCCCGGGAGAAAGGCCCCCCGGCGGTGGCCGGAAGGATGGCCGCGTTCCCCGTATCGGTGAGGGAGTCACCGAAGCTGAAGACGCGGTCGTAGTGGGACAGCTTGCCGTCATCACTATGGTCGACATCAGCGCCCGGCACGGCGGCTGCCTCTGCGGCGACGACTACGACGGCAAGGAGAAGAAGAGCCACCAGGACACGAGATAATTGCTCCATGTTGATAGTTCCTGCAGCCGTTTGTATTATTTGGAGTAATAGGGTATTCGCAGTGTTGTCATGCAATCAGGGCCCAGTGGCTGGTAAGCTGGTGGCATCAATTTCTGTGTTTGTCGGGATTAGCACGTCGTGGAGGCGTGGAGCTCGTGGCTCACGATTATAAATTTGAAATTCAGAGTGCTTTCCGGTTATTCACGTGTGCTCGTAGATCGGTTCTGAGATTCCATTTATAGATTGACTTCTTTTTTCTACTACTCCACGTCTTTTTGTATCTCTAAGTTGTGATTATGCAAGCACTATGGCGCGCGACACCAAAACTCTTTCTCGTCAGCCTCTCTCTAATTTACGTCCATGCAAGCAATATCACTAACACAAGCAAACATGACATTGTACAACATTTGCTTTGATTTTTAAAACATTCATCTATCTAACCACTAATCTTGTTGGCGTTCTGTTTTAATGATTCGATTAGTCGAGGCAAAACGTTCCGTTGAATCTACATATTCTCTATTGTTTCGCTTGTGCTGGCAAGGGAAGCACACGTGCCACAAGTCACCTAGCATGGACAATGGATAAACAGTTCTAGCAATTTTATTGAGGTGACGATGATAATTTACATATACAGGGTATCTTCATATATAGATAGATATGATAGACACAAATAGAAGATACTTAGGTTCAAGAATTTGGTGTGCAAGAATACATATCGTGCTTAGTATGGGAAAACGCTAGCAAAAAGATAAGAATTAATGACGAACTTCTAAAACATGCAACACAATTTGTCTTAATTAACTCAAAGCTTCATAGTTTAGATCATAAGAATAAACTCACGGCTATTTCTATTGATAAAAGTTCTCCAAACAACATGTGACGTGATGACGTGCAGGTTCTGATTTTGGTTTGCAAAATCGTGACCGGCATGAATTTGAAACTTCGGAATTATCTGGTCCATGTTATATCAAACCTACAAAATTAATAAAAATGAATTTTGTCTATATCTTGTCTGAAAACTTCACGATAAAAGATTTCTATAATTTCGTTCAGATTTTAGTCTTTGGTGACGTGCCGACATGGTGACATAGGAATCGATCTCAGAGACACAGCAAGGTCACAAGAACAATCAATGCCAAACAGTTATGTCCGAGAGATTTACTGTATCCAGTTGGGACTAGACTTGAGAGGTAAAATGAACAAACATGGTCACACCAGATAAGCGCACTCTGTAGAAAGAAATAAGAATGTGGGCTAAGTTGACATCTGAATCTAGCGACGTGTGGATGGCGGCTGACAATAAGACCCCTCTTTCTTCCCCGCCTCCAGTGTCACCCCACTTATTCTTCCTCCACCGCCCCCGCAAACCGATGCTGACCGAAGAGTGTAGGGCCTGCACGTTGTGGGAGAGAGAGTAGAGCAGAGGGCAGGCGTGCGGCGGCGGAGAGAGCATTGGAAAAAAAAATGAGAGAATGTAGAAGGAAGTGGGAGAGATAAGGTGATTGGTTCGCACCGCCCAAACGCTTTCATGGGCCACGCGTCCTACTTGAGAAAGTGACTGCTCGCACGGTCACCGTGAAACAACATTCGCTCACATTCTTGTTTACATCAGGGTAAAGAGCGTATACATTCCTTGAAATAAGCTTGCGCCCCGCTATATTAATATAGCAACCACCATACAACCATTGAGACCGCTGGGGCAGCAGCACAAACACGCCCAAACAAAAAAAAAAAGAGAGAGAAACAAATGCCGACAATGGCGGATCGACAAACGGAGAGGTTTCGCAACCGCTGCGCACCCACGTCCCACCATGCTCCTAGAGCTCCGAAGCGCCGCGTACCAAACAATCCCTTCAAGAAGGAAAGCGACGACTACGACGCTGCTGCCCGGATGGACCTAGGGTTTCCCCCGGTACGCAGAGGGAAGAGGGAGGGAAACCACCGACGCCCTTCAAGAAGGACAGACGGCACCCGCGGGTGCCACCGCGTCGGCGTTGGACAAGCCAACAAGGAATTCTCCCGACCCCATCCTTCATCCCGGACGCTCCGTAGCTCTCCACCAAAATCGTCCACTAATCAGCGCCCACAGTCATGAAACCATCACCGTTGTCTCACCAAGGAACAAGGATGTGAGACCTGCACGACGGAGGAGAGAACCGGCAAGGGGACTAGGGACGGTAGCACCACGGGCACGGGAGGGACCGGCCTCCACCGCCCGAGGGCAGTAACCGACCGGACGCAATAGCAGGAGCAAACCAGGTCGCATGCCGGCAGGCCGGGCCGGGCCCGAGGAGCCCGTAAAGCTCCCGCCGCCGCGCTGCAGTAGGCGCCGCCGGCGCCGCCACCCCTGTCCGAGCCAAGTTTCCTCTTCCATCTGCCGAAAACGACGACGCCGGCCGGGGCCGGCCCGCCCAACCCAGATGGGGCCCTTAGGGCCTAGATCTGGGCCGGGAGGGCGCCGTCGGCCACCACCACGCCACGAAGACGCCCCGCCGCCAAGAGGCCGCGCCACCACCTTCCTACCCTCCGGCGAACCGCCCTCGGCCGCCGGACCACAGCCCGCCAAGGAGCACCGCCGCCAGCCGCCCGCCCCGAGACTGGCCGCGAACGCACGGGTGGAGACAGGTCCGCCGCCGCCGGCACAACCCGGGCAACACCCGGTGGCGCCCGCCGGCGGCGGCGAGAGGGGAGAGTCGGGAGCGGAGGAGGCGTGGTCGTCCCGGTCGCCGCTCGGGGAGGCGACGGGGACGAGGAAAGAAGTCTGTTTCTGGTGTTGCTTACCTCAAGAGCGTATACATTCGCTAGGGAAAAGTTAGCTAGCGGGCACAACAAAAGAACCAGTCCAACAAATTTATCTAGGAAAAGCTCTGAGACAACCATAGATCGAAAAACACTTATACTAGATAATAGCAGGCCCATTACGTATTCTCACCGGATAATGATGTCATAATTATAATGACTTTCTCCAACACCCGCAACTAATATTTTTCCCCGCAACAAATGAGTATCCTGAATGTAAGTTTGGTCGTTTTGGCGAAGCCATGTGTCCAAACAGACGTTTGTTGAGGTGTAAAAACGTTTGCTTCTTGTGACACTTACAGTCCCCTTAGCATGGCGCGGGCAACAAACTTGTTAGCAGCCTCCGTGTAATGGATCCCGTCCCATGAAACGGACCCCGACGGTAGGCGCAGGCCCTTCCCAGCGGCGTACCGCAGAAGAAGGTGAAGTTGAAATTGTACGGGCCGCCACCGCCGCCGCAGCACGCTGCCAAGGGCATGCCGGCAAAACCTGCGGGCAGAAAAAGTAGTGAGAAACGATAGCATGCATGCGCACCAATTTATCCAAGCTAGCTAGGATGATATTTTGGCGTGAGTGAGGCGGGCACCGTATTTTCTGGGAGAGGAGACGATTGCGGTGATGGGGCGGTACAAATCGCCGTAGTGGATAGACGTGCGGGGATGGGCTCGCCGGAGTCGCCGGAGCATGCGATTCAGCGCGCGATTGTGCAGTTGGGCGAGCTGGTTGAACGGCGCGATGCAGCCGGACGCCCGGTCGTAGTAGCCGCGGGCGCCGCTGGGTAACAGGGCGAGCAGCTCCGGCTCGCAGCCCATCGGTATCATCCCCGTCACCACCATGGTCCTCGCACCAGCATCGATCACGTTCTGCGTAGAAGAAGAAGAAATGAAAAATATATCGGGAGATTATTTGCCTACTTGTGTTAATTAGTCGACGGTGCCGGTTAGCTGATCGAGTTGGCCGGTAGTACTACTTACGATCAGGGCCGAACGGATGACACCGACGATGTGGGGCACCAAACTCTCCGCACCCGCCGTGTCGTTGTTCATGAAGGCGAAGGAGTAGTCGTTGAATCCGATCTCTCCGAAGTAGAAGAGGGAGCTCGCACTGATCTTGCGCTGCTCTGTAATTGTTTTTTTTCGAACCTCGGCAATGCCTTTGATTGATAAAGTCGAAAAGAGTTGGACAGTTTATGAGGGAAACCGGCCGAAAACCGTACAACCCAACGCACCACACCGGCCCCAAGGCCACCCCAGAAAACGAGTCGACGACTATACCGCCCTAGCGAAAAACCATAGCCGACACCCAAACACGGCGGAGACGATCTCAACGCAGGACGAAATCCGGAGCCGCCGCTCCGACATCCACACCGGACCGATTGCCGCGCCCCAAACGAGTCGACGACCATGTCACCCTAGCGACCATAGCCGACACCCAATACGGCGGAGACGATCTCAACGCAAGACGAAATCCGGAGCCGCCGCTCCGACATCCACATCGGTCCGATTGCCGCGCTCCCCCAAGCCGAAGACGAAGGCTCGCCGCCGCCAACCACCATCTGAATCCACTGGTCCCCCTGGCCTGTGGAACATCCAAGGCGAGGCCCCAAGAGGCAAGCGACGCAGGAGCGCCGCCCTCGCCCGATCCCGCGAGGGATCTGGGGTTTCCCCGGAGAACCCAGCGCGAGGAGGCAACAGAACCACCTCGACGACGCCTTCAAGAAGGACGCGGCGCCCAAGGGCGTCGCCGTCGTCGGCCCTGGCCGACAACCAGGGCAGGGCTTTCGCCCGGCGATGTGTCGCAAACCTCGCAAACCGCCCAGAGGACCGGCCAGACCACCATCAACGCATGCCGCAGCCACCGTGGCACCTCACGCCACGACGGCGCCGCGCCGACCAAGCCCGGGGCCGCCACCCCGGCATCCTCTCCTCCGACTGGAAGACGAACCCACAGCCGGAGGTGCAGCACGGCCACCACATGCCAGCCACCCGGCCGGGGCAACCCCGACCGCACCGATGCGCCAAGGCCTCGACCTCGCGAGGCGCCATCGATCCGGGGCCGCCGCCCGGCGTCCTCTCCCCGGAGCTCCGGGCCGACGAAAATCGCCGGCAACAAGCACAAGAACACCTGCCGCCGCCGCCGCACGCCATCTCCCCGCGCCGTCCGCACGTCGCCCGCTCGGGGCCGCCAGGCCCAGAACGAAGCCACCGCCCCCGCTGCTCCGCAGTTCCACCTCGCGCCGTCGCGACCAGCAGAGCGCGTCGCGCCGCCTCCTGCCCGAGGCCGCCGCCCCGGCCTCCTCCCGCGTCGGCAGCCGCGCCGCCCGCACGAGAACCGGCCGCCGACACGCTCCACCGATCCGGGGCCGCCGCCCCGGCGTCACCGGCGGTCCCGCGCGCGACGCCTCCCCGCTCGAGAGGAGGCCACCGTGGGGGCCCCAACAGCACACACCCCTTGCCTTTTGGCGCAGGGTAGCGCCGCCGCCGCTGCCGGCCGGCAGCGACAGCGGCGAGAGGAACTCGTGTGCGTGGTCTTCTGGGGAATGCTTTGGACGCCTGCGGAGTCGCCCGAGCGGAGCAACCCGGCAGGCCGGAGAGAGGGGGATGAACGCCGGGGAGGGGAGTGCGGCGGCGCGGGTGGAAGTGCTCGCAGGAGAGAGAAGGTGGATCTCGTCGCGGGAGCTTCCGATAACTAATTGGTAACTAAAACTGGGCTTGCGCTGCTCTGTAATTGTAGTATATACAGTTCTATCCTAATCAGCGCCTTGTCAACCGCATGAGCTGATCAGCTAGTTGATCAAGATTCGAGATCCCTCGGCTACCCCGGAACAATTGCAAGCGCAGCGAATTGATTCTTGTTGTAAAACTTAAATTCTTATTGGACCGTAGATAAAAATTAAAATGGCCAAGCCCTTGTCATGAATCATGATATATTTACCTTTGCGTGTGGAGGCAAGCTGCTGCAAAACACCGTTGAACCAGGTCGTCTGGTTGCTGAGTGAAACCGGCACGAAGGATGTTATCCCTCTGCTCTTCAAGAAAGCCATGTCAAGCGCCGTCGCACCACCCACCGCGAAATTCACGCCCTGCCGGAAGTCGTCCGCGGTCCTGCCGGCGAGGTACGGCGTTGGCTCCGGCAACCTCAGCCACTCCACTGTATCCACAAGACCACAACCACAAAAACAGTGTGAGCTTAGATCAGGAATTCAGGTCAACGCTCTGAACCGGAACTAATGATCGCTGGTTGAGCGGCTGATGCATACCGATGAAGTCGATGACGATGCGGCCGTCGGAAGCCCGGCCGCTAGGGCCTTTGAAGTGGGTTTGCCCATAAGGCAAGTTTGTGAAGGGCCCTCCGGCGGTGATCGGGAGGATCGCCGCGTTCCCGGTGTCGGTGAGCGAGTCACCGAAGCTGAAGACCCGGTTGTAGCGCGTGTGGCCGTAGCTTGTGCCACTGCCTCCGGCGACAGCGGCGAGGAGAAGGGCCGCTAGGAGGAGACGGGAAGATGGCGCCATTACGAGTAACAGGAGCCGCGATCAGTGATGGTGCTACTGATGCTTGCGCTGTGGGTGTGCCAATCGCGTCGATGTCTTGGTGTTTTGACTTTTGGTACACCAGCCGTTGAGCCGCACATGCACATGCATCTTTTCGAGAGAGCACATGCTTTGTCACATGTTACCTACACTTACGAGTTTTTTTTTTTCAAAACACGACAAACGCTCACAAACACATGCAAACACTCACCCATATGAACGCACACACATACACACCCTAACCCTATGAACACCTTCGAAATACTGAGCCGGCGGATTGAGTCTTGAGATTGACAAAGTCACCACAGACGCCTCGCTGTCGATGGGAGCGTCACCTCCCACTGAAGAATATTTCGCCCAGTGTCAAAGCTGGGTTTGAACTCTGATAGGCTGGGGTTACAACCACCCTGCTAACCATCCTGCCACGGACAGGTTCTCACGCTTACTGAGTTCACATTTGGAGAATTAATTTATATGGATATGTCCGCCTTTCTCACAGTTTTGAAATCTCGATGTGGAGCAGCATCGGAGAAACTGACAAATTACAGTAATGAGAAGGAGTTGATGCAGGAACATATGGATGGCCGGATTACAATGATGATTATATTCGTGGGTATTTAACAAACCATGATTAGGTTGGTAATGGGCATGTTAACACATAGGGCGTCGTAACATCTCCTTGAGTGCTTGGTGATATAGCCCAAGTGTGGACATGTCCCGATCTTCACGGATTGACGGAGGAAAAGGCGAACTCACGCAAGAACACGAAGAATAAGAATACAAATTCGATACAATTGACGTGTTTTTCTCACCAGTCGGTCCAACCGGCTCAATAGAATCCACATGTGTGGGATTTTGTTCCTGATCTACTCTTTGCCCTGCGGGCATCATTGCTAAAGGTTGCAGCTAGGACAATAGTCACGCAATGTAATGTCTAAGGTTGCGTCCTTAATGTGTTTGGGCCGAGCCTCCAATAGGCCGGTTTGTATCAGTCAGAGTCCAACTAGGTTTAGGAGTCATGTTCGGTTAGGTTTGGGTTCAGCGACCCCTACCTCTTTGTCCTATATAAACAAAGGGGGTGTCACAATATTAGGCGAGTTGAAAATTATGTAGAACTAAAAGTTCAAGATTGTCGTCCCTAGGGGATCGGCGTGCAAGACGACGTCTCGGACGTTCGTTAGGTTATCCAGCAAATAGAGTCATGAGTGTTCTTGAATCTGTCAAGAGTTATTGTGCGTGGCGAGAAGGTCCTTGAATCTGTCAAGGGTTCTCAAGCTTGGCGTGAGTCGTGTTGTTTATCTTCATGTTGCTCGCCTAAATCTATCTAGATTCTTCAGGTTGCGTGGATTGCCACGTGGTTGGGAGAATAGTTATCTCAGTGGTTCTTGCGGTAAAAGATCGGGCAAACATCTACATCATCTGGTATCGGAGCGTCAGGTTGATCACCGCGAGGGAGTTCGTCCAGTCAAAGATTGATCTGCAGGTTTGCTAAGATTGGCTGATTTGTTTTTGCTGGAATTGTTGGCGGAAAGACGACGAGTTGCATGTTGCCGCATCTCGGAGAGTCGGAGGTGGAGTTGGCGTTGGCGACCAAGATCGAACTACCAACGCGATCCCCACTGGGATCGATTTTCATTACCATCAGATAACGAAAACACAGGGTACGGCAGTATCCAGGTTCTCAGCAGTATCAGAAAAGTAAAGGCTACAAACTAGAAAGCAAAAGGAACCAGCTTCTCCGCCGACAGCGAGAGAGAGCTAGGTTCAGACAGAGGGTATTATCCTAAACTTCACAGAGATATTACAACTACCAGTTTTTAACAGCAAAACGACACTACAGACACAGGCAGGTCGACAACCAGCACATTGGCGAGAAGAGCTAGCCCCCACTTCTTTTTTCCGCCTCCCCCACGATACTTTTGACTCTCAGGCATCGCGATGAGGTCCTTCCAGCAGTCTTGGACCAACAGAGTCCCCAGCAGCAACTGACGATGTGGCGAGGTTCATCAAAGTGTCAGCTCCCGCGCGTAGGTCCTCCTGATCTGCAGAATTGTGTAAACCTGCCCAGTATTTCACAAAGACACAAAGGTAACAGATTAGTTCATTAGGGGTTTTTATTAGTTTCCCCTCAAAACAGGCTGTGTTATGAGTCTTCCAGATGGCCCAGCACACTGCAGCCACCAAAGTGATCTGAACATTTCTACTAATTGGGAGGAAACGAGGTATCCACCAGAAATATTGAGAAAAGGAGCTAGGCCGGGTTGGGGCACCAATGGCATGTGCAACAGTAGACCAAACATACTTAGCCGCTGAGCAAGTGAAGAAAAGATGATGGATTGTTTCAGCCTCATCACAAAACTGGCATCTTCCATTTCCAGTCCATCCTCTCCTCAGTAAGTTATCTTTAGTAGCAATGGCATTGTGCCAAATGAGCCAAAGCCAAATTTTGATTTTCAGAGGAACCTTTACTTTCCAAAGATGTTTAAAGGATCTATCAATCCCAGCACTACTAAGAGAGTAGTACATGGACTTGACACTGAAGCAACCATTTTTAGTCCACTTCCACACAGGTTATCTTCTTCAGAATTTAGAGCAGTTCCACATAGTAAGTTCTGCATCTCCCTCAGCTGATCTTGTAGATGAGCATGTAACCATCTTCTGAAAGTGAAACGCCAGCCAAGCTGAGCTGCCCGAGTGATGTAGCCCGACATACGACCATCACCATGTCAAGTACTCCAACACATCCCAAGTCACAATGGACCTCAAAGGCGAACTCCTTCCACTATGTGATTCACTATATGTCACCTTTGGACGTTATACTACTTAACCATTGTCCCTGCGTATTGCTAGTCATGACGGGTACGAGTCCACGGGAAGATGGCCAAGGCACAAGAGGAATGAGGGACGACAAGACGGTGGCTTGGAAGAGAAGAAGGAAGAGGAGCAAGCAGCCCCAGGCAGCGGTACTACCACCAGAGGTCGCGGTACTACTGCCCCAGCAGCTCCAGGCAGCGGTACTGCCGCCGCCGCTACCGCCAGAATCGGCGCTCTGTTGTTCAAGCCGGTACCTCCAGCGGAAGCGCAGCGGTACTACCGCTGGACTCAGCGCGCGGTACTACCGCCACGACATGATCAGAGGCGGCTTCGAAGGCCCGCCCCAGCGGTACTACCGCTGGACCCAGCGGTACTACCGCTGCGGCAGGAACCAGCACGGGTTGGAGGCCCTTATCCTCTCCCCACCTACCCCCCTTTGGGTCAACCCTATATATAGGCACCTACCCCTTCAGATCTAGATAGACTATGTTTTGAGATTAGAGTAGAGCTGTGCTCCCCACCTCAAGACGGTCTCCTTCCTCCCCTTGCGGGGATGGTTCCTCCCCTTGTGGAGAAGATCCCCTTGTGGATTCAAGACCTCTACTTGTAGTTTGACTACTTGCCAATCTTTCATCTTCGGGTGACTTTATTGGAGCGGTTCGGTTGACCGTTGGAGAAACAACCATCCAAGATCCCTTCTTGTATCTACTTGCCGATCTCCCACCTTCGTGTGGATTCTATTGGGCCGGTTGGACCGACCGGTAAGGGAAACAGTTCTTGTATCGTGTGCGTGTTCTTGTGTTCGGGGCGTTCTTCGTGTGTTCTTCGTGTTCCTCGTGTTCTTGCGTGCGTTCGTCCACATCCTTCGTCAATCCGTGAAGATCGGGCCACCCTAGTAGTCCCGTACTACATCACCGAGCCACTGTAATATCATTCTCATTGCAAACCTCTAGGAGTTCTGGGAATCTATCTTTGAAAGCAACTTGTCCACACCAGGCATCACCCCAAAAGTGAGTCTTGAGCCCATTTCCAATCACCATTTTCCTGCTACACAGATAGCCATCTCTAACATGAAGCATATCAGACCAGAAAGCAGAGTCAGATGGTCTGCGTTTGGTACCAAAAATGCCACCATTTGCAGATATTTCCTTCTCATGAAATCTTGCCAAGGCCCCACACCAGTTTCAAGCCTCCACCACCATTTGCACATCAGACTGATGTTGAAGAGGGTGAGATTTTTGAAACCTAGGCCACCTTTCTTTTTAGGCTTATAGATCAAGCTCCATTTGACCCAGTGCATCTTCTTTTTGCCAGTGCCCCCAGCCCACAAAAAGGACCTAATTTGTTTCTCCAAACCAACTATATTGGTTTTATGAAACAATCTCAAAGCAAGTTGATAAACTGCAGAAGATGACAGACATGCATCCACTTTTGTAACTCTCCCAGCAATCGACATGCGACTACCCATCCACCCACCCATTTGCTTTTTAAAGGAATCTTCAACAAATTTCATCTCAGCAACTGTCGTCCTCCTAGCACAAATTGGGGTGCCCAGGTACTTCATAGGCCATTTCCCCTTCTGGCAATTGAAAAGGTCAGCATACTCCTGCATTCTGCTATCATCTTCCATTACAAGTAAAACCTCAGTCTTGTCAAAATTAATTTTCAGACCAGACATTGCCTTAAAAATGTACATCAGCAACTTAAGATTTCTGGCCCCTTCAAGATCATCTTTGAGAAGCAGGACTGTGTCATCAGCATATTGCAGGATGGCACAGCCACCATCAACCCATCTATCAGCAAGTCCAGAGAAAAGCCCATTGTCCTTTGCTAAACAGACCATTTTCGACAAACAATTAGCAGCAATATTGAAAAGGGTGGGAGCCAGGGGATCTCCTTGCCTGACCCCTTTGAAGCTCAAAATAAGGCCCTTTTTCATCATTAACTTTTACACTAAGGGTACCATTAGTAACAGTTTTCCTCAACATCTCTAACATATGCTCACTGAACCCCTTATGTCTACAACAATCAAACAGGAAGTCCCAATTCACCTTATCATAGGCTTTCTCGGAATCAATCTTCAAGATCACACCCTGTTGTTTGTTAAACTTGGTGTCTCTCAAGATATCCTGAAGGAAAGACACACTGTCATGTATATACCTCCCTTTAATGAAAGCACTCTGACATGGGTGAATGATCTTTTGCATGATGTTCTCCATTCTATTTGTCAGAAGTTTGGTAGTAATCTTGAACAAAACCTGGAGCAGACAAATGGGTCTGAACTTCTGTATAATGTCAGCATCCTCACCTTTAGGGATGAGAGTAATCACCCCATCCTGTCCAAAGAGATTTTTTGTTGATGAAACTCACAAAAAATCTGCAACAGATCATGTTTAATAATTGGCCAGTAAGCTTGATAGAATTCAATTGGAAAACCATCTTGCCCAGCTGCCTTGTTTTCTCCATCTGATCCACCACTGCTTTGATTTCCACCTCAGAGAACTCAGCATCCAGAATAATATTATCCTCTGGAGAAAGTTTTTCCTCAACATTCCAGACATCTTGTCTCATTCTCACTGCAGGGATTTGAGCAGGACCAAAGAGATCTTTATATAACTCCGGACCAAGATCGAAGGCCGTGTTCAGTTTCTAATCTCGCGAGATCTGTTTCCATCGCTAAGAATTGGTGTGTTGACAGGTTCTATCACGACAGGAGGCCGTGGCTGACTGGCTGTTATACGATCGTAGATCAGATTGGCCGTGGTATTTGCGTAAAAAAAAAGAGAATCGAAAAGGAAAGAGCAGATTTGTACGTACTAGTCCAGATCGGATTGGAAGTATAAAATGCAGGGTCGGATCGGATTGATACGTGAAGGAAAGAAATAAAAAGGAAAGAGGAGATCTTGGTTGAATTTGTTCCGGATTTTGTGGGATTAATTCTGGAAACAAAAGGAAGGAAAAACAGAAAGGAAAGGAAACAAATTCGCTGCAGATCCGAAATTTATGGCGAACGAGAGGAAAGTTTTTTGTCCAAGCGAAAAAAGAGGATTCACGTACAGATTGGACTCATTTTAATAGCAGCATATACGTGACTAGTCTATCTGTTTGGAGTACTTTTTGCGTACGGCAAGGAGAAAAAAATATATAGATACACTGATTTTAATTTCAAGAGGTGGTGGACTTGAATCATTTGGATCCTTGGCGTGCAGTAACTTGTATTGTTTGTTTTGGATGATGTGCCAAGTTTGTTCCCAACAATTTCAGATTGCCT
This sequence comes from Poa pratensis, assembly GCA_947311845.1. Lineage (NCBI taxonomy): Eukaryota > Viridiplantae > Streptophyta > Magnoliopsida > Poales > Poaceae > Poa > Poa pratensis. The sequence continues at coordinate 42,362,440 of CAMZMU010000100.1, read as the reverse complement.
CCGCATGCGTATTCAGCTTATTTGGATCCTTGGTGTGCAGGAATTTGTTCTGTTGTGCTTGGGGTGATTTGCGTGGTGCGTTTACATGTGCAGTCCGAAGGTTGTGTGTCTCAATCAAGTTGGTGGTGCCAAACATGAAAGACGCCAAGAACAAGTCTAGCTATCCCAGAGGGAGGATGTGGTGTGGCAGGCCGGCAAAGACTTGAGAAGTGAGAAGCTAAAGGTTGCAGTTAGGACAATAGTCACGCAATGTAATGTCTAAGGTTGCGTCCTTAATGTGTTTGGGCCGAGCCTCCAATAGGCCGGTTTGTATCAGTCAGAGTCCAACTAGGTTTAGTAGTCGTGTTCGGTTAGGTTTGGGTTCAGCGACCCCTACATCTTTGTCCTATATAAGCAAAGGGGGTGTCACAATATTAGGGGAGTTGAAAATTATGTAGAACTAAAAGTTCAAGGTTGCCGTCCCTAGGGGATCGGCGTGTAAGACGACGTCTCGGATGTTCGTCAAGTTATCCAGCAAATAGAGGCATGCGTGTTCTTGAATCTGTCAAGAGTTATTGTGCATGGCGAGAAGGTCCTTAAATCTGTCAAGGGTTGTCAAGCTTGGTGTGAGGCGTGTTGTTTATCTTCATGTTGCTCGCCTAAATCTATCCAGATTCTTCAGGTTGCGTGGATTGCCACGTGGTTGGGAGAATAGTTATCTCGGTGATTCTTGCGGTGAAAGATCGGACAAACATCTACATCAAATCCTAATACTTATTATCTCGCTGTCAAAAGTATACTCGTGAAATATGTACAAAGTGTTATCTCATTGTGAACTAATGTCACCTTTTGCGTCCCACTGCATGTTGGATGTGCATGCTTTGACTATGGTTTCATTTCAATGAGTGCTATCTAGAGTAGCAGATAGTAGACATTATTTATTTTTTACATTTTGCATATCTTTTATTTTTCTTATTGTATACTAGAATCATAATAGTTAAGTAGCACAAAAGTCTGATGTATGCATTGAACTATGATGAAACAAGATGCTTAAGTATTAATCAAGTTGATTTGCAAAATAAAACACTGTAATATCAGAAGCGTAATAGAAGCAGCTCTCGGTTTTTTAACTTATAGCTGTACACTATTTTTTTACAAGGAATGGTCTTATTTTAGTGCCAATCTTCAACAACAAGGAGGATGTTCAAAGTTGCACTAATTACCGTGGAATCAAGTTGATGAGCCATACAATGAAGCTATGGGAGAGAGTCATTGAGCACCGTTTAAGAAGATTGACAAGCGTGACCAAAAATCAATTTGGTTTCATGCCTGGGAGGTCTACCATGGAAGCCATCTTCTTGGTACGACAACTTATGGAGAGATACAGGGAGAAGAAGAAGGATCTTCATATGGTGTTCATTGACTTGGAGAAGGCGTATGATAAGATACCACGGAATGTCATGTGGTGGGCCTTGGAGAAACACAAAGTCCCAACAAAGTACATTACCCTCATTAAGGATATGTATGATAATGTTGTGACAAGTGTTCGAACAAGTGATGGCGACACCAATGACTTTCCAATTAAAATAGAACTGCACCAGGGGTCAGCTTTGAGCCCTTATCTCTTTACTTTGGTGATGAATGAGGTCACATGGGATATACAAGGAGATATCCCATGGTGTATACTCTTTGCGGATGATGTGGTGCTAATTGACGATAGTCAGGCGGAGGTTAATAGAAAGTTAGATCTGTGGAGGCGGACTCTAGAATCGAAAGGTTTTAGGCTTAGTAGAACCAAAACTGAATATATGAGGTGCAGTTTCAGTACTACTAGGCACGAGGAGGAAGAGGTTAGGCTTGATGGACATGTGGTACCTGAGAAAGACACCTTCCGATATTTGGGGTCTATGCTCCAGAAGGATGGTGATATCGATGAAGATGTGAGTCATCGAATCAAAACTGGTTGGATGAAGTGGCGCCAAGCTTCTGGCGTCCTCTGTGATAGGAAAGTGCCACAAAAGCTAAAAGGCAAGTTCTATAGAAACGGCGATTCGACCTGCGATGTTGTATGGCGCAGAATGTTGGCCGACCAAGAGACGACATATCTAACAGTTAGGTGTAGCGGAGATGCGCATATTGAGATGGATATGTGGCCACACAAGAAAGGACCGGGTTAGGAATAATGATATACGTGAGAGAGTTGGGTAGCACCAATTGAAGAGAATGTTGTCCAACACCGTCTAAAATGGTTTGGTCATATAGAACGTAGGCCTTCGGAAACGCCATTGCATACCGGACGGATAAAGCGGGATAAGAATGTTAAGAGGGGTCGGGTAGGCCAAACTTGACATGGGAGGAGTCTGTTAAGAGAGATCTGAAGGATTGAAATATCACCAAAGAACTAGCCATGGATAGGGCTGCGTGGAAGTTAGCTATCCATGTGCCAGAACCATGACCTGGTTTCGAAATCTTATGGGTTTCAACTCTAGCCTACCCCAACTTGTTTGAGAAAAAAAACTTTGTTGTTGTTGTTGCTACTGTTGTTTGATGTTTAGGTAAAGTATGTTAAAATAGGCATATGCGACAAAGGTGTGTAATTGGTCGATGACAAAGCCGTAAAGGAAACAACGTTGCATAACGTGAAACTCGGGTACAACGATTGTTTGCGCAATGCCGCCAAACCATTTTTGTGTTGCTCCGTGGAAACTATAAATTGTTATTGCTATTGCAGGTGGATTTGGTGATGGATACACCATTTTGACTTCACAGTGCTGCATTTATGTAAGGCTGATTCGTGGTATGTTTGTCCATATCATGCAATGCCACATCGGAGGTTAAGGGTGGCATGGCCATGGAGTTGTGTTTTCCCTTTTCTTTTTGAGAGAATAATTTTCAAAAGCATGTTTGTGGTTACTCGGCTTGACTATGGGAACATAAGAAAATTTATTGTTTTGGAGTGGCATTTGTAGTTACTCTCTCCGATCCTAAATACTCACTCCGTCCCAAAATAACTGTTTCAAGTTTGTCAAATAATGGATGTATCTATACATTTTTCATGTCTAGAATCATCCACTTTTTGGCAAATCTAAGACTATTATTTTGGGACGGAGGAAGTATATTTTTGTGGGAAATAAAATATATATTTTTGTGGACGGAGGAAGTATATGATATTTTAGGTGTTTCATATTTTGACTTGATATAGACAAAAATGAGTGAACATAGACAGTGAACAGTGAAATATGTTTAGATACATATAGCTACATGTGAATTGGGAAAAGAGCTAAAACATTTTATATTTAGAAACGGAGCGAGTACATTTTTCCAAATTGCGACATTCTACAAGTGCTAAGGCTACTCAAAGAGTGCTCGAAGAGGACACCTGTGTTTTTTTTAAGAGCCTGGATGCCATGACCTGATCACCCGTATCAATTAAAAATTTAAACACAAATCAAACAGCTGATGCTCCTCCGTGACGTAGTTTATGCGTTTGATTTTTACTTTTCTGAAACGTCAAATGTGTTTTTCTCAAAAAAAAAAAAAAACATACCAGGCATTTGATGTATATACATCTTTAGTGTTGACGTATGCGTTACACGTACTCCCTCCGTTCCAAATTAATTGACTTTCATTTATCCACACATGGATGTATCTAGACATGTCACACCTATAGATACATCCACATGTGGACAAATGGAAGTCAATTAATTTGGAACGGAGTGAGTACATACTAACCAGTTCTGCGAACATGAAAAAACAGTACAAAAACGAAATTGATTGATCTGGGACGCACGATCTAGATTCGACGTGGTTTCAGGTTTCCATAGCATAGAAACTGAGTTTCCGCTGGATACTTTCTCCGTCAACAACACTGCACCGAAACTGCATGTTTCAGGCGAAGGGCAGAACTGTGAATTTCGTAAACGTGCAGCGCCTCGTTGTTGTTAATTTCTCCTCGTCTCTGAAACCCTAACCCCCCCCCCCCCCCCACCTCCTCCCTCTCGCCGCCGATCGGACCCCAAATTCAAATCCCTCTGTTCCCGGCGCCAGCCGCGCGCCGCCATGCCGGACGTGCAGCCGCTCGTCAGCGACTTCGTCCTCAAGCTCAAGCGCCGGTAAGAAATTCCCCTCCCCGTCCGATTCCGTGCCGAACCGGCGTCGCTCTGGTGTGCTCATGCGTCATGCTCGTGTGTTTTGTGTTTGTGCAGTAAGGTGGAGGGGTCGCATGCTGTGGCGCGGCAGACGGCAGAGTTGCTGAGGTCAGTGGTGTCGCAGCACCGGATGGGCAGCACTAACCAAGCGGCGGCTCTCGCTGACGCCATCCGAGCCGTCGGGGAGCATCTCATAGCAGCCAATCCCATCGGTGCGCCCCAATTTTTTTTTCCGAATTGTGACCCCATAACGTTGCTGTTAAACTCGGATTTGCTTATTTCCCTCTGTGCATCGTTTACTTGCTGGTGCTTGACTCGGTTCGGTGCAATGTATTGCTGTGCTAGCGAATTTTTTGCTTTGATAAGTGCAAAATCCATCGATTTATCTGTGGCAATAGTTCAATATTTTCGATTATGATGCTCTTTTTTTATGTGCTTAATGTGTGTCATGTTCATGTAGATAATGTATTGCATTTTTTACATCTTTGTTCTCAAGCTAACAAGCTTAGATTCTCCTATGTTTGCCTTTGATTCGATCGGCCGATAGAATCATTTGGGTCGTGGCTATGGAAAGCACATACCTTGCGGAACAGCTGAGCTTCTAGGTAATATAGGTTGGCGCAAATTGAAAATTATTTTTATATAGCCTACACTTATTGACTGCTTAAAACGTTGTGTCCAAATTTTCAATCTATTTCCTATTTGAAATGATGTGTACCAGCTGGTGGAAATGATAGAAACTTTATCTTCCAACAAATGCACCTAAATTTCTGTATTTTGTACATTGCTTTTTTTTTGTGTTGTCAAATCTAGTTTTCCAATTTGGTCCAGCATATCGTCAGTTGTGTGACCATAATAAGCTAGACGTGAGTTGACATCAGTGAACTTGTTTCGCTGAAATTTAAGTTCTGAATTGTAATGTAGCTTTTCGTTCTAAATCAATCAGCGTAAATCTCTGTGCCACTTGCTGAAACCTAGTAGGGCACTTGCATACTTTCTTTAACTAGACATATAACCCCTGTATTTCAAAACTAATTATTTGCAGATAGTGTCCTGCTAAAACAAGAGACAACTCATATGAACATGTGAGATACAAGTTAAAATAATGAGATTGTAAATGTAGCGTTCCAGCAAAAAACCACTAGTTTTTTCTTATGGCTTATTACAGCTGAAGAATTTGATCCGGCTATCCGCTTCCTCCAGGTTTAGGTTGGAAGAGATAATACTTTTGACATGTGAGTTTAATTTTCCCGACTCATTTTAAGGAAGTAGAAATAAGGCATGTTAATGCATTACCCCCTCTATTTCTCTCGGTGAATATATGTAGCATTTTGATTTGTTGGCACTAGCACCATTACACCTTACATAATTTAGTAAATTCAGTTAATATTTGATCTGTAGCTAGATATCAATCAGCCAGTCCCATGAATATTTCAATTGCTGAATGGGCCAAAGGTGTCAGAAATAAGGATGATTTCGTCATAGCAAATTGCACCCTTACTATAGGGTTGCACACGGGCACTTATTATTCAGCTTCAACTTCATGTATTGTGAATAATATGTTGTGTAGCTAAAATTAGCTTCAATATTTCTGAAATCTTTCTCTTCTCTGTTTGCAGAGCTCGCTGTTGGAAACATTGTGAGACGTGTCCTGCATATAATAAAAGAGGAAGACATATCTTCTACAGCAGTTGGTATTGAAGGTCTTTCTGTAACTGCTGTCAGTGATGATGAATATGACAGTGGAAATGATGACCGTCCTACCTTATCCGCTGCTGTTCTCGCTTCCCATGCTAGAAACCTTCTTCGGGCACCATCATTGCAGACTCTCCTGGATGATATTCCTGTGAGCACTGCACTTTCACATTCTGCATCATCAGCTGGGGATTCAGACGGTAAAAGTAAATATACGATCTCAAGAATTTTTGTTCTCTTCTACTACATCTGAACAGGCATTTATAGTTATTATTCTTTTATATTTGAATCATCTACTTATATATGCTACCTGAACAGGCATTCCTTTTTATATTGATTTATTTTGGAATCGTCTTGTGTTTAAGAAATCATTAAATTATTGATATTTTCTCAAGTTTCTGACACCCTTAAATTGCCTATTCATTTCAATATTTGTGTTACTGTTGACTCTGAACTTGTGTGTCTTCCATGTAAGCAGCTGGAGATAAGAGCTTAAAAACTCGGAAACTAAAGCATGATGTTATTGCTGCCATTGGTGACCTTATTGAGGAGATAGATACATGTTATGACCAGATTTCTGAGCAAGCGGTTGAACTTATTCACCAAAAGTACGATCATCTTGTGGCCAACATACATGAATACTACTTTAACATCAACTAATGAGTAATCACATCTATCTCTTCAACTGAAATAACTATGCGATGGAAAACATTTTTGAAGTTTTGCATACAATTGGGATTAGGATATCGTAGACATCTGTATCATGGAAGAACATGTGCCCAATGCTAAATGGTTACTATTTCCGGTGATTACACTACTTCTCTTACAAAAATCTATCTAAAGAAGCAATCTTTTTGTCGATTTTACTTGTTATCCGTACTACTCTATCTTGACAGATAAATTTAATCTAGTAAAGTTTGCATGGACTTAAATACTTTGTAGGTGTCAACTAAGCTCATAATTCGCCCCACTATGAATATAATAATAGATACAATTACATCTTGTAACACTTAAGACCATCTTAAACATCTTCCCTTTTTGTGTTTCACATACCAACCGGGCCTAATTAATGTTTTTGTTTTCTCCAGTGAGGTCATCCTAACTCTAGGTCGTTCGAAAACCGTGAAAGAGTTCCTGTATGCTGCAAAAGAGAAGAAACGATCTTTTCGTGTATTTGTTGCCGAAGGTGCTCCAAGGTTTGTCCACCTTGCCATCTCATTGACCAATTTCTCTTCGAATCTTCTCGAGTGATTCACTATTGTTGTTTCAATGCTTTAATTAGATACCAGGGACATGTTCTTGCGAAAGAGCTGGTTGAGAAAGGGGTACAGACTACTGTTATTACTGATTCGGCTGTTTTTGCTATGATCTCCCGAGTTAACATGGTATGTATGTAGGGCTATATTATTCTATAGACATCTTTGTTTCTGTTACAACTTTAACTCTTGATTCATCTTATAGGTTATCGTTGGAGCTCATGCAATAATGGCAAATGGTGGAGTTATTGCACCAATAGGGATGAATATGGTTGCTCTTGCTGCTCAAAGGCATGCTGTGCCCTTTGTCGTCGTTGCTGGCAGCCATAAGGTTTGTTTCTATGTTTTATGAACTGAATTTGCATGTCGATTGCAATGTTTCTGTCTTAAGCAACTAAAGAATCATGATATGCTTTTCTGTTATTCAGAAGGCATAGTGTTTGGTCAATATAGACATGTGGTTTCTTCAGATTCTGATCAAATCGACTGTCCTACTGCTGTTAACCTATTTGTTTCAATGTCTGTAGTAAAATGAAGGACAAAAGTTGGTTAGTCACGGTGTGACACCATGTGTTGCATTGACCGTGTGACACCATGTGTGCTATGTCAACAAAATATCATTATAATTGTGAGAGTATTATTACTGCATCAAATTCCAACACATAAATGTGTTGTCAACTTGTCATTTACTCTTCTCCACAAATGTTCTGACAATCTCAGCTGTCAGGACGTCACTTTGATACTTGTATTGTAGATTCTATAGTCCGCATTGCTCTTAGGTCTCAAAATGTTTGGTACATTCATCATCCTTGCTCTTCTTTCCTAGTTGAATGTATTAAGGAGAATGATTTTATTTTTAGAATGTCAATTAGACCACTAGATTTCGTTTTCTCCAGTTGTCAACTAAATCTTACTCTGGTGAGCAATACACGTTGTGGCCTCTGACCGATGACCACACCAACCAGTATTTGACTGCTGAGCTTTCCCACTTATTTCATCTATAGAAGGCTTTATGCCTTAAAAGCTATGATTATTCCTGTTAGTTATAGTGCTGTTAAAGTGCAAGAGTTGTTTGCTGTTGTAACCTCTGTCTCTCCTTTTATGTTTTGCCAACTTGTATGTCTCATAGTATTTTTTTTTGATATCTTATGTCTCATAGTAGGAACTTAATATTTCTCTAATTTGCAGTTGTGTCCTTTATATCCACACAACCCGGAGGTTTTACTCAATGAACTTAAATCACCATCTGATTTGCTGGACTTTGGTGAGTTCTCGAATTGCATGAACTTCAGTACTCAGGATGGTACTCCTCTTCTAAATGTTGTCAATCCAACATTCGACTACGTGCCACCGAAGCTCGTCAGCCTTTTTGTCACCGATACGTAAGTTCTTTTTGCACATATCTGGGACAATGCAAACAAAGTTCTTTATGCACCTATATTTGGGATCATGTAAACAAAGAAATTATGTTTGTGGCTGCTTCCTCTGGGAGTTGAGTATGGAAGAATACACATTGAATATTGTGTGCCTTGAGTTGTAGTTCCATGTAGTTCTTGTGTGTTGAATTTGAATCATACTTATATTTTGTGATATCCTTTAGTACAGAGTTTAGTCATGACATTTTGTTTTCTGATTTCTCACGTGATCTTTATATTTGAGTACTGAGAACTATGATTAATAATTGATAATTAGCTATTTAGGAATGGAATCAGTGGATCCTGTCTAAGTTGTAGGTAGTGTGGGAACCCTAGCTCACCTGTATTCTAACTCCTGTTCGCTTTGAACTAGGGTGCCTATTGTCCTATTTAAAGAAAAGATATATTGTTTAGTGTTCTGAAAGAAAATTTAATCTTGTACTGATATATACGTAAGTCATCCATTTTTCTTTTGTTTTTGATAATCTTTTTCCTAACATACTTACCAATCTTTACATAACAGCGGTGGACATAGTCCATCATATATTTACCGTCTTATTTCTGAGTACTACTCAGCTGATGATTTGGTAGTGCGGCGGACATCAACGTCATGAAAGAACACCAGGCACAGTGGACTACTCGTGTGTTATATAATTATGAAGATCATATGGGATCCTGTGTAAACCCAAGCGACGTTGCCACACTCATCGCAGTTCCTCGTTTTGCTTGTAGAGATAGTTGGAGATGATGCCCTCTTGAATGGAATTGGCTGGTTTGCCTTGGAAATTCAATTCTGTAATTACTGCCATATCGCAGGAGTTCAGTGCAAGCATGCTCTTTGAGATAATTTAATTTCTGGCCTTCTTTTTTTGTGTAAACTGCGGAGGCAATGGGGCCCAGATATTAGCCGTTTAATGAACGAACTGTATAAACTGGAGAAGCTAGATATGTGTGACCCAGTACGTGTTGCACTTTGTAAAAGAGTGGAGTGCTGGTCTAGCACAAGTTTTGTCTGCTCCGTATTAGACTTTGGCCTGGCTTTTGTTGGTGTTGGAGAGTCAAACAATGTGCAAGAGAACACTATATTTTTTTTGAGAGTACGTGTACCTTAATGTTAATACAGGCAAAAAGACATTTACTAGATCATGTCCAAACTGCGAACAGGGTGAACAGACTACACCCTAGCGGACGCAGCTTCAATGACTTTGAAGCTCAAAGTCTATCGGTGACTTTCGAGCCATCTTAGCCCAGACTACACCCTAGCGGGCGCAACTTCAATGACTTTGAAGCTCAAAGTCTAGCGGTGACTTTGGAGCCATCTTAGCCCTTCAAAGCAAATCCAACGGACACAACAAGATGCATCAACCAAACTAAATAAAATCTAAAGTGCACAATTTTTTTTTGAAAAAATTCCAGTAATTTTTATATGTTGAATTATACATTCTGAGAAATTATTGTAGAATTCGGACATACGGTTTATGAATGAACCTCGTTTTTAGTTTCACACCAAATTTTGAACAAAACCATATTTTTGAATTGTATAATGCAACATATAAGAATTACTGTAATTTTAGAATTTTTCTGATCACTTTGAATTTTGAGTTTGTCAAATAGATCTATTTGTTTTCGTTGGATTTGCTTTGGAGGGCCGATATGTCTCCAAAGTTACGGCTTGTCTTTGAGCTTCAAAGTCACTCAAGCCATCCCCACCTTAGCACGGTTTTCCTGTTGAGTAGATACCATGCATAAATTTCTAGTTTGATGTGATCAGTAAATTTGACCCTAGTTTGTTTGATGTGATCTATAAATTGGACCTGTTACCAAAAGCTAAAAACTGTCCAGCTCACCAGGATGATCACATATTACTTAGTGTTTTTAAAAATTCAAATATAGTTTAACTTTTAAACCATACAGTTTTACATAAATTGTCACCAAAGTATTGAAAAATCATATCGGAAACGTCAATATACAACACAATGAAAAAAAATATAGTATGCAAAAAGTGATAACTAACAATTTAAGGATACAAATAAATAAAGGATTAAGAGATAAAAAAGCAAAAAAACAAAGAAGGGCACCCTCAAAGGATGATAGTGTGGTGTCCTACCTTTCGATTTAGGTTTTGTGGTATTGCTTATGTTCTATCTTTGTGCTAAAGTCATGGATCATTTCCATTCAATGCTTTTATTTTCATATGAACAAAGAAAATGGGGTTATTGTGATCATTTATTGAAGGAAAACATTGGTGTAGCGCTTGCTAGTAGTTGTGCCGAGTAACGCAATACTTTGCAAAGAGTGCAGATCCACTAAGATATTCATGTAAAAAGTCCCAAAACATAAACATGTGATCTAGTTTTGAATTCAAATTTAAAGATTGTTCATAGTTTAGATGCTTGGTTCTTCTTTTATAGTATTTTTGTTTCTCCTTTAAAACAAAATGTCGGCTAACTACACCCCCTTTTTTACGCAAAAGGCTAACTACCCCCTTCTCGGGGAAACCGCTTCACATGGAGCAAGTTCTGAAAGTCCGCAAAAACAGAAACCAAAAAAACACAGTCCCATGCTAAGCAATGATCATATGTCGAGCAAATAACTATCACGAGGGCAATATGTCGCATCGCAACCACAGATGGTAGACACGTGGGGTGATTTCGTAAGGATACTCCCTAACTGGTGGCTCAAAAATATAATCTCAACTTGCCCTCTCCCCTACCAAAACCTCAAATCGAAGACCCACAGAATGGCGTTGTGCAGAACAATGATATTTCCTATTTTGATTTATGCACCTCAAAACCTTCTCTCTTCTTTCTTAGCTAGATTTAGATTCAATTTCTTCTACTCATATACCGACTAAGTGCATCTGCCTCCACCACTTAGGTGCCTCTAGTCGCAGTACTCGCGGCTGAGTCAAACAACCATGATGGATTTAATCCTTATAGCAAGGCCATTGTCCACCGCCACAAGAAAATGTATTTAATTCCAAGTTTCTTATTTACACCATAAATATTTTCGAGTAGAACCCCTAAATTTGGTAAATTGGTTTACTTTGTGTCCTTGGAGTAATATTTGTTATAATGTCGAGTTGCTTTTGGATAGAAAACTTGTGCCTAATTGGTTGTAAAAAGAATATAAAGTATTAAGCTTGTTCCACTGGGTGGTGAAAGTTGATTTGGTTGAAAGTGATGCGTCGGTTGAAAATTGATTTGGTTGCGTTCAATTTCAGAAAAGCACAACATTCACATTTAAAATTTAGTATTATAAATCTTCTTTGGCTCCAACAATAAACTATGTCGATGCTAGAGCAGGAGTTGAGAAGGACAAGCCAGTCACATTGTTGGTAGGCGAAAGGTGACATGAGAGACGCATTGTAGATCAAGGGTTGGCTTGTTCCGACAAGTCATGGCTGGACCACCCTCTTAAAATATGAAAAGAGGAGGGATACACTTGTAACAAAAATTCAATGTTAGAAAATCAGAAAGAAAAATGAAGTACTTGAACATTACTTAAAACATACATTGTTTTGTCGGATTTAACTTTGATGTGAAGCTTGATGTCTACAACAAGTACTTTGGGATACTAGAGCAAGTATCATACAAAATGGTAGAGGATGAAAAGAAAGCTTTATATATAATCGCAGCTACAAATTGTTTATGGTTAGAAATTCTTGCGTTACGAAAACACCCATGCAATTTGCAAGAAAAACAGCATGACTAAATTATGATAGAAAAGAATCACCAAAAGCGAGCCCAAACCATGCAAAGCACCTCATGTCACCACATCGACCGTCCTAGACTCCTTGTCGGTTCAGACGCGTGAGATGCGTGTTAGGCAGATGTTAATTACTCACTCCCACCTTGAATAAAATTTGTACTTCTAGATTTAGTACTAAATCAATTTTTTAAAATTTGACCAAATTTATAGAAAAAACATGTATGACATAATATTTTTATATTGTGAAACTTTATTTCAAGATGAATCCAGTGACACTAATTTAATGCCATAAATACTGATGTTTTCTCTATAAAATTGGTATTTTTTTTATAAGTTTGACTTAGCTTTCCTTGCATTCCTAGCCAATCTATTTTCTTTTTACAAGAGCTATTAGCTCAATCTTGTACTCCCTCCGTATCAAAATATAAGATGTTTTAGCATTTTTGGACCCATATATATCTAGACTTGTTCATGTGAATCTTGCACATGAACATGTTTAGATACATATGGGTACAAAAATGCTAAACCATCTTATATTTCGATACGGAGAGAGTATTTTCTAAGGATTTAGTATTATATAATATCCACATCACTTTACACATCTGTAGTCCATAGCCGTCACGAGGATCATCGCATCGCATCGGCGTGCCAGCCGCTCGTGATCGTCCGACTAATCACAAGAATTTTGCTACACAACAACTTATAAATTCACACGCATAGTCTTCACATGCAAAAGACAATGTAGATTCCTTGTCGCCACACGTCGGGTGAACTTTGTAGAGTCACAAGGTGTATTTGCCGTGTCCTAAGCTACTCCCTCCGTACCAAAATGTAAAACTTCCTAGATTTTTTTAGCATTATCCTGATTCGTTACTAAATACAGAGCAAGACATGTAGTGGCAAGAAACAGTTCAAGGCAGTGTACCACAAGGCAATTAACTCACTGCTATTTAAGCAAGCTAGTTAGCCTGCATGTGGTTCCTAGCGTGTCCTACTTTTGATGACCCGTTTCTATCAGTTTTGCTGCATGAATGTAGATGTAGTACACCACGCTTCTCGAGCAATACGCTCTCTCGCGCCGCTCCCAAACAGTGTTTTGAGAGTCGTTTTCCTCTTTTCTTCCGCTGCCTCGTCGGCGTGCTCCCTGTCTCTCTCCGGCGGCGTCGCCGCTTGGTGCGAGCATGGATGCGTCGCGTGGCTTGTATATAGTAGCTGTAGGACTAGTTTGGGCCTCTGTGCTCGTTTTGCCTGTATGGCGTTAGTGTTTGAGAGTCGGACGGCGGATCTAGGCGGCCAGATCCGCCGCGTCGTGTTCTTCTTCCTCCAAGCTGCAGATCGTCGGTGGCAGGCGGAGCTGCACGTGAAGATGATAAAGACACGCATCTCTCTGAATAAGGTACGCAAAGGAAGCATCGATCTGGAGTTTTCCGGCCAACTCTGGTTTCGGGTTCTTCTTCTTCTTCCTGATGTGCTGCTCTGGTCGAAGTACACGGTGAAGAGGAGATCTACCAGCTTTCAAAAGGTCGAATCCCTAGTTCTCTGTTGCAATTTCTTTGATCTACCTCCTCTGGATTGTGGCAATAATCTGGAGTTTGACGGTGGATTGCTCTGGCCTGCTGAGCAACGGATGGCTGGGTATGATGGAGATTCTGGAGTTGTTGCTCCTGTCTTTCTATGTCGCAAAGGTCGCGGGAAGAAAGATTGTTGGCTTCACTTTGGATTTCCAAATGGAGAATCGACTGCGCTTGATGAAGATCCTCAATGGCGGCGAGTCTACGCCGCTGTTATTCCTAGCAAAAGGTGCTACTTTGTTCTGTGGCTATTTCCTTGTCACAGCGTCTTCAACCTCCATCGGAGGCCCTCCATCAACTCCACTACGGCATCTATCGTCGCGCCACCTCCAAGTGGTTTCGTCCCCGGAGATGGCACCGACGGCCGCTGTGTTGAGTTGCCCAACTCCAGTGGCGAGGGACCTGATTGTATTTTCATTCCTGTTGGTAAGGTCCTTTTTGTAAAGTCCAAGGACTTGTTTGTAATCTTCTTTTTCTTCGAGGTCCTTGATGTAAAATGTACCGCCACTAAGTAATGCAGTCTGGACCCTTCGGGGTCCTTCTCCTTGTTCAAAAAAAAAAAAAAAACACGCTTCTCCCACTCCTGGTTGCAGGGCGTCAGGGGTCACAAGGATCTTGCTCGCCCGGCAACAAGTCAAATAAATCCTGCTTCGCATTTGTACGAAAAAGGAAAACTTTACATGAATTTGTGACGTGGCAAAAATTAAGGAGGTGGATAGGCAGGCAAACCTTTCTAGATTTGTGTTGCCTAACTTCCATGTAACGTACGCGATTTGCGTGCCAGGTGAACAGTGGAGTGTTTCTTGGGAGTTTGTTAGAGCTTGAATCTCTATGACAGAGACTTTTCAGAGATTTAACGGATAAAGCGGCATGCGGGCACAAGTAATTGTCACCCATGCTAAATCTATATCTATATCTATATCTATATCTATATCTATATCTATACTATTATTAAAAGAACAAACTTGTGTTGATGCATTAAATCTGAACCCTTCAATATTTGACCAACGGTCCAGATTGCTCCAATGTTTGACAACTCAACACATCTTTTTGTTTCTTAATAATTACGGGATTTGCCACCGCTAATCTATACTTTACTTTTAAAAGAGCAAACTTGTGTTGATACATTAAATCTGAGCCCTTCAATATTTGGCTAACGGTCCAGATTGCTCCAATGTTTGACAACTCAACACATCTTTTTGTTTCTTAATAATTACGGGATTTGCCACCGCTAAAAACAAAACGTTCCGAAACTTTCTCCGATCTGAAGCAGCGGCGGCGGAAGAGCAGACTAGCAGAGTACGACGCAGGCGGCCTACGTCAAGCTGGCGCTGCACGAGTTCAATCCCCTTTCTTCTTCTGTGCATATTGCGCGCGCCATGCACCTGCTGCGGGCCAGGCCGCCGCTCCTGCGGCTTAGGACGCGTCCCCCGCCGACAGAAGGAACGCCGCAGCGGGTTGGACGTTGCTCTGGTCAGCCTCCATCGAGGCTCAGCCGCCGCCGCTCTGAGTGGACGCCAAGGAAGCGGTGACCGGTGGCCGCGGCCGCGGGGCACCGTCGACCCAATCCCGTGACCTATCCAGGTCATACCTGCCGGTAGTGTGCATGGAGGAGCCACCGACGGGAAAGAAGCCGTCCGGCGACGAGGACCACCGCAGTAGAGGAGCTACTGATCAAAGCAGGGGATGCAGTTAGCCGCTTGTAGCCACGCCGTCCGGGGTGCGTGACTGGGTGGAGCTGTCGCTTATCATAACTGTGCCGCGCGGGGGAGCTGTGGTCTGCCGCTGCCGGGGCCCGGATAGACGCAGGTGAAGTTGGATTCCGTGCTGCGTCGCGGAGGAGCAGGCGTCTCCGGTGGTGGTACCACTACCGGCGAAAGCGGCCGCAGGCCAAACCATTGAGGGGCTGCTTTGCTGCTGATATGCCTAAGAGGCGGGGAGACGCCGCCACAACATTCGACCACGCACGCTCCGAGGGTGATTTTCCCGTACAGTATATTAGTGATCGATATTCTTCATACATCGTGAAGTTGATCAGTATCGAGAGCTCCGATCCACCTCCCACGAATGTACGCACTTCTTCTCTTCTCTAATCTCACCAAGGTACTATATTTTTCTTATATATAAATGATGTAACGTATGGGGTCAGGTCCTTGCAAAGCTGACATGAAAATCTGGCTTATGCTTAAACCATTAATAATGTCCATGTTGTTGCTACAATCCGGCACTCTTATTAGTGCATCTGGGTTAGTAGTATGACATGTACGCAATTTTCTGTCTCAGAGCCAATTATAGGCCTCAGTTTTAGAGCCCGGGCTGTGTAAGCTAATCTGATCATGTAATTGTGGTAGTTCTGTCACAAATGTTTATTTTTTTCATGTCTATACAGTTTATTTTGGTACAGTGTTGAATTTTTTTTCACTTAACCATTTAGTGTTAATCTGGTAGATAATTATAAAGTTGTTTTTCAGGTCTCACTCCTTCGTAATATATCATGTGTGTCAATGATATTAGCACTGAAACTTTGTAAGGCCATGCACTTAAAAGACTGATTCGATGTATTCTTTTCGATTAGCTCAATGTTCATCGTCGGTTTGCAGGGGATGATGCATTTACATGATTTCTTGGTTTCTCTGCACCTCTGTTGCATGTATAACTAATTTTTTAACTAACATTATTTGTTTCCCGATTACAGGTCTTGATCATGATAACCTTTAGTCATGTAAAGAAATGGTGTTGAGGTGAGCTCCTCCTCTTGACTTGTAAACAGCCGACTTTAGAGTCAGGAGCTATGAGGGCGACTAGATTTCCGTGACGTTAGTCTTCTATTCTATTTTGTAAGAATTACATATCCTTCATCATGTATGTTTTATTTTAAACCTAAATAAGTTCTACCCGTAATAGCTGCTAGGTAGTGCAGGGATGAGATTATTTTGTTGCTTCCAATAGCCTGCACAATGGAAGCTTCGTTTCAGTCTGAAAGAGATGACTTCAACTAAAATCTCATGGTAGCCCTGTTTCAAAGGACCTAACAAATTGGTATTGAACATAAAAATTAAATGATTGTTCTTATTATTTATAGACTTATATAGTTCGGATATTTTTATCGACTTAATGTGATCGACGCACTTTTTTAATCTGACAAAGATGAGCTGCTCTTAAAAAGTCTGGTTGGTAAGGGTAATACTGCATTGTCTGCTACCATTTGTTGACCATTAACATGCACCTCTCAAAATATATTTTTACTCTCTATATGATTTCGAAAACTAAAAAGCTCTAGCACATAGGGGTGTAAACGGATAGGATAATTTCCGTACGGAACCCGTCGCCGAATCCGTTTTAAAGAATCCATATCCGGTTCCGAAGAATCTGCCGGATAAGGATATCCGATTCCGAACTGAACACCCGGATACGGTATAGGATATGGTATGTAAAATAGCATCCGAATATGAATTATCCGAATATTAATTAGGATTATCCGATGGTTATAATCCGAATAATCCGATTTTCTACCGAAATGTCTAAACTAATAGAGCACAATTTGTAGTTAGTGAGTTGTGAAGTTCATTTGTGGAGCACAATTTGTAGTTAGTTCTATTTGTCTAAACTAATAGAGTACAACTTTGTTAGATTATTACGCTTGTTGAGCTATTGTTTTTGGTTATGTGGGTTGATGATGTACATTGCGCATACCGATCTGACTAATTTTTTTCCGCCCCGAATCCGCTCCGTTTCCGTTCCGAATCCGTGATTATATCTATCCGCCCCGAATCCGCAACCGTTCATTATCCGATCCGATCCGAATCCGAGAAAAAATTATGGTAAAGGATATGGTAGAGGCAAAATCCGATCCGATCCGATCCGTTTACACCCCTACTAGCACATGATATAATCACTGCTTCCCTCTGCGAAGGGCCTTTCTTTTACTTTTATGTTGTGTCAGTTTTCCTACTTCTTTCTATTCTCCACAAGTAAACACTAGTGTCAACCTTGGTACAAGAATTGTTATATGTTAGCATATTAGACTTATTATGCTGCTGTGTATTGACATTATCCATGAGATAAATAAGTTGAAAGTTGAAGCAAATGCTGAAACTTAAATCTTCCTTTGTGTTGGTCAAACACTTTTGATTTGAAAATATTGCTTGGTGAGCTAACTCTTATGCAAATTCTCATAGCTCATGTCTCCAAAGTACTATCCATGAAAAGTGTTTATTTGTATGATATGTTATGTTTACTCTTTGTTTACTTTTTAGCAAACTATAGACAATTGTCTTGGATCACTTCATTCAGTTCATATGCTTTACATTACTATATGATCAAGATTGTGTTGGTAGCATGTCACTCCAAAAATTATATTGTTATTATCGTTTACCTACTCGAGGACGAGTAGGAACTAAGCTTGGGAATGCTGATACATCTCAAACGTATTTATAATTTTTAATGTGCCATCCTTGTTTTATATCAAATGCCACATGTTTATCCTAACGTTTATATCATTTTATGACATTTATTGGACTAACATATTAACCTAGTGCCCAGTGCCAGTTTCTGTCTGTTTTGTCTGTTTATTGCAGAAAAGGCCCAAAAATGAAAGTGCTCGGAATTGGACGAAAATTTACCTGAATTATTTTCAGCACAAATAAGCCACGGAGCCAGAAGACCACCTGTAGGCAGGCCCCACAGCCACCAAACGGCCTAGGGGCACGGCCAAGGCCTCCCCCGCGCCGTGGGCTCGCATGGTCCACCTCTCCACCGCCTCGCACCGCCTCTTCGCCTATAAAATCACCCGTGGCCTAAAAACGCCAGAACCAGGAAGACTTTTCCCAGAAACACGTTCGAGCTCCGCCGCCACCAAAAACCCTAATTCGGGGGACAGAAGTCTCTGTTCCGGGACCCTGCCGGGACGGGAAGTGCCCCGGAGCCATCTTCATCGCCATTGCTGCTTCCCATGATGAGGAGCGAGTAGTTCTCCATCGGGGCTGAGGGCTCTACCGGTAGCTATGTGGTTTATCTCTCTCCCATGGTGTGATCTTTATGTGATCATGAGCATTGTAATCTAGTTGAATTCATAGATGTTTCCCCTTCATTATGTTATGGATATGCTACTCAATTGGTTGTATCATTATAATTTTCGGAGTTACCTTTGTCCCACGGTGCGAAGAGGACAGTGCGCGTGCCGTATGTGACTCTAGGGATAATAGATTAGAGGGATATTTACCATGAGTTGTTCTTTGTGTTGGATGTCACTATAAAATTGTGGTGTTTGCTTAGTACTACTTGGGGTGCTCTTGATGACAGTGTGGGGTGCCCTAGGTTGGGAATGACGAACTTTAAGGTGTGCTTGTGTAGCCCTATGCGGTGGTCTTGGTGTTCTATGATATTGTGGTGTTTGTTTACTCAGACTTTAAGGTGTGCTTTTGTATCCCTACGCAGTAGATTGATATTTCTATCCAACATGAGAATAGTTCAGAGTAGCATCTAAGTTACATATTGAAGAGGAAGCATTTATATGTGTTCAGTTACATTATTATTGTTGAGAGTGACCACTCGTGAAAGTATGATCCCTAGGCCTTGTTTCCAAACACTGAAACACCGTTTGTCTCCAGTTGTGCTGCATATTTGCTCGCTGCCATTTTTACTACAGATTGCAAATACCACTTGTTAATATCCATATCACCTGCATTTTACCATCTCTTCGCCGAACTAGTGCACCTATACATCTGACAAGTGTATTGGGTGTGTTGGGGACACAAGAGACTTCTTGTATCTTAATTGCAGGGTTACTTGAGAGGGATATCTTTGACCTCTACCTCTCTGAGTTCGATATATCTTGGGTTACTCACTTAAGGGAAATTTGATGTTGTTCTACAAACCTCTACACTTGGAGGCCCAACACTGTCTACAAGAATAGAAGTTGTAGTAGAAATCACACCCATTTTAGGACACCCTGCTCACCTAGTCGGTGGAGCGGAACCTAGATCTCTCCCGAGCTAGTTTGCCGATGACGCCGGCAGCTCGTCCACACCCACCAAAGTTTCGACATTGCCGTCGTACTCACAAGGTTGTTCGTCTTCGTCCTCCTCATCCCCTTCTTATATGAAAGGTATACACATGCGCTCATGTGCACTATTTTATGGAATCGTACTCAGATCTACTTTAGCACGGTTAGCAATGCCGGATTCGGTAGAATATTGTGAATTGGAACTGCTCTCTTGCTTTTTAAACTGATGATGTGCACTATTTTATGGGCATGATTCCGGATCCATTGGTTAGATTTACTATATTTTGTCAGACCGGATCTATTTGTTAGATCTATTTTTAGGGATGTATGTCTCGTTTATTATAGTAATATTGTCACATGCATGCCGATGATGAATATACAACCCGTACTGCTATGTTAACTAGATTTAGGGGTGCGCCTTGGTGCACGACCCCCCGAGCCCTTTGTTGACGACGCGCCATACACAATGCTAATAATTAGCGGTTACAAAAATATATCCATATGTAGGGTCGAGGACTAAATTAGAAAAAACGATAGACACAAAATAACCTCGGAAAAATATTAAACAAAACGTCAGCCGTCTTGTCCATAATTCTTCCAACGGAATAAAATAAATAAAGTTATTACGGTATATGTAAAGACGAACTTAAATAAGTAACGATCCATGGTTTCACAAAGTACATGAAAAGCCGAAGCATATAACGAAAGTTAAAATGTGAATCCTCGCATCCAATGAGCCAGCCATGAGCTAAACTCCGTCTTAACCATTACACGAAGATACACGATCAGGAAATAAGGCTCGGCGGATAGAAGGACCAACGATATACTTGTCATCCCTACCATCAACAGCAAATGAAAACATTTTAGCAGGAAAGTACTAAAAATAATAACAACGAACAAACTAAAAAAAGGAACAAAGGTGAGTATTACCTTTCGTCAGACCACGAGATACAACTGGATATCCATCTACGCAATGTCCGATAGGTGATCCCTGACAAAAAACACATACGGAGTACTGAGTTGCGACTTATGCCATTTCACGTCCTTGGGGGATGAGTCGCGGGGAGTAAGGCCTCACAATAGTTGGGCCTCTCTGACTTGGGTTGTTGATTGATATTGGATCTATGCACATACGCCATCTCTTGTTTTGTTTTTGTATCAAAGCGATTCCTGGAGTGTTATCTTCCCGACTCGCGACTGTATGGTTGAAATTCACCATCTGGTGGGCGCGTCCTGCTGTTCGTCCATTCTGAGTCCCCAAGGCGACTCGCTTTGGGCTGCAGAGGTTTACTGATGGCCTTAGCCCATGTGAGGAGTTGGCGATGCAAGCTTCTTCTGCAATTACCGAGCCTGCTTCCTCGCATTCTAGCGCTCTCTGTCTGTCTCCGTGCACCGTGATCACGCCGTTTGGTCCTGGTATCTTTAACTGCAGGTACACGTAGCAGGGGCGGGCAGTGAATTTGACATAAGCTTCTCTCCCGAAGATCGCATGGTATGGGCTTTTAACTGCTACGACCTCGAAGCTCAGGAACTCTGTGCGGAAGTTTCGCTCGGTCCCGAAGCTGACTTCGAGGGTAATTTTTCCTATAGGTCGAGTGATTATTCCTGGAATTATGCCTTGTATATCCTTCCTTGTTGGCTGTAGCCGCCTCGGGTACGTTCATTCGACGGAGCGTGTCTTGGTATAGGATGTTTACTCTTCCTCCTCCATCCATGAGGACTTTGTTCAACCTGTATCCCGCGACTTGCGGTGTAACAACGAGAGCCAACTGTCCTGGATCTTTTACTTCTGGGGGATGATCGTCGCGACTCCAAACAACCGATCATTCTGTCCAACGGCGGTGTCTTTCCCGAGTTGGGATTGAGTCGCGGCTCCATCTGCTATTCATTTGCCTTTTGTTGTCCGCTGTTTGTACATCCACGGTATGAAATTGCCCTATGTTTCTTCTTACTGAAGCTTCAGGCTTTTGACAGGAGTTCTCCTTGTCCCTATGCTGCATTGGTCCGCTGTGAGTCGCGATTGATGAATCGCCTTCCTTCCATCGCCTGTAGTAGTGACACTGTGCCTTGGTGTGACCCGCGGGTCTTCCATCTCTTCTGCGATGTAAGTCACAAGGACTATCGAAAATCCCTTTGGCGCTGTTAGGGAGTGACTCCCTATTTCTTTTCTGCTCCCTTAGTTGATACTTACAGTGTTCTGTTTCCTTTGAGATCGGCAAGGTGCTGCTTGCCATCTTGTCTGTCTCTGCATGCTTGTTAGTAGTCGCCGAGAGTTGGCCAAAAGTATTGATTTTTTGTTCAGTGCGGCTTAAGGTACGCACCGGCGGCCCAAACCTGCAGTTCTCTCTCATAACTTGCACTTCAGATTGTGCCGTGGTATCTTTGGCAGAGTCAAGGATCCTCGTGACTTGTTTTATCCAGTCGCTGGTTGATTCGTTCTCCTTCTGGATCCACTGTCTGAGGTTCTTCACGCCCTCTATTTGGAACCTTTTGATGAACTTATCCTTCAATTCCTCCCACGAGTTTATTGACTTTGGCGGCAACCTTAGCAGCCAATCCCTGGCTTCTCCCTGTAGTACCAAGTAAAAATATTTTGCGAGCACCTCCTGAGTTACACCGATTCCTGTCATGTTTATTTCATAGTCCTCTATCCATAGAACAGGGTCCAGATCATTATGGTAGGTGGTGACTTGCTACGACTCGCCGAAGTTCGGTGGGAAACGAGTGAGCCGTATTTCCTCCCCGAAACATGCTGGTCCTTTCAATAACGAATAGGAGCTCACAGGTGCTGTATCTTCATCTGAATCAGCTTCAAACTGGGTTGGTTGAGTCGCGTCAAGCATCCGCGGCTTACCGTCAGCCTCACTCTCTTCTCCTGGTGATATTTGCAGCCCTGCTAGCTGGTTGTCTAATTCTTCCACATTGCATCCTTCCTCGCCCCACGATACCTCGTGTTGCGGCTCGTTAGGCGTGACTCCATACATGTTTGCTTGCTGCAGGGCGGCAGTCTGTAGCAGATCAATCGCATGGCGAGCTTCCTTATCAGCTCGCGTATCCCCGACTGGTGCTATCTTTGATAATATCCCGATCGCGTCGTGCATATTGCTCTCCGGGTTGTTGTGGAACTTCTACTTCATCTCTTGCTCTCCTTCGTTCGTTCTGGCGCGAGTTGCCTGTTGCTTTTGCTGCCGACGCCTCAGTCGCCGATCTTCCTCCTGGAGTTTTTTGCGCTCTGCCGCGAGTCTTTGTGCCTCTTCGTAAAGCTCCATCCTGACAGCCTCGATTTCTTCAACTCTGGGATCTTTCTCCCGGCCAGGCAGAGGTTTCCAGATCGGTTTTGACGGGACGGAGGCTTGTTGCAGTTCTTCTAGCACGCGGACCCTAACTGGCCGCAGTTCCTCCCCTGATTCGTCTCCTTGAGTCGCGTCTGAAGATCTGCGACTGACGGACCCAACGAAGATTTTCACAGACCCGACGGGAATAATATACCCAAATTCAACGTGATCTGCCTCTGGTCCCCACTCCGAGTCGTGATGAAGGGAACACCATTGATATCTTCCACTTGGCCGACGGCGATGTCCTTGAACCCTGATTCCGATCTTGCGCGGAACGTGACGCTCTTGACCGCAGGCCCCACGGTGGGCGCCAACTGTCGTGGGTTTGTCACGTCAGATGTCATGGATGACTTCGTAGGTGTGGGATTTGTGCGAGTCAATCGTCTCCGAGCTTGGGATCGCAGGAACAAGGACGGACATAGATTTACCCAGGTTCGGCCCCTCAATGTGAGGTAAAGACCTACTTCCTGCCTACCCTAGCTTGGTATTGATATGATATATGTGGTGTTACAATGGTGGCGATCCGATCTGGGAACTCGCCGTAAGAGCTAGGGTTTAGGGCTTGATAGCTTACCTTTTCTAAGTCCTGCGAGTCCTCTTTATATACACAGAGGCTCGCTAGGTTACAAAGGAAACTTCCTGCACAAGGAATATACAAACCGGGATCTACTTGGAGACTAACTCCTCCTCACGTCGACCAGGATGTGTCTTCTAGATCTTTCACCTTGTGGTGGTACGATGTTGGGCTTGCTTTCATGCAGGCCTTAATTGTGCGAGTAAGATGAGTCGCACTTTACCAAATATGGGCCGCGGGTTAATCTACAAAGTATTCCCCCGACAACCGGCTCCCCGTTGGGTTTTCGTACGATGACATTTCTTCTACTTTTTTTCTTATTAATTTTACTACATGGGCGCTGCCGCCGACTCCCTAGAGTCGGCAGGACTGGCCTTGTCCGTCTTACTGCACGTCGATCCAGCCGACTCCATGGAGTCGGCGTAAACTGCGTTCCTCCGACAACTCAGTGGAAATGAAAACTGACATGATAGTACGTGTCGTTGAACATGAACAAATTGACGGATCCACGGATTAACCGTTACAACACAAATCGAAGCATAACTACACACCAAATACATAGCACGCAACGAAAAGAAAATCACTATCATCACCCTTATCTAGTTCCTTTTCCTCTTCGTCTGGTTTTGCTGTCCTTTCTGTGCCCTGGTCCTATAGACAATCCGCAAATACCTCAATTAAACACAGTAAATTAAGACATCATGAAGAGACCCTCATACACAGCCCAGCGCAACAATCACAAATCCATCCATGACAATAAAAACGAACCTCCTTTCGGACATGGACGGAGGGACAGGTGGAACATCCGGATCTTCGACGGCAGCCACTATAGCCTGGCAAAGAAGATAAATATTAATTAAGTCCACAGTCTGCCATATGTGCGTAGGCTTTTATTTCCATCATGTTCAACTATATCACATTCCCAAAACCATAATCACCAAGCGCAAGGACACATTGATTCTCCATTAACCAATGAAATAATCGATCAGAAGCAATCACCTCGTCAGTGGTGACCTGCGGAGCCGGCTTCACAACCTCCTCCCAAAATTACAGAACCTTCTTAACAGTTGGAACTTTATTATTCTTTCCATCGCTACACCAAACAGGGGAAAAGGCTTAGAATACATTAAACAAATCACACGTATGTATAAAAAATTAATATTTATCAGATCAAAACCGAGACAACCTACCCAGCCGCAGAAGCTTTCGACCCAGAAGACGGCTTCGCAACCGACGGTGGTGTAGCCAAGGGATCATCCCCAGAAACAACCTGTTTACAGAGCATGAGATAAATAATCGAAAAGAAATGACACCAAGATAAAACAAAATAAGAATGTTACAGGAACCAACCGCGGAGGAACCCTCGCCAGCAA
Source organism: Poa pratensis (assembly GCA_947311845.1). NCBI lineage: Eukaryota > Viridiplantae > Streptophyta > Magnoliopsida > Poales > Poaceae > Poa > Poa pratensis. The sequence goes on along the minus strand of CAMZMU010000100.1, from coordinate 42,337,379 downwards.
AGGACGGAACATCAGCATGATCAGCAGTTACACCATCGGAAACAACCGTATCAGCTTCAACCTCCGCAGCTAAGTTTTTACCAAGGGAGCTCAACACACTACCACTCGAATTGTTAGATGAAGCCAATGCTAGACCCGTATTACAACAGATAGTTGGAGCGTTAGACTGGCTCCCATAGCTAGCATCTATCCTATGAACTTGGTAAGATGGCTTTTCCGAGTCCGGTTCAAAGCTCTTCGTTGTCACAGAAACGACAAGGCGAAATTTCTTGGTCAAAATGGCGGTGAGTTCTTTTGGAGTCGATTGATCGTCCTTCCAAACTGAACAACCTCCTCCAGCATTAAGCCCAGAGGAACCCTGGAACGAAGAACAGTCATGACCGGCTTGCCGATGAGTTCCTTGCCGGCTTTGTCAAAGAATACCAACTCGAGCTCATCATCACCATTACCGCCGATGTAACAAGTTCGATACCTGCAAAAAACAAACGCGTCAATAGAAAAAAACCAAACCACAAAATATCAAGTATCAAAACACAATCAATATAATCACCTGGGCATCGCGCTCTTGCCATCACAATCTGAATCCGGACACCTGTACGCATCCCCAAAAGGCACCGTACCCTTGTTATAGCTCGTGCAGGCGGAAAACCACCAACGTTGTCCAGGGCTAAGCCGTCTGATGTCCACAGTACAGTAAAACTTGGTTTTCTACATAATAAAAGAATAAACGTACAGATAAGAAGCAAGTTAGGTAAATTAAACCAAACGTAACTAATGCAAGACACGGTAAAGGTACGAACCGAGTGTTCCCAAATATTTAAATCAACCAGCTCCTGAACAGTCTTATTCTCTAGATGAACCTGGGAACTTATTTCCTCAGGAGTCTGACCAGGAAGGGCAATACTCTGAACCACAGGAATCTTATCCTTTAACCTACAAAACAAAAATCTTATTAGATAGTCGATCGCCAACAACTAAAAAACTAACGAAACAAACCGTCGGACACATACTTAGAATGTAACTCGTTGATCTCAGGCAGATCTTCATTGATGTACCAGCGACAAGGGGCGCTACCGCTCAAGCCCCACCGACCTACAACCTTAAAAAATAATTGAAAACATGTCTTAAAACGACGCATAAAAACTATATGTAGTACAAACATAAGTCTCCTTCCAAATAAAACCTTCAAAAGGTTTAACTAAAGTCCCAACAAAGATGACGATAACAGGTTCCTTTTCGGCCATTTCGAGTACACCCTGGCCATCAAAAGCGGTGGCTCGTTCTCCCCAAAGAATAACACTAATCTGATGGCCGCTACAAACAATAAATAAGCCGGCAACAAATCAATAAACGAGACAGTTACCTTGAAAAAGAAAATTAAACGACAAATTGTAAAACGAACACGAAAGTACCTAACATCACTCAAATAGATAATCCTCTTCGTAGACGGCATAGCACGACTAGCACTATGGTACTGAGTCGGCGGAGAAACGCCAGTAATAATACCTATCACGTCTATAAAAAAAACTATAGATCAATACAAAAAACAATACATCTACACAAAAGAGGTAGACGAAATATGAAAAACGGAAACAAATAAAACAACCAAACGAACTGTGAAGCTATCAGGCAAATCAGTTGGACTCGGCAGACAATCAATGGGAGTCAAGGCATAAGTACAGAGGGGATAGTCCATGATAGTATCAGACAGCCCTCGAAGATTCGTATATATGCAAAACTTAATAATATACCTACCCTCCACTACCCTGTAACTATTTTTCCTTGCACCTACCAGGAACCTGTCCATCTCAAAGACCAAACCCTCTTCAAGGAGATCCTGGAACCGGACAACCAGGGTTGTCGAGACCTCTCCATACATATGATTCCCCTAAACAATAGTAGTTAAAGATAAGCGATAAATCTAAATACAAAATAACATAACAAAACCAATAAACAAACAACCACCTCTTTGTCCTGGAAGATGATACCAATGCGCTTTATAGGACCATCATCTGATGCTCCACGGTGAAGCCATAGGCGAGACATGTAGACCTGAACTGTCCAGTTCCGACTAACCGGGTTAACCTCGCTCAAGGGACTGATCACCATCTAAGAAAAACAAAGAAAACAATTCCAAAAAAAAGACTGAATATAGAAAAACAATAACAAATCAGACATACAATACGATTAAACAACCGTCAAATATACACATAATATAACAGAGCATACTAACCAGAGCAGCAGGACAATAGGAACAAACTATAAACACGAAGCACAAAGCTAGAGATGTCGCCGTGTAACAAAATTAAGACAGACCAACCGCACGAGTTCCCAGAAATGCACGCTAACCGGCTCTACAAATAGGGACAACACCAAACATAAGAACCTCTGTGGTAAGACACCACTTTGTAGGCGACCCAACAAAAGAAGATATAGCATCGCAGCCAAAAAATTCACTACGTTCAGAATATAACATATCATAGCCGCACGCTGGAACCGGCAACACGAAACCACATAAGAAAAAAAGGGGCACAAGGAGCCAAAAGTAGTAACAGCCAGGGCGACACATAAAAAACCGGCGATGTCTGAATCAGTTAAGAAGGACCGGATGTACAACCCCAAATCATAAACGCCCGGGCTTAGTATACAGAAGCAAACACAGATAAGTTGTCACGCTACCAAGTCATCCTTTTATCAAGCCCAACCAAATAAATTCCAGCATCACAACCCAAGTATTCTCTACATTTAATATATAGCACAAGTTAACCGTTCGCGCATACCACCATTGACTCCTTGAACAATAGCAAAGATAATTATAGTTATAAGCAAAAAAGTGCAAAAACATCCAAAATATGTCAGGACTAAAAGAAGAAAGCACAACCGGACGAACACGTGAAGGAAGTACCATAATGGAAGCACGAACTAATACGGTACGACGTGACACACGACTATAGAACACACGCGAATCAAAAGAAAAAAACCAATTTTGTCACAAAATTAAATTACCTAGTATGCACTCACAGATCTACTTAGTACAGTAGACCAAACAAAAGGACATGGACACTAATAACAGCCGACACAGCCTAATGTACAGAGAAGTAAAGCTAGTCAACAACACCAGCACTGATCGACCAGCCCATCATCACAGCCGAAACCGTGTAACAACCCTATTGTACGGGAGAAGACGATCTAAAGAAAGTAAGCCGGCAGCAAGTAAAGATACTCACGGACGGCTCAGGTGATCGACTCCAGCACGCTTTCATGGCCGGCTGAAAAACGCATCGAACGCGAGAAAATAGATAAGATCAATACAACGAACAACAATAGAAAGCACGTAAAAAATGAACCGGACAAATTACAAACACAACGAGGATACAAAAAAAGGATTGAAACCCAAAACAATCGAAAGGCAAGAGCGATAAAGAACAAAAAATACAGGGTCGTCTGACAAAAAAAAAAAAAACCAAGAACATACACATCCACAAAAAATAAATAACCCATAAATGGAAAAAAGAACAGAGGAACACGTCAGATACATACGCTCGAGGAATCATCAGACAATAAAAAACCAATTTGACGGGGAAAAAACAATACATATATACACGAAAGTTAGACACATCGCAAAAAGAGGTGTACCTTAAACGCCAACGATTAACAACATATAAAAAACCTGAAAAATAAACAGAATCAAACAAACCAAAACACGGAAACAACGACGCCTATGAATAGTAAAAATATAAAACACACATAATAAACCCACCGAAAAACCCGAGGCTAAAGCCATACACTAGTACAGAACGACACATCGGATACCCCTCTATGGCAACGGCAGGAGTTAGGCGACGGTAAATCACGACATCCCCCGCGTGCCCGCACTGGGCCGTAAAGCAGGCCCACAACATCGGCAACGGGTGAATAGTGGAATATATGTTGGCAACGGTGGCTAGTTTACCACCGTTACCGATGTGTGCTCCTCGCACACGGACAGTTTCGTAATCTCCGTTGCCATTAGAAGCAGCCCGACAGCCGGCCTATAAGAACCTACTATGCCCTTCACTCTCACTCTCACTCACTTCCAACCCTAGCCGCCGCACAGTCTCCTCTCTCTCTCCACTCTCTCGCATGGCTTCCACCGTCGGCGCTGGTAGATCCGGCCATCGCGGCCGTGACCGCGGCCGCGGCCGTGGCCGCCCCACCCTCCGGGCCTTCAGGCAGCAGCAGCGTCAGCTGGTGTTACGGGACGAGCTTGCGGAACAGGCCGCCGCCGATCCGTCCCCCGCGGGCCGGTCCCGCAGCCTTGGCGCTCGTCCGCACGGCGAAGGCTCCGGCCGCACCCGCTCATTTGGCCACCATTGCAGCTACCGCGAGATCCGCCAGGTGATGTACCCCGGCCGCCATCCGTCTTCCTCCTCCTCCTCGTCCTCGTCCTCCGACGAGGAGGAAGAGGAAGAGGAGGAGGATCGTGATCTGGAGATCGCTTGCCAACTCTCCCGCGCCGATTTCGAGCGCGAGGACGCCAAGCGTCGTCAGGGCGAGGCCGATCTGGAGGCAGCAGTCCTCCTCTCCGAGGCGTCGACCCAGGTCGAACGCGCCGAGGAGGCGGTCTACCAGTCTGACCTCCGGGCCGCCATAGCCCTCTCTTTGGTCCACGGCGAGGGCAAGGCGCCGCCAGGGGAGGCCGGCGCTAGCTCCGTCGCCGGCGGCGACGCTAAGCGAGCCCGCCTCGCCTAATGTAAGACCCCAGTTCAGTAGGATAGTTGTTTTCTAGTTGTAAGTAGCTAATTGTTTATCCATAGATTTGCTCTGTTTTTTTAGTAGGCATTGTTTACACATAGATTTTAGCTGTTTTCTAGTTGTAAATAGCTAATTGTTTATCCATAGATTTGCTCTGTTTTTAGTAGGCATTGTTTATACATAGATTTTAGCTGTTTTCTAGTTGTAAGTAGCTAATTGTTTATCCATAGATTTGCTCTGTTTTTAGTAGGCATTGTTTACACATAGATTTTAGCTGTTTTCTAGTTGTAAGTAGCTAATTGTTTATCCATAGATTTGCTCTGTTTTTAGTAGCCATTGTTTACACATAGATTTTAGCTGTTTTCTAGTTGTAAGTAGCTAATTGTTTATCCATGGATATGCTCTGTTTTTAGTAGGCATTTGCTCTGATTTTAGCTTTGTTTCTGTTATGCCGATGATTAAAATTAGGTGACACCGTGTGATCCGGGGGCGGCGCTAGTGATCCTTGTGATATGCACAAATACACATCGATCTTGTGCATCCTACTTGGTTCGCTTGCTCCATCCCTGGAATTTGTGTGTCCAATCTACCTATATATGAGGCATTGTTTAGTCTATGTTCTAGTTGTAATTAGTTCTATATTTTCTGTAATGCCGATGAAGAAGCATATGTCTTGTGTATAGAGATGAAGAAGCTTACATTTTGATTTTTTTCATCTCCTTTAGGGCGAGGAGGAAACCTGGAGACTATGCGGCGGCCGTGAAGACGTAGGAGCGGGGCTCCGTCCACACGGTCCACTGAAGCCGGCGCCTCCAGGAGCAAGACTTTTGTACAGTACTAAATAGGTAGAAGAAGACCACGCAATGAAGCTGGGCGAAGAGGAAGGTGAAGAACCGGCGGCCGTCAAGCAGGAACCACAGGGCTCCGTCGACGGTGCAGCAGGCGTCACCGGCTTTTTTTTGTTTCCTTTAGCCCTCATTACAAACGGTCAAAAACTAATCTCCGTATCTGATGTAAAGACTAAAGGCAACGGTTATATATTATGCCCGTTGCTAAACTTATTGCAAACGATAAAAATCTCCGTTGCCATTGTGAGGCTTCACATCAGTGACAGAGGCGGGGACACAGACCCTTTCTCCGTTGCCGAAAGGGTTTTTGGCCCGTTTCCGATGTGTCGTTCTGTACTAGTGATAGAAAAAACACGAAACATTAAAACTCACAAATAACGGGAAGGATTGTAGACACAGAAAAACACGCCCGAACACCAGGATCGTAGATCTGTAAAAAAATATCGACCTGCATCAAGAAATAAAAAAACAAAACAAACAAAGCTCTAAAGAAAACCGAGGAAAACAGTAAACGATTAACCATATGAAATACATAACATCAAAACTCACTGAAAGCACAGCTGCCCAAACAAAACACGCCGAATAACGCGCGCCCAGCCAAGCGAGAGAACCGAGCAGGATCACGACCTGCACAAATAAAAATAGAGAATAACATTAGAAACCCTTTATAAGCAAAACTCGGAAACAATCGAAAGACCAGGAACGCAGTAAAAAAACGACACGTAAATAGAAAAGGAACACAGAAAACAACATGAGAGTAAGCACATTGACAACAAAACCCATTAAAAACCCCAAAATCAAACAATACCACGCTCAAAACAAAAACGAAAACAACAAACAAACAAATCGAACAAAACAGCAGCAAACCGGAAAGCGCAGGGAAGAACATACAAAATAACCCAAATACATCGGATGTGAAACCAACAGAAACAACCGAGAGACAACTCGTTGAGAGAGAACAAAGACGTGAAAGAAGAAAAGAGGGATAAACGGCGGAGCCGGCGAACGAACAAACCCAAACCGGAGCTAACCAGCCGACGGAGCAAGAACACCGAGGAAGAAATAAAGGGGGGCAGAGCTCGAGAAAAACACGGCGGAGCAAGAACAACGAGGAAGAAGAAAAGGGGGAAATGAGAGCTGTAGTAACTGTCGGGGGAATACTTTGTGGATTAACCCGCGGCCCATGTTGTTAAGTGCGACCTACTTTACTCGCACCAGAAAGAGCCTGCATGAAAGCAGGCCCAGTATCGCACCGACACAAGGAGAAGGATCTAGAAGACCTATCCCGGAAGACGTGAGGAGAAGTTAGTCTCCAAATAGGTTCCGGGCGATGTATTCCTTGTGGAGGAAGTTTACTTTGTAACCTAGCAAGCCTCTGTGTATATAAAGAGGACTCGCAGGACTTAGAGGGGGTCAAGCTATCAAGCCCCAAAACCCTAGCTCTTACGGCGAGTTCCCAGATCGGATCGCCTCCATTGTAACACCACATATATCATATCAATACCAATCTAGGGTAGGCAGGAAGTAGGTCTTTACCTCACATTGAGGGGCCGAACCTGGGTAAATCTGTGTTCGTCCTTGTTCCTGCGATCCCAAGCTCGGAGACGATTGACTCGCGCAAATCCCACACCTACGAAGTCATCCATGACATCTGACGTGACAAACCCACGACAGTTGGTGCCCACCGTGGGGCCTGCGGTCAAGAGCGTCACGTTCCGCGCAGGATCGATGAAAGGAGCTGAAGATCTCGCCATTGGCCACATCATCATGGTCGATGGCACGCCTCTCATTGACGATTCAAGCTGGGGACCAGAAGCTGATTACCTGGAGACCGGTCGCATCATCCCGTTTGGATCTATTCATGTTTTCGTCGGCTTCATTGGCAGCGAGTCAGAAGACCCATCACAGCCAGGCGACTCAGAAGAAGGAGTCACCGTAACGGTGGATGAAGAAGAAGAATCAACCAACAACGAGCCACTGACGCTGGAAGACGAAGAAGCCCAATCCATTGAGTATGTACTCGAGGAAAGGCTATGTGGAAACCTAGGGGTGGCAGCTCACCCTCCGTAGGAGATCAGTGCATGGAAGGGATCTACAGGACCGTGGAAGCAGAGGAAGGGCTGGGCATGCCACAGGGTAGCTTAGCCCCCACGGCGCCGGAAGAAGCGGAACAAGTCACACCAGAAGGATCAGGAGTCGCAGAGCTCGGTTCAAGTCGTGCGGCACCCGCTGCAACCACTCCAGGAGTTGCAGCCTCAGGAGTCACAAACAGAGAAACCCCGTCCGGAGTTGTACCCACGGAAGAAGGGCCAAGAATAACCCCCAACACGGCGGTCAGGATGCCCCAGAGCAGCCCGCTGTTTACGCCTATATCTGAAGTTAACGCTGCCGCAAGAGCTGCGGAGCTGGAAGCCACCAGGATTGGGCTATATGATGAAGTCCAAAGGATCATGGATGAAAGGAGCAGGCTCGCACGCGAGGATCAGCGCCTCCAACAAGAACAACTGCGACTCGCCGAAGACACCATCATCTTACAAGGAGGACCAAGCACCTTGCCGCACCGACGCCATACCAGTCGCATGCAGCCAGGAACAGTAAATCCCATGGAGTTATTCCAATCACCCACCTCTGGACCTACAGCCGCGGTCCCTACAGTCGATACACCACCAGCCACGGCGCCACCCTACGCGAACCCATCAGTCGCAACAAACGCAGCACGTCCAGTCGCATGGTCAGAAGCCGCAGCGCCATCAGTCGCAGTACCCTCATACATGACACCACCTGTCGCGGCTGCGCGACCCGCGGCGCCTTTAGTCGCGCCTGCATCGCGGACGATGGCATCGCCTGCATTCGCGCCTGTAGTTCCATCTTTTGCGGCACCAAGAACGGCGGAAGCACCAGGGTCAAGAGCTCTGGTGCAAGCTGACAATAGGGCCATCATGCCACCTCCGTCGCCACAACCAACCTTTGTGCAGCAGCCGGCACCGCAACCTCAAAGGTTCCATACACCGCAAGGACACTTTGTTAGCCCAGTGGAGAATCTCTATGCGGCTACCAACATCTTAGCCAGGTTGACACCGGTAGGAAACACACCGATGGACAGAGAGGCGCGGCGCGCCATTGAGATGCTGAGCACAACGGTGGTACATCATGCAAACATGTCTAAACATGGGGGGCGGCTGCACGCCACCCCCTACAACAGTAGAGTAATAGCGGAAAGAAGCATCCGAGCCGAGTCGCAGCAAGTCGCGACTTCAAGTTCAGCCCGGCGACAAAGGGAAAACCAACAGGGGGTACAAGTTCAACCCGCAGAAGATATGCAGATGCATGCGATGGTTAATCCGGCAGGGAGGCCAGCTCCATCCAACTTATCATCGCGACTTAAAGGTCTAGTCTGCTTCAGCGAGAGGATTAGGTCCGAGCCGTTTCCTGCAGATTTCAAAGGACCTCGCAAGGTCGCAAATTACAACCCAAGTATGGACCCGGTCACTTGGCTATACAATTATGAGATGGGCATGAGCATCCTCAACGCATCTGAAGAGATCTGTGCCCGATACCTAAACATGATGTTGGAAGGCGCAGCCCACATTTGGTTGCAAAACCTACCACCAAACTCAATAAATTCTTGGGATGAGATGAAGGAAGCTTTCGTCAAGAACTTCCAAGGAACATGCAAGCGACTCTGCAGTATAGAAGATCTTGAGCGCTGCGTGCAAAAGGAAGGCGAGTCAAGTCGCCATTGGATGAGGAGAGTGGCAGAAATTATACACTCCTCAGACAACATACCTCCAAGCTCAGCCATCCTAGTTATGGAGAAAAATTGCAAGTTTGAGCCGCTGGTCCACAAACTGGGTCGCATGAAGGACAAAGTCAAGAGCCTCATCGAAGTGATGGCAGCGGCTAACAAGTATGCAAGTTCGGATAAGACCAAGGACGCATCTGATGGAGAGGAAGAGGAAACTACTGGCAAAGGAAAGAAGGCCAGCAGCAAGCCTCAATAGCAACAAGTTAGCAATAGTAATGCGAGTTACAATAAGCGCAAGAACGAGGAAGGAAACTCGGGATTAGTCGCAAACACGAACACTCGTTACAAGCACATAAGGACCAGACTATTGGTCGGAACTTGTACTGCTGAGAGTACTTAATAATCATAAAACATTGTTGCTAACACATCATTTCAACAATTATTACAAGCCACTAAGGGCTAACTTCACCATATCATTGTTTTTACTCACTTCTTCCCAGCTTTTGGCTTGTGGGTAGGAGGCACCGGCGGCTTACCAGGTTTGGCAGGAGCAGCAGTTGCAGGCTCGCTTGAAGGCTTATCAGTTGCGGGCTTGGGGGCTGAGGAGCTGGACACACCTGGAGAGGAGTTCTTTTCTTGAGGAGCAGCCACGCCGGCTGATGCAGCGGGTAACCTCTCGAATCTCGACCCGTCTGGATGATACTTTCCCAGATAGGTCGCTAGATCCACTCCGTCCACAAGTTTAGTCGCATGGCCTCGCATGCCCTTCCATGTCGCCGCATACTCTGAGGATGTCAGCACGGTGCCGTCCGTCTTCTTTGGAGGCCTGCCTTGTGCGACCCTGGCAGCATCAAAGGATGGATCATATGTCTTAGCCAAGGCAAGCACATGAGCCGCGCCAGAGCGAGCAGAAGATTTTTCCAGTCCAAGAAGTACTGAGGCGCTTTGAGCAGCCTTTCAACAATCCTTCAGCATCTGTGGGGACAGACTTGGTTGGCAAAAGGCAAGCTGATAATTTCTTCATCGCATCGATAGCTTTGTGCGCAAACTCGCGGATGTGGTCAAGTTGTTCCTGGGTGCTATGCTTAAGCAATGAAGAATCCTCGCCTGGAATAAAGCACCCACTAGTAAGTACAGAGGCATACACAAGAGTTCAATATCACAAACGAAGCAGAGGTCTAACAGAACATACCAGCCAGCTCCTGTGTCATGATGCACACCTTGCCATGGACAAGGTTGGAAGCATTCGACACCTTCGTCAGCTCTTTTTGAAGGCGCCCAATCTCCACAGATTTAAGCCGCGCATCCTCATTGGCTTGAGTAATGGCATCCTTCTGGGCGTTGATTTGACAATCCTGCTGCTGGATCCTCTCATGAGACTTCTCTTCAAATTTTTTAAGCCGCAGCTCAGTGGCCTTGGCCTGTTCAGATAGCTTGAAGCTCTCGTCAGTAAGATCGCCAATTCTGGCGTCTTTTTCCTTCAGTTCAGCCTCGCGTTGGAGAGGAGTTTGCGCAGATTCTCAAGCTCAGAGGGAGTCTCCTGCAATTGCTTCTCCAGAGCAAGCTTCTCCGCAGTCACAGTAATAATTCTTCCTAAAAGACAGAAGATCAACAGATAGAGGACAGCGGAGAAGTTTGCAGTAATTTGTGAAAGTTATCATAAAAGACAACAATTACAAGAAGTACCAAGTCCCCCTTTACGTCAAAGAAGACCTTGATCCTTGGGGGCTAGGGACAGACAGGATAAGAGAAATTATTACCTTATAAGCCGCAGATAAATTGGAGAGTGCTTCATGAAGCTCTGCGGCTTGTTTGTCGCTTGAAGCAATGATGGCCTGCGACAGCTGTTCTGCGTGGCTCAACGTGAGGAAGAGGAAGCAACCTCAAGGCGCAGCACAGGCGATTTCTGATTAACAGCCGCTGGCGACTCAACCAGCGGTGCTTCGGCACCCTTAGCTACCACGACTGCGGCTGTGGGATCCACCTCCTCCGTGTCTGGGGCAACGAGGGGACCTGTCCCATCCTTCAGAGCCACCTCCTGGGCAGCCGTGTTAGGGGCAGGCGACGAAGCCAAGTCATCAGTGGTGGCCATGCCCTCCACCATGGCAGTATGAGCTGCAAGCGCCTTAGGCGACTCAACCACAGCCGCGGAGACAACTCCCAGATCAGTCGCGGTGTAGCATCAACCGCAGCTCTGCAAGAACAATTATATAAGAAAGAAGCACGCGCGGCAGAAGAAAAATGCTATGAAGCAAAAGAAAGTTACTAACTCTGGAGCCATCTTCACAGAGGCCATAAGGCCGTCGCTTGGCGATGACACACCTTGGAACCCTGAGTCTACAACAGAGGTCCAGATGTTAATAAAAGGAAATGAAGGAATGTGCGTCAGATGCCAAGGCAGCGAGAATTACCAGAATGGGGTTCCATGTCTTCTTCAGCCGAGGCGGTGGTCCTAAGCACATGCCTGGCAACAGGAGGGGTCGCACCCACTGCAGGTTTGCGACGCTTGATGACTTCAGGATTTTCCAGAGCGTTAAGCTCTGGCTCCTCCCGGGACAGTCTCTTTGAGGCCCTGCGGGGAGTGGATCAGCCGCAGGAGGGCTCGCGGTTGGCACAGGACTGTCGTCCTCCTCCAGATCAGTATTTTCACCATCTGAAGCCGCAGTGGCAACAGATGGGATGTCAGCGACTTCACTGCCCTCTAAAGCGGGCAGTAACTTCTTCTTTGCGGCACGCTTGGGAGCAGCAGTGCCCACATCAGCCGCGGGGAGACCAGTAGTTCTCATCAGCCTGATACAGAAAAGGAAGATCTTAATATAAAAAAGAAAGGCAGTTCTACTATAAGGACAAAGGACTAGAGGAGGAGGGTTACCTCAAAAGGCTTGTTGTTAACGCTAAAAGGGGCGAGCCCCACCTTGTCGAAGGAGATGTTCTTCTCCTCAGTCACACGGGCGACGAACTCCACCCAGTCTTCAGGCTCCCAGTCAGCAGCCTTGACGCGATCAACATCAGCAGAAGTGCCAGAGCACTCGAGGAAGGACAGTTGACGGGACTCACTGGCTGGATGCACCATTTCGTCCAGCAAGAAAGAAGATCAAGGCCAGTAAGGCCATGACCGATTAAGGCGCGTACCTTGATCAGCGATTCATTTATGAAGGATGCTGCGGCATCCCGAGGTTTGGATTTTAGTGCCTCAGAAGGCACGAAAAGAGAGTTGGACCAAGAGGGGAGGCGAGTTTCGCCCTCCGGAGAAGTGTCTTGACAGTAAAAGAAAACTTTTGCCAAGCCCTGGGCCGATTTGCCAGGGCTAGCTTGGGAAGGCAAGAGTTTCTGTGGCGCTGTAGAGAAATGGCGCCGACCTGGACATAGGCGCCACCTTTGGAGATGACTGGCTATTGCAAGAAAAGGAGGCCAGCCACAGATCGATATTGGGGGATATGCCGAGGTAATCCTCGCACAGAACGTGGAAATTGCTCACCTGGAGCATTGAGTTAGGTCCGATGTCGTGAAGACGGAGGCCTAGGCGTTGCATCAGGTTGCGGAAGAAGAGGGAGCCGGGCGGTGTGAATCCACGCTCCACATGCTCCACAAACATCACCAGTTCGTTGGACCTGGGGCGCGGCTCGATCTCATCACCTGGCGCCCGCCAGACGTTGTCCTCCTTCGGCGGCAAGAAACCGCATCGGCGAGATCCGCAAGAGTTTGCTCCGTTACCCAGGATCCTTCCCAGTTGCAGGAGATCTTGCGTTTATCATCGGATGGCTTTGCCTTGGGCGCCATTGCGAGAAGATTGGATCGGGGGCTAAGCTCGATTGAGGAAGACGGCGGCGCGGTTGGAAGCAAGGAGAGAGCAGAGGCAAGTGAATATTGACCTAGGCCGCCGCAGCTTATAACTGGGATGCCCGAGATCAACGGAACAATTTGCGCCCGCAGAATGAGGAACGGTCCGCATTAGAAGGAAACAGAATATTTCAGATGGAAAAGATGAGTCGCACAAATAAGTCGCGGCTTTGAATCGCATCAGTCAGAGATTAGTCAGAACGCTCACAGTGCGGCTTGACAACTACCAAAGGATCCTCACCGTGAAGTTCTAACCAATCTTGGGGGCTAATGTCGGGGGAATACTTTGTGGATTAACCCGCGGCCCATGTTGTTAAGTGCGACCTACTTTACTCGCACCAGAAAGAGCCTGCATGAAAGCAGGCCCAGTATCGCACCGACACAAGGAGAAGGATCTAGAAGACCTATCCCGGAAGACGTGAGGAGAAGTTAGTCTCCAAATAGGTTCCGGGCGATGTATTCCTTGTGGAGGAAGTTTCCTTTGTAACCTAGCAAGCCTCTGTGTATATAAAGAGGACTCGCAGGACTTAAAGGGGGTCAAGCTATCAAGCCCAAAACCCTAGCTCTTACGGCGAGTTCCCAGATCGGATCACCTCCATTGTAACACCACATATATCATATCAATACCAATCTAGGGTAGGCAGGAAGTAGGTCTTTACCTCACATTGAGGGGCCGAACCTGGGTAAATCTGTGTTCGTCCTTGTTCCTGTGATCCCAAGCTCGGAGATGATTCACTCGCGCAAATCCCACACCTACGAAGTCATCCATGACATCTGACGTGACAAACCCACGACAGTAACCATCCGATCCAGAACGCAACCTATATACCCCGTCCCCCCAGCACAATGTGCACGACAACCCCATTAAGTCGGTAACCAGTCGGAACCAATGGCGAGCCGCCAGCAACACGCGAAATCGGGCCCGAATTTGTTCTTTCTACCAGCACAGTGCAACGTACCCGCCGACCAATGGGAGCATGCCAGCTCAGACGGAGGAATCGGGCCCGAATTCTCCCTGACATCACGAACAGTGCAACGTACCCGACGATTGTGCGAAATACCCAGCGTGCCCCGACATACTGTAGAAAATACGCAGCGGCGACGCATGGAAGGGAAACATCGGCGACGCAACGTCCCGAGCAACCGACCTGTGGGCCTAGGAAAGGAAGGGGCCCATCGTCAGCGTGAGAGAGGGGGAAGGAACAACGTACGAAGAAAGCTATCCCAGAGGCGCACGCAATGCATTGGCTAAAACCTAATACGGTAAATGAACAAAATCGACCAATGGGACGAACGCGCTTCGAATCTGCACCCCTCTGGCACGTCCGCCACACCGATTAAACGCGCAGCGTGAGGCCTATGGGTGGGCCCTCCAGCTACAGGGGTGATCCACGTAGGATGTCAGTGAGAGTAGGTGCATGAAGGTTGGTACGGTTAGCGGTGAAAGGACGGTGCGGAGGCACGGAGCGGGGAGGATCAGACGGGCAGAAAGCCCAAATCGCTAGAGAGCCTCCAATGGGTCTCACCTTTTATATCTTTAGATAGGGTTTAAGGTTTAGTGTTAAGGATTTGTTTCGAATTACATTATATTCAGGACCTAGACCCTATGCCTTAAACTCTATTTAAAGTCTAGTAGGGTTATATCTGAGGCTTATACACTTTAGTAAGTTCAGTTCATAACTTTAAGCGTTGTATTTCTAACTCTATCTAGCTTCTTATGATAGGGATCTTATTTTGGTGGCACTGTACAAGAAGATGTGGTTACGTCTTTGCTTCCAGCTTTGAAAAGAGCTAAGAAAGCTGAATCAAAGAAGTAATCAAAGAGCACATGCATCTGTGGGTTCTTCCTCTAGGGTGAAGTCGCGATCTCGCATGGAGCTAGTGTTGATATAGCACGACATGATCACGTACCCCAAAGGTTGAATTTTGGAAGGTGATTATCGTCCACAGAGGTGTATAGGACCTTGTATGTAACGGTTGCATCGTTGTCATGCTCCTTAAACTTAACGATGCGTGGTAAGTGCACATAAATTATTTGTTCTACCATTTAGCTTGTCGGTGTTTATATTCTCACACTGCAATATCAACAGGTCAACGATGACGACGATGCATTCACCGTCAAGAGCTTCTCGCAAGAGAAGGATATATAGGTCCCAAGAGCTTCTCGCAAGAGAAGGATATATATCCGTCGCTTTTGTGATATTTTGGTGCACTGCATAAGACACTTTTTTAGTTAAGAGTGTCTTGTACAGTGCCACCAAAATATCACAGTGGTGGCGAGAAGAGTTAACTGATGGTGCTGAACAAGTTAAGGATCAAAAATGGCAACTGCAAGGTCTTAGTTTGGCAAAACAAAGCGTGGCTGCATTCTGAAGCAAAGACATAAAGCAAATCCATCATTGTTAGTCTAACTATATGACTTATTGCTCTATCAATATAATTGAATCCTTTATTTATACTTAAACATGGGAGTAACAATGACACAAGCTGGTTTCACAAAGCAAAGAGTAAGCTGAAGTCTCTAAACAGATTTAGAAGCTACAAGTGCCAACTGCCAGTGTCTTGTGAAGACAGTGGCAGCTATATATCGTTCGGAACCCAGCGCGGAGGCAAAGACGTAACCAAGAGTGTTCTGTTCTGATGAATATATCCCAATGTACTGATATATATGTATCCCAATGTATATATATGTATTGATGGTTTCTAGAATGTCCAATGAATTATTTGATTGCGATGTGCACTGTTTATATATGAAATATTCAATGAATTATGTGATTCTGATATGCTATACTGTGATTTGGATGAAATAATGCAATTATGGTAATGACTCACACAGTTAAGTTTTGTTAAACGTGGGCGATTGGATGACATACGTAGACGATTCAGTTAGTAGAATCGTGTGCGATGCTGAATAAAGCCGCACTCCTAAAGAAATGATGTCGTGATGCTACTTAACGCACACGATTAAGTAAGAACGAAACGTCTGCGATGCTGTCCCGTTCGCACATGGGCGTTTTCCTGTGCCCGTTTGCGAAGTTCGCCTCATCGCACACGGTTAGTTCATCCGTGTGCGATGTACACCCCTATCGCCCATCCATGGATAGCGACGGACGCTATACTCGTGTGCGATGGCCAAAGTTGACCGTGTGTGTTTGCCCGATCTGTACTAGTGGTGGTGGAATTAACTGTGGTGCATAAAAGTAGTATTGTATGGAGCGTAGTGTTTTCACTCCTCTGAGAAAGGGTGTCAGAAAAGTGAACAAGCCCGAAGTAAGATTGTTGCAAGTATTAAGAACCAAAACCGGGATTCACGGATTCACTTGATATCTCTCATACATAAAATGGAACAAAATAAATCATAAGTATACATGATTAACAAAAGATGGAAGTTCTATCTTAGTACTAGTATTGTTACCCATTATATGGGCATCACATCCTTTTGAGATGATGCAGCACATATCGCTGATACTCTTTAAACAAGTGGGTTGTTCCCATGCTTAAAATTAAGTAGTTAAACAGTGCATTGTTGTAAGTACGGTGGCATGATCTTGGAAGTTCACACATGCATGTGATTGTAAAACACAATACCATTCTTTGTCTCACTGGGCAGTTCAACACGTCACATTCCCACTATCCCTAGTGAGGTTTAACAAGAAGAGTAAACACCCTATATGTCTCAGTTTTTTGTTCCGTACTCGCCACAAGTTATATTCCATCTAATGCACACATCGTCCCTCGTACACCAACCTACTAGGGTATACAGGCCCAATATCATGAACGGTGTAATAATATGCATCTATAAACAAAATACTCACCATAGTAAGTATATAAACGATCTATTGTTATGATATTGTTTTTGTAGCAAATATTGGGCACTCTGCAGTTTTGGGTGTTCTAGTGTGACTCTAATTGGGGAGACCCAAACAGATTTGCCCTTCTTGTTTCTTGTCGAATTTGGATCTAGAATTTGCGACATGGTATATAAAACATGTTCCGTGAATGTTGTTAGTCTTTTGCAACAAAAAATATATTTGTTACTAATCTTGTGGCCCAGTGCACCGGTACACCACGAGACAATATTCTCAACATACCGAGAAAGCTGTTTTGTCTCTGTGCTCATATGCTCCTGCCCGAATAAAAAAGTAATAAGGTAAAAGTTATAAAATTATTGTTCGCAAACATATACAACTGTTTTACATACATGCCAAGTTTCATGTTCAAATGACATGTGTGCTACTCCGTGCAAAATACAAACAGTGCTCTGAATAATATTTGTGAAATCCCATTTTGGCCACTCATTTGCTTTTTTCACATAGCACCTACATGTCCCTGGACCACGAAATTTGACACGTATATATAACACTTGTATATATGTTAGTGACCAATTGTTTTTCGAGAAATCGGCAGGAGCTCTGCCTTTCAGTTAGAAGAATAGAACCATAAAGTGCTTACAAAAAACAAGGAGTCCAAAAACTGGCTCCCCCTCTACGACATGGGAATTACTCCCGAATGAAAACTCTAATAGATAGGTGCATGCGAATGTCGGCGAGAGCCAGATGCGCCACCTCCAGGGATATGGCTTGCGCTTGCTCTAAAAAATCTGCATGTTTCTTTCCTTCCAGATGTTCCACCAAGTATAAACGAGGTGCCCGCTACGCTCTCTTGACTTGACATTTGAAGGTAATGAGAGACATTTCTCCCACCATACGTCGAGAGATTCGGTGTGGCTTGTCGCAGGAGGAGGAGGGTGGGAGCCCAAACGCCGAGAGCACTTGTTTTCAATTTTTTTGTAAACTAGTAACCGTGCACGTGCAACGCACGTCTCATAAATCAACTAATGCATTTGAAATTTTGATCAGCTCTCGTCAGAACTGAAAGAAATTAACGATGTGCTCTCTCTATCTCGATCTATGAGTGTTTATACCCAAGTAGGCAGCTATCAGAGAAGGTACGGTACATAGCAAAGCAATCCAAAAGTGATAACTCAGCAATGTAGCTAGCCAGGAACTCAAGAAGCAAAGCAGGGTCCTACAGAAAGAAAAGGTTCAATAAGTGGTACACCACTTTGCACACAGAACTGAGATTGACCGCAAATCATTCGGGAGAAGCAAGTAGCTCATGGCATACTTGAGAACAAGTAACAATCTCCTATCATCAAAGAGGAGAAGATATCGGGTTAGTATGTATGCTTAAGTTAATGAACAGCATAAAATATATATTGCTAACTCAAAAAACATGTTTTCCATTTGGAAAAATGTTTATGTGTTAGAACACAAGACTATGAAACAAACAGGAATAAAAAGTCAATCGACACAGAGGCATGGACCTCGTACTTGATGTAGCTACTTGGGATGGACATATCTCTTCATATTTACTGAAATTTGAATATTCTACAGCCTATCAGAACCAAGAAAAAGATAACTTTTATATAATGAAATAAAATGAACTCAATGGATCTTACACCACTATAAGCAAGCAGGCAACACCAAGTAACTGCAGTTAGTTTCGATCGATCTCTTTCTAAGAAATGTACTGGTCAATGTAATTGACTGTGAGGTATAATGTTTCAGAAACAATAGGATATTCTTATGTGACCTAATTCATAAAGGGAAAGGAAGCAATTGGGTAGAAGAATCATTTTTGTAACTTTAGCTTCCAGACCTTCTTTAAGTAGATATGCTTTCACAAGAAATTTGAATATTCTACAGCCTATCAGAACCAAGAATATCGAAGTAATGCTATTTGTTTGGTGCATTTGATGCAAAATTATATTCTTTCCAACTCCCAGGCGATGCGTGCCCTTTACACATAATGAGTAACATATTGTGGTACACAACACTATGCATTTACTTTGCTGGTGTATACAAGAATTGTCAAATGAACAAGAATTATTTACCTCAACTTCCTGCAAGTGCCTGTAAATATGATAAGCCAGAGTTGCACGCTGTTGTGGATTCACATAATTTGCGTCAATATCTAAAGGAATTGTCATTTTTCATTGGGATAAGACAATACTTTATCTAGTTTGATATTGTACAGTACACAAAGAACAACAAGCAGCAACCATGCAACACAATGGGCTAAAATTATAACCAGATTACCCTCTTTGACAAGCAAACAAATCTGTGAAATATATTTCAACCTTCCTGATTAATCCATAGATTTTTTCACAGCTTGTCACACTTGAAATTAAACTGGCCAAAAAGTACAAAATAGCAGCACTGAAAAATAACCTCCGTCATGAGCATGTACACACAGTTCAGCAAAAACCGACCTGGCATTGTACATATGGCCTATAATATTGCACAACCCCAGAATCAACTAAACCGACATGGCAAATCCACCAACAGTAAGGCTTGACGAACAGAAATCAAAGCAAACGAACTGCACACATCAAACTGAATCTTTTTCTAGGCAAAATATGCAAGTCACGAACAGTAAGGTTTGCTGAACTTTGGACGTGGCACCTCCTGAAACTTTGCTTGGTTGAACTCTTGTTAAGCACCGTGTTAATTATGTCTTTAATCCATCACATGATGTTGTTATTCTGATTGACTCCTTTGAGCTTTCTATAGGTGCTAGAAACAGGACAATTCAACACCATGGCTGGCTATTGCACCTTGGGACAAGTTGTATTTCTAATAACTGCATCAGATTGTTAAGTTCCAATATGGTCATGTTTATGGAATTCCCTTCAGTACTGGCCAAATATTCAGTTTCTTCATAATCTGCAGAGGAAAAAACAATTAGACTACCATATCAAATCTTGCATCATCAATCCACTAAAAAACAGATGTTCTCATGTTTGAATGAGCAAGAATGAATTCCAAAAGGACATATATAAGATAAACAATTTACACCATCTTCCGTGCTTAATCGGGGTCGCGGATAGTTAGGACGAAAAGTTAAAATAAACTGAACTTCGTCAAAAAATAGATTCAGTAGCGGCGTGTTTGCTACTCGTCACTTGCAACCATGGTACCAGATGAAATTGATTAGCTCTTCTCCCAGACCATCCCTACACGGCTACACTGATAGGCCAAAGAAAATTGCAAAAGCAAGCTAGATGTGTTGTGGCGGTTCTGTAAAATAAATCAATTGAACATGCCGGCATACTCAATATTGCCCAGTTCATACTACTTGGTGGCTGAGGAATAAATGGAGCAGTGAGAAAAGGCGTACGTTACTGCGGGCGGCCGGTGATGGTGAGCTGTAGGACACTCCTTGGCAGCGGTAATGACTATTGAGAAGCTTGGTGTTAGATTAGAATGGAGTGGGTCACGGAGGAGGCCCTTGTGCAGCACGATGGCGCAGGGCAGAGGGACTACACCCGCCCCATCGGCTCAGGAGGTCCAGGCGACGCATGAGGGCTGAGGCGAAGAGGAGGACTCGGTGCTGGGCTTGCGTGGTGGCGGCGTCGGGGGGTTTGCGTCGCGGCGGCGGGGCTTGTGTGGCGGCTGCTCGTGGAAGCACCAAGGATGCCGGGATGGAGAGCACCGAAAACAGCGACGATGGGGCCTGGAGTAACCCTCCTCAGTGGCGAAAACTTGGGGGAATTGGGCTGGATCTGCCGATGTGTCGAGGGTGGCGACGGCGGCGAATTTTTTCGAGGATCCAGAGAAACAGAGAAGCGCGCGGTGCGGGGGCGTGACGGTCGTGATGCTGCGAGGCAGCTGTGCAACTGCGGCGTGCGGGCGGCGCCGGGCGCGTTGTGGAGAGGTTGGGGCAGGGCGTTTGCCCGGTCGCCGCGGCCGTTTAGCAAGATAAGGTGCTGTGCCGACTACGACGGCCACTGGTGGTAATTTCTTTTAGCGGTGGCAAATCTCGTAATTATCACGAAACGAAATAAAACGAACCGGTACGATGGCATTAGCAGTATTATGTGATTTGGTGGGAGGGTAAAACGAGCAAAAGTGGATTTGTGTTGAGTTGTCAAACATTGGAGCGATCTGAACCGTTGGTCAAATATTGAAGGGTTCAGATTCAATGTATCAATACAAGTTTGCTCTTTTAATAGTAAGTATAGATATATTACTTGGTCTATTTTTGTAGCCAATGTGAATATCCGCGGCACACCCAGCGGAAAACGCTTTTGCCCGAAGAGAGAGGAACAAGGTGGAGTGGTACGCAGTAAATAGAGCCGTGCAGAGCAGTGCCTTGCCCACCCTCTTGCCATCCACTCCCTCACCGGCCCTCGCATTTCACGTGCTTCTTTCTCGCCGTTTGCCCAACACACACACACGCAAGCCAAACAACAGCACGACTGTCCCAGCTATATAAAAACACGAGCACGCGCCGACTCCTCGCAAGCCACCGAGAGAGACCAAACCGCGCCGGCCGTTTCAACCTCACCACCGCTCCCACGGCACGGCAGTAGATTCCTGGAAGAAGAGATGGCCGCGGCCGGCAGCAGCAGTAGGTTCGCCGTCACCTGCGGGCTCATGCGGCAGTACATGAGGGACCAGCAGCAGGGAGGCGCCGCGCCGCGTCCACCGCCGGTGACGAGCCTCCTCCCGCCTACCTCCGATTCCGATGAGACCGACGCCAGGACCATGCAGCTCTTCCCCGCGACCGCTACCGGCCTGTCGCAACAACCGTGAGTTCATGCCCTGCGCTCAACTAATTGCTCTATTTTGTTTTCTTGTTTCCTCCCTGTGATTAATTCGTCAGCATGCATGCAGGCCGGAAACGCAGACGAAGGCGCCTCTGACCATCTTCTACGACGGGCGGGTGCTCGTGTTCGACGACTTCCCAGCCGAGAAGGCCAAGGAGCTGATGCAGCTGGCGGGGTCCGAGGAGCCCTCTCGGGAGCCGGAGCCGGCCAAGAAGGTAGCGCCGTCGTCGGTCGTGCCGGCGCTCTCCGACCTGCCGATCGCCAGGAAGGCGTCTCTGCAGCGGTTCCTCCAAAAGAGGAAGCACAGGTGAGTCGGTCTTCATGGCCATCACTCAACCTTCAACCAATTCATTTGTCTCGTTGTTCATTCCTTCCCGACATTAATTCACAAGATATGTGTGGCAAATCTATTTATTTTGCCGCACACGCGCGTGCTAACCAACATACTATGCTTGGTTCACAAAACGTTGCTTCTAGAGATAACAAAAGAAATATCCTTGCCTTGTTAGACCTTAGAAGATGGATAGCTTGTGCGAGGAGTACTAACTATTAAGATGATAATTAACAGGATCTCCACAAGTGACCCATACCCGAAGGCGACGGCGGCGGAGAAGGACGCAGCCGTCAAGCCGGTGAAAGATGAGCCTGCGTCGTGGCTCGGGCTCTGAAAAGCAGAGCTTCAAGAAGGGGGAACAGAAGCACTGACTTGCAATTCATGGTCGTCTCAATCTGTTTGAGAATTCTTTGCGCCAAGAGAATTCTTTTCACTAATTATTTGCTCGTCGTGGGCATATATAAGTTCAGTTGGCACCTTCAGTGTTCGATCTGGAACTAGCTAGTATATTAGGTGGTGTCTTTTAGACATTTATTTATGTTTATGCATGCACAATTATCACCTTCCATTGAAGAAGAATAATAGAGTATAATTAAGTCTTTGTTGTCTTATTGTTTTTGGGAAAATTCGATTTTCGTGCGTAAAAGGGAAGTAAAGCAGAAAACTACTGATTGCTCATAAGAATTTTTCTTGGTTTCTCTCGCAACAAGCATTTCTAATCTAAAGTAAAACACATGTCGACTACGGTTCATAAGAAAGTTTCTTGGTTCAGTATTTTGATTGAGTTTAGTCACTGGAAAGCGGCAAGTGTTCTGGGGGCGTCGCGACTGACGGGAGATTAGCTCGTCTTAGTTTTATCTTTGGGGGCAGGAAAACCTGTTTCCCCCTTTTTCTTTCTTTTGTATACTATAGCTAGTTGTAGCTCCCCTCTACTTGTAACTGGTTACTTACCGGCATTTGTCCCGGTTTCTCTTATTAAATGAAAGCAGTGCCTACTGCCTTCCGTCAAAAAAAGTTTCTTGGTTCGATGTCTTGTTGTTATTGGTCTGGGGTTGGTGAGGAAGTTAATTATTGTATTGCAGTTTGGAGTTGTAAAGTGAAGGGAGACCGTAAGGAAGACGAAACATGTGTAGAGTTCATGTGAACTTCTCTTGGACACGTCTGCTTCGATGAAGGGTCATAAGTCTTTGGTCTATGTTTATTTAATTTACCTTTTCAAACCAGGCGAGCTTAAACAATTGGAATTGCCGTGCCGTCCCGTTAGCTGTGTTTTTTCTTATAGGCTTTTGGTTTTATATGTTGACTCTGCGGTTCCTTGTATCACTTTGTGAGTCAAGAAAGGGGAAAGGCTTAGCTAGAGTTACGGGGAAAATGCCAGAGACAGAGGGGAGGTGGTTGAGTCGGGGCTTCTCTATTACTACTCCATGTGTGCCTGGCAAAAATTCCACTGCGTTTTTTTGAAGGTAGCTTTTCACTCGGTAGTTGGCTAGGGCATATACAATGGTGGCATTACCTTTTTTTTTTGCGATTCAATGGGGACATAACCTCGTCGCATACGATAATTACTTAGTTGGAAGAGAGAGAAAGAAAAAATGTTTACCTTCTCTTATCTAATAGATGATCTCTTAGCAACATCCTTCTCACCACATATTTAGGGTTTTGTTTATTTGAGATAAGACTAGAAAATAACCACCGTACAACATGTTTTATACTTATATTAAAATTGTGTGGCATGATTAATATAAGACTATGAGATGGGCGGACTTGGTTGTGCGGGCGACGGGAGGATGACGTGGGCAGGTCGTTGTGGAGTTGTGGTCGTTGTGGTGGATGGGGGCCCAACCTCGCACGAGCATCCTGTCTTCCTCGTTGATGTGGTTGCTAGGACGACGGCCCTGAACGGTGGGAGTCGTGGAGCCGCAGTGGGGGTCACGACTTAGATGTTGGCTGGTGGTCATGGTTGTGAGGACGGCGTGATGACCGGCGAGAGGCGAATGGTGGAAGTTGGTTCGGTAGCTAACTCGGTAACTGGTCACACTGGGATCAGGAGGCAGGGATTTGTGTCGGGGTGCTAATCTGCATGACGTTGCCTTGGCCGCCTGTGGCGTAGTTACCTTCTTGAAGGCATCGTTGCTGATCTACTCCTCTTCCTCCCGAGGCTTTGGGTGTAAAATTAAATAAGAAAAGTCTGTTTTATCAACCACTCGGATGGTAATTGCACTTTTGTAATAGTTCAGGCCAGATTCTCGTGATCCGACAGCAGCCTAACTCCACGGGAGAGGAGGAGAAAGATGGTGAGTGATAACATTTGACGCGGCCTAACATAAAGTAACCACGTTTGTTTACCCCGCGAACACTACGCACCCAAGTACGCCGTGTGAGGTGAGGAGAAGAAGAGAAGAGAAGAGAAGGCCAACGTACGTATACATTCTTCTCTTCTTCTTGTTCTGCCTGGCAGCGACGCCTACTTTCCTGTCGGCTGTTCACGGTTCATACAATAAAAAACTTTCCGATTCATTTTGGGAAAAGTATAGTAATCATCCGGGGGATCTTTGACAAAGATCACCCGGGTCCTGGTGAGGTCCCGCTTTTGCTACCGTGTAGCAAATAATTGCCCACTTTTGCTCCTATGTAGCAAAAAACGGTTCGTCCAGAAAATAGATTAGAAAAGACCGATTTTCGCCGGCGACCTCACCGGAGAGCTCACCGGAGATCCCGTAGCAAAACAGATGTGCTATTGTAGCAAAATCAATTTCGCCGGAGAAAAGACCGATTTCGCCGGCGGCCTCACCGGACTCGCCGGACCTCACCGGAGACCTCGCCGGAGATCCCGTAGCAAAAAAAATGTGCTATTGTAGCAAAATCGGTTTCGCCGGCGACATCGACGGAGACCTCGTCGGAAACATCGTAGCAAAAAATTTATCCTATTGTAGCAAAACACATAACAATAATAGCAAAAAAATTGTTATATTGCAGCATCGTAGCATGCACACGCCACCGGAGAAGGTCTCCGGCGATGTCTCCGGCGAGAGTCTCCGGCGAAGTTGATTTTGCTACAATAGAACTTTTCTGTTGCTACAATAGCATAAACTTTTTGCTACCACGTCTCCGGCGAGGTCTCTGGTGAGGTCTCCGGCGATGTCTCCGGCGAGAGTCTCCGGTGAAGTTGATTTTGCTACAATAGAACTTTTCTGTTGCTACAATAGCATAAACTTTTTGGTACCACGTCTCCGGCGAGTCTCCGGCGAGGCCAGAATTTTTCCCTTCATGTTTTGTGTACAAACCGTTTTTTGCTACAATGCAGCAAAAGCGGGACGATTTGCAGTAAAAAGCGGGAGTTTTGTAGCAAAAGTGGGATTAGCATATATTAGTGGACACGTGTCGGGCTGGCGACCCGGGGGATCGGACGGAAAGATCCCCGGGGGACGCCTAGTCCTGTCCTTCATTCTGCTTCGTTTTCCCACACGCTATTTCCTGTTCCGTCCGGGTATTTGGGGCCAGCAAGCGTTGAGAGGAGAAGCACGTGACGAATCCACGCGCGCGGGCTCGGGCGTCAACGTCGCCAACCTCACGCGGCAACTTCCCCAGCGAGGGAGGCCAGAGTTCCGGAATTATCTGTCTTTGCCGTCGCTTTCGTGTGCGCCAGGTCTCTGTCTGTCCTCCTCCTCCCCGTGTCTTTGCCCAACGGACGTACTCGTTGCTCTATTACGCGCGTTATACTTGTACCGTGCGTCCGTGCGGGTACGTAACATGTTTTTAGATGCGAAGCGGCTCCTTACTTACCGCGTAACCGTGAGCACGCTTAGTTCTGACGCGCCTCCTCTTGTGCGGGCCCCACCTGGTCTCTCTCTTTCCTTATCGTCTTCGTCCTCCTGTGGCCAAAAAAAAGCTACGAGTCTGATCCGCAGAATTCCTCTCCTACTCGACCACCGCAGATTCAACCACGCCATCGCCCGTTGATGCGCTCCACCGTCTCCTCCGCCCTCCTCCCCAAACCGAGCCAGAGCCGGTGACGTCGCGGCTGGCCGCTGCGGAGACGGCGACGGCAAGCCGTGACTGAGCCGGAAACGGGGCTGACACGGCTAGCCGCGGCGGCGCCGGCGGAGGCACGGAAGAAACTTAACTTGGGGATTCACAAAAAAAAAAAACTTAACTTGGGGGTGCAGAGTCACCGGCGCCCGAGAAGAGGGAGATGGGGGGCGGGCTTAGAGGATGGCCGGGGCCGCGGCAGACCGGCGGAGTAGGGCATTTGGGCAGGGCGGGGTGGCAAGGCGGCGCCGGCCACGGGTGGCGGTCGCCGGCGGTTCGGCCGGTGCCTTGGCGGGGGAGATGCAGGTCGTGATGGCGAAATCCGGTGGCGGCAGCGGCGCTCTCTTTCCCTCTCCTCTCCGGGGGTGCGGCGGCGTTCTTCCTCCTCCCTCTCCTTTTCTCCATCCTCTCCGACAGGCACTATAGCACTCTCGGAATGTAAAATAGGTGAACATATACACAGAACCGCGTCTACATACATTTGTATACATATATATGAATGTGGAAAAAGCTAAAACATTTTATATTTAGGAACCGAGAGAGTACATGATTAATTTTACACATCGCACACAGTTATCAGATCCGTCACCATGATGCGGTGTTAAATTGGTACCTTCACGCACGATTTATATAGTTTAATCTGTGTGATGTATCGGCTGTTTCACATGATTTTTCAGATATAATTGTGTAAGTTTATGTAAGATCCAATTTTTTTTACATATTTCATCGTGTGTGTTGGAAAATTACCAAACACGGTTGTATGTACTAATTAAATTGTCCGTGTTAGCCATGTTATCTCACACGTTTAATCAAACTTAATTGTGAGAGATCACTGGAACTTGGGTTGCACCTACCGTACCCATAATTCAAAATTTTCATTCAAAACATAATAGAACATCTCAATAAAATAAAATAACGCATTGAACTCTTCATAAACCATGTGTCGTTGTTTTGGAGGCTTGCAAGGGCCTATTTACTGGACAAGGTCACGGGGTTCTTTATGAAATCTTAACAACGTCTTGGCAAGCTGCCACTTGTTCTCCCTCGAAATCAAACAATTGCTTAATTTGTTCAGAACCTTCTGTTTACTCTTTGCGTCAACATCACGATATTTTGTCAACAGTGAGCATGACACTCTTAACTACAAAAAGTGGATTTTGTAGTGCATCTAAACATTCGAAGATCGACGGGATGGCAGCAATTCTTTGAATGACTTGTATGTGTCTCACCTATGTAAATATGAATAACAAACTAGAAAGTTATAGTGCTGATAATATAGATTACCTAGCATCAACATTAGATAATTACTCTTACATTAACATAATAGCATGTGCTGGCTTAAACAGGAATTTCTTCGTGGAGCGCTAGCTCCACAGCTTGATCGCAGCCTGGTACCTCAAAGGAGTCACCGTAGATTTGCCGATGTGAGAACACCACTAGTAGGGAAATGGCTAGAGCCGTCAGGCTACCGCGGGCGGACAAAAAAAATATTGCCCAGCGGTAATCAACATTTTATTTGTCCGCCAGCGGTAAGATGAATACCGCTGGCGAATAGGCAAAAGTGTTCGCCAGCGGTAAGTGCGCCCGTGTGTGGCCACTTACCCCTGGGAACACATTTGCCTGTTCGCCAGCGGTACACACTAGTACAGAAACGTAAATTAGAGCCGGCCCCAGAGAATCATCTCAGCCGGTTAAACTGTCCGTCTCTGCACGGGGGTGTCTAATGTACGCTCCATTAGAGCCGGTCCTATGGGGGCGGCTGTAATGAGCTCGGATCTCTGACGGCCGGTAGAATCAACCGTCTCCAATAACGAAACTTTCAGCGACGACCGTGATTAGCAGACGTCTGTAATGCATATACATTAGAGCCGGCTACAAATAGTGGCCGTCCTTAGGATGCGGACGGTCCGAGTTTTCTCTCCGGCCGAAATAGCTGGTATTTGGGCAATATGCGTGTGCTCCGGGATTATTTCCAGGGGTTCCGAGTTTTTGGTACTGGTCAACAGTGCTACATAATTCTCATTTTTTTCATCACTGCATCAACAAAATCTCAACCGGGCAGAAATCACATATAACTAAGACATGCCAACAGCTAGCAAATGCATATATATTATATAACATGTCTCCAACCGCAATTTGTGCCAATTAACAAAGTAGCCCTAATCAGATAAGTGTTTACCATACCCTGGCCTTAACAAGCTCTATATGAGCTGGAACTCAATCAGGGCCTCCAAGTCATTCATCTTTCTCAGAATGATCAAAACAGGTCGATCAGTCACAAAATTCTTACCTTCAATGAAGTTCTTCCACCCCAGCTTGTCGAAGTCAATGCGTCCGTCGGTTCTCTTGTTGTACATGATGACGATGATGATGCCTGCTGCTCCAAGTCGTACTCCAGCCATGCCCTGAGCCGGTATGCCAGCCTCTTCTGCTATCACATTAGGTAGTTTTTGTGCATGGAAGATAACATAACTATATATGTCATTTTTTCGATAAATTACAGAGGCATGAAAGAGGCGATCTTGTGGGTACATGTCATCTCATGCATGTTCAAGTTTGTGCTCGTCAGGCGAGTCACAAATAGAACTCCAACATAGGCTCCTACTGGTAGAAGCTTAACAAGGCGGTTCTTCTCATGGTTGTTGAAACAAACTCTTTGGGCTACTATGATTCTGTCATCGTCGTCAATGTGATCTTCAGAACTGTCAGAATCGACATAAATCTCATCAGTTTCATCTTTGTTGTTGCCTCTTTCTCTAGTGGCAACAGATATCGTGGGATGTGGTGTCATGGTAAACAC
This sequence comes from Poa pratensis, assembly GCA_947311845.1. Lineage (NCBI taxonomy): Eukaryota > Viridiplantae > Streptophyta > Magnoliopsida > Poales > Poaceae > Poa > Poa pratensis. The sequence goes on along the minus strand of CAMZMU010000100.1, from coordinate 42,308,435 downwards.
TAGCATAGCTCCCGCGCTGAGATTGTTCTTGGTGACGAACTGTTGCCATTGTTTGCCGTGCAAGTGGGTTTTGCTACGTCCTTTGTTCACATGAATGTTGTATGTGCTCCCAAGGGAACGAAACAACATAGTCTGATCTTGCACTAACTCGTTGAACGCTCGGCGAGCTGTACATGGTACAAACTGTTCAACAAAAACAGAAAGAAACACATAAATTATGTCATATTAAATCCACGAAACACAAATCATATGTATATTTGGAAGCCTTGTTTTCTTACCACACACTTGCGTTCACAATAAATTTCTAGCTGAACACTGAATGAACATGCCTTTATCTGCCATTTGTTAGAGAATGAGTAAAAAAAGTTTAACTAAGTATAGTTAAACCAATCATAAGAACAATTCATTTACTTTGCAGAAAGAAGTAAATTCTATACTATCAAAGAGAATATTAAGCATCTATTAATATGAAAAGTGTACTTAACTAAAGGCTACGCATGACAGTACGTATGAGACATGAATCATTTCATGAAGATGCAAAACAATTCATTTACTTTACAACAAGAAGTAAATTCTATACTATCAAAGAGAATATTAGGCATCTATTAATATTAGACATGAATCATTTTGTGAAGTTGCCCCTACTCAGGCCAATCTTCCAGGTTACTAGTAAATCTAGTTTCTTGATTGATACCGGGATACATGGGGATTGAACCAGAACTCGTCTGCGCATAGCTAATCGCCGGACGAAGGGGGAGGACCATCTCTTACCTGACGGACCTGCTGGCGAGTGCAACGGGGAGGGGCGGCCAAACGGTTTCGCAGCGGTGGCGAATCTAGGTATTTGCAGTGCCGGCGAGGAGGTGGAGGAGGGCGTCGAGGCTAGGGATTTGCAGCGGTGGCGAATCTAGGTATTTGCAGGGCCGGCGAGGGGGTGGAGGAGGGTGGCGAGGCTAGGGATTTGTAGCGGCGACGAATCTACGTATTTGCAGGGCCGGCGAGGGGGTGGAGGAGGGCGCCGAGGCTAGGGATTTGCAGCGGCGGCTACAGATTTGAAGGGGCTGCGAATCTACGGATTTTGCGGTACTAGCGGCGAATCTGGGGATTTGCAGGGTGGGCGAGGGATGAGGGCGGCGACGCTAGGGATTCATCGGCGGCGAGGCTAGGGATTTGAATGGGCGGCGAGGCTAGAGATTTGCAGCGGCGGGGGGGAAGTGGAGGAGGGCCGCGAGGCTACAGATTTGGAGGGGCGGCGAGCGAATGGAAGAGGTCTACGGGTTTGAAAGGAGGAGGGGCGGCAAATGGGGAAAAATCCCCATCTCATTACCAATTTGGACCCAAAATTTTGATTCCCGCCAAACACAGAGTAGCCGGAGTATCCGAATATGTTCGTGCAATCCGGAATAAGATTTGTACTTATAAAATTCCAAATTATTGAATGGAAAAACAAATGCAAGTGTATGTATGCCTGTTTGGGGTTAATGAAGCTCCATGCCAAGAAATAAGGTCATATATCAAAGAGATTATATCATGTCCAAACTTTGGTAATACTTGTTAGGCATTTCTTCTGAGAAGTTGAACTTGTCACCATACAATTTCAGTGCACTTGTATAGGAAATGGGAAGTTTCATATAGTTTTCCAAATTGCTACTATATATAACGCACAAATGGGAAGTTTCATATAGTTTTCCAAATTGTTTTCACATTATGCAAATTAAATCCGATAAATAGCTTGAAATATCGTGTTAGTAAAAACTCGGAATGTTCCCGGACGCTCCGGAAAATAACTGCCGAGATTTTTTAGCATGAAAATAGAACAGTCCAGAGGAGATGTTGCGTTGGTGCGACGCGGTAGAAGTTGCTTTACTGCGACGCGGTAACCACAAGGGCGGTACCCGGAGCCTCCGGATCACTAGCTTTTGCTGCCACGCGTACGTGCTCCCGTAGCGGTCGATGCCACTACGACGCGGCCGGCGCGGTACATAATGGCTCCCAACCGTCCCTTGTTCATCAATGCAGCCGTCAAATCAACCCGGGCCCACCTATTAGCGACACGGGGGTAACCGCGTGCGGTTCCATTTTTTACCCCTTTCTACTCATCTTCCACATCACGTGCGGTCAGTCTTCTGTGCCACAGTCACTCAATTCTGCCTCCTCTGTTTTCCCCTTTCGGCAACTGTTCATCGCCTTCTCCTCTGCTTTGCACCCTCCAAATCGCCATGGCTGTCGCTGCCGGAGAATGCTTCACGCGCGAGTTCCCCGTTGATATCCATGGTGGGAAGAAGATCCACGTTGTCTACACCACTGACAGTGAGCAGGTTAAGAAAACCCTGTTGGAGTACAGGGGTTTGCTCCGACAAAAGGTGGCACGGGACAGATTCGTGGGGCTCGACTTCGAGTACACCAAGGGCGATGAAAGACGCAAACAAGTCGCCGTCGTCCAACTCGGATTGAAGACGGTCGTCCTCGTATTCCAGTGGTACGTACAAACATATCTAGTATAAATGTGTGTCTATGTTTATTTGGTTTTAATTTCGCAATGATCAATGTGTACTCTTCGGTTTAATTTGTACATCGATTTCATAATCAGCCATTACTAGGTTTGGATCGAAGTTTTTGCTTTTTACATTTGGTTTATTGAGATATATATATAGTAAATAATCTGTAGAAATTAGTATATATCATGCGCATATATAGCTAGTTTTCTTCATCTATAAATTTGGTTTATATATAGTAAATAATAATCTGTAGAAATTAGTATGCACATATCTCTAGTTTTTTCTTCTTCATCTCTATAGCATTTTGATTATTGAATTCCTATTGATCGATGGATATCTTATACTCTGCAGTACTAAGTACAAGACCTGTCCGCCGGAGCTGTCCAATTTCCTTCAGAAGAAGAAAATTTATTTTAGTAGTGTCGACATAACAAATGACAGGACGGTCATGCAGAGAACCCGGGGTTTCAAAATCCCAGAAGAGTATCACATCGATCTTCAGCACCACTACCGGAAGAACGGAGAATTGAAGACCGGCATGGCCACCATGGCAGACGATATCATCGATGACTACTACGCGGATATGAAGTCCAAGTTCCATTATTCGAAGCACGATTGCTGGGAGCAGATCCCACTAAGTGAAGAGAACCTCGAGTACGCTGTTGTCAATGGGTTTGTCTCGTATGAGCTCAACCAAAAGCTCGATGTGATCGAAAAGGGGACGGCTCACCTCCGCGGGGAAGCGAAGAAGATCATACCGAGACGCAAGCCGCGGCGGTGCGAGTACTACAGCAGCGACGACGATCAGGACGACAACAACGAAGAAGGCTGGAACGTCGGCGCCGGCGGGAAGGATGGTGGATTCATGATCAAGGACGGTCCTGGCAGCTGGGGTGGCACCGGGTCGTCGACGACAAACGTCGATGGTGGCTGCTGGAGCGGAAGCGCCGGCTCCTCGAAGAACGCCAACGTCGGTACTGGCTGGGGTACTGGCGAGTCGTCGAAGATCGCCGACGGTGGTGGCTGGGGTGGCGAGTCCTCGAAGAACAAGCAGGTCGACAACGATGGTGGCTGGGGTACCGGTGGCGGCTCGAAGATCGCCGACGAAGGTGGCTGGGGTACCGGCTGGAACTATACGTACTAGCTAGCTAGAGCGCGAGCTCTCGTCGTCTCGCAAGTGATCTGCGCCATATATATGCACATGCGCGCAGCGCGCGGGCGCGCTCTGTTTATATAGTAGATCGAGTACGCGCGTACTTTTGCTGGTCTTTCTGTATATATAAGTACCTCTACTAAATTACTATGTTAATCAGCGCACATACGGAACTATGATCCGAATGCATATTTACTTTTGCATATATAGGTCAGTGCCGGTTCATTTTACTGGCCGTCTCAGAAGTTATGTAATTAGCGACACGCAGACGTATTGGCCGTCGCAAGTGATCTATCCCAGTGCCACTCCGACCCTTGCTTCCTCTCCCCGAACAGATCGGTCGTCGCCGCCGTCTTCTACGCTGCCGGGCGCGCGCCACCACCGCTCTCGGGCTACCTTCGCCGCCTGCGTAAGCTCCTTCGTCAGGCCCCTCGGTTCTGTTCGGCATCCCACATAGCCGCGCCGCCATGTGTTCTGCGGCGGCGGGACGGAGGAGATGTCGTACAGCTTGGAAGAGCTGCTGCACGCGTCGGCGGAGACGGTGGGGCGCGGCGAGGCCGGGAGCACGTACAAGGCCATGATGGAGACCGGGTTCATCGTGACGGTCAAGCGGATGCGGTGCGGCGACGGCGCTGTCGGGGTGGGTGGTGTGGACGCGGCGGAGTTCGGGCGGCCCGCCGAGGACCTGGGGCGGGTGCGGAAACCAAACGTGGTGGCGCTCCGGGCGTATTTCCAGGCCAAGGAGGAGCGGCTGCTCGTCTACAACTTCTACCCCAACGGCAGCCTCTTCTCCCTCGTCCACGGTCAGTGCACGCCGGATCTGAAGCCAGGTGGTCTGCTACTGCCGGTATTCACCCGGAGCTGCTGCGACCTGGCACCGGCCGTCCTCACTTCGCCCCTTGCAGGTGAGACCCTTGATATGCATCTTCTCCTTCCTGTCACCGCCATACGTGCAAACTGCCTGCCCAAAAGATCCCATCTTGATCCGTAGATGTACATTGTGTGGAGCAAATTGCAACTGCTCTAGTTTTGGGTGTAGTTGCATGTCCTGTATGTATACAAGGTTGGACGGTGTGCTAAAGATTTTTGCTCTAGCTTAGAGTGCTACTAGTGCTAGGAATTTTGCTACTATTGTACCAAGTACTACAGCCTGGACATATGCACAAACCTCGCAAGTCCTGATGATGCATGGTAGAATTTGTGGTGCTCTTCTTTAGATTGCAGCCAGCAAAAAGAAGAAAATTCTCGAGATTGTAAGGTGTCGCGGAATTTGAACCATATAGTGAAACCGTATGATGCTATGATTAACTCTTGTCGGTATGTTTGTATTTTTCATCTCATAACCATGCCTATAAATCTTTCCCAGATGTAAGCAGTTCTCCATGTATTTGTCCCAGATGCATCCCTGCATGTAACAATTTGTTAGCTGCATTATTATTTTTACTACACAAATCTCTAACTTGTCACCAACAAGGCAGCAAGGAAATCAACATAATCAAACTCTTTTTATTATTATTACTACTCAAGTGAAACTTTTGGTTGCACTGCTGACACAGGAGTTATTATGGAGAGACACCTCTAATGAACTGTGGACCCGGTCCATTCTTTTACACTGATTAAAACACCGTTTCCACTGCTTCCCACCATCATTTGCTCGTTGTTCATTTTTGCATTTACATTTGTTTTCCACACCATATGTTTAATCCTTTGTATTCAGCAAGTCAGGGTGATTGACAACCTTCCTATTTCGTTGTGGCAAAATAGTTTGATTGTGTTGTGTGTAGGTCCACGTCAACTTGCTGACGCCAGGTTGACACCGTGTTGAAGCTCTTCCAACTCCTACTGGTTCGATAACCTTGGTTTTGCAATCAAGTGAAATTTGCTACTACGCTGCTTCACACCTTCCTCTTGGGAATCCCAACAGGCTGTGTAGGGCGCATCAACTATCTGGCTTCTGCGACTCAGTTTTTCTTCTCTCTTTAATGTGTTTATGACTATCGTATGATATTGCCCCACCTGCTTGGGGTTATTGGGATGACCTGCAGGCGGGTTCTGAGCCGTGCAGTTATTCCCATTACGTTTATTGTTACTGGAACTGCTCCCATTTGGCTGGTCTGCACCTTTCCATCTCCTATAGTAATGGCACTGTGCCTTCGTATGACCTGCAGGCCGCCCATCCCTTCATGTGTGGAGGTCGCAAGGCCTGTTGAAAACCTCGTCCAGGTTGACGGGGTGAAAACCTCGACCACTGTTTCCACTTCTTTGATTCTTGAACCTATCGTTGGTATTAGCAACAAATTTGAGCTTCCCTCTCCATTCTTACGCTTATTGTTGTTTCCCCCGCCATTGTTGCTCTGCGGCTGGGCCTTGGTGCTGTTCTTCTTGTTTTTCCCAGCACCATCTTCTTCGTCATCTGAGATGTCTTTAATTTTATCCGAGCCAGCATAATTATTAGTTGCTTCCATCAATTCTCCCATGCTCTTAATCTTGTCCTTCATGCGACCTAACTTGTGGACAAGTGGCTCGAACTTACAATTCTTCTCCGTTACTAGAACCGCAGAGCTGGTAGGTTTACTATCAGATGAGTGGATTATCTCTGCGACTCGCCTCATCCAATATCAACTCGACTCTCCTTTCTAAACGCATCGCTCCAGATTATACCTGGGCATTTTTGGGCCGGACAAAAAAAGCCCGACACAGAAAAATCCAGGCCCAAGCCCGGCCCGGCCCGATAGTCGGGCCGCAGAAATCGGGCCCAAGCTTGGCCCGACCCTTGCTGAATTCCCGTTTTTGTTAAGCCTGAGTCCGACCCGACCTGGCTATCGGACCCGAAAATCAGGCCCGAGCCCGGCCGATGTGCAAGCCTGGTTTGGCCCGGCCCAAGATTTTAGGTCCGGGTGGGGTCGGGCCGGGCTGCCCATGGCCAGGTATACTCGAGATCCTCAATGGTGCAAAGTCGCTTGCATGTTCCCTGGGATTTCTTAATGAATGTCTCCTTCATCTCATCCTAAGTATGGATGTTGTTTGGGGGTAAGTTCTGAAGCCAAATATGGGCCGCACTCCTTCTAACATTATATTCAGATACCTTGCACATATCTCCTCTGAAGCGTTCAAGATGCTCATGCTCATCTCGTTATTGTTCAACCATGTGGTAGGGTCGATACTTACATTGTAGTTTGCCACCTTACGTGACCCCTTGAAATCTGCAGGGAACGGTTCTGACCTAATCCTCTCGCTAAAGCATATAGGCCCCTTGAGTCGAGAAGATAAATTTGTCGAGCCACTTGGCTGATTGTTAACTCTGGTAGGCTACACGATGTCAGTTGTTCCTGTATTGTTGTTGACCCTGAGCCGCTGCGACTTGTATTCCTGCAGGCTGATTACTCCCAGGTTCTCTTTGACGCCTCGATGTGCTAGAGGTAGCCGCATGAGGTGACTCAGCGTGGACGCTTCCTTCTGTCGCGACTCTTCTTTGTAGGGGGACAGAATGCAACCTTCCTCCATGTTCTGACATGTTGGCTTGCTGCAAAACCGCAGTGCTCAACATCTCAATCGCACGCCGAGCTTCCAGGTCAACTGGGTTATTTCCGGCAGGCATCATACGAGCCAAGATGTTTGTTGCAGCATATACGTTATCCACTTGGTTAACATAATGACCTTGCGGGTATGGAATCTCCGAGGTTGAGGTGGTGGTGGTGGTGGCAGCATAGCCCTTGTGTTGGCAGCTTGGACTAGGGTCCTTGTGACTGGAGCCGCTGCAGCCAAGGCCACGGCGGGTGAAGGTGGAAATTCCATGGCTGGGTTGGTGGTGTGGCGCAAACGATGTTGCGAGTTAATTTCTTCCCTTCTGAGCCGCTACTTGTGCAACTTCCGACGCTATCCTTTGTTGTTCCTCTTCAATTCTGTGATTCTCCCTTGTGAGTTGCTCGCGCTCGTCCGCGATTCTCTGTACCTCATAGAAAAGTTTTGTTCTTGCAACTTCAATTTCCGTGGCACGAACAGCAGCGTTCTTTGCTGATACCGGAACTAACAATGGGTTACTTGGTGGCGCGGTCTTTTCTGTTTCCCCCGCTGTTCCTGATGTGCCAGCTCCTGCTGCTCCAGGGCCATTATTGGGCATCCCTAGAGCTCCTCCCGCCATGTAGATCATGGTGGGTGTCGCGACTTCCTCTGACTCAGAGGTGACATCTGGCTGGTAGTTCCTGAATATCTCCTCGATGAGCGGGGAGATGGATTCTGTTTCCTGTGAACCTTCATCCTCGTATGATTGTTCTTCTACTTCACTATAGACCTCGGTGACTTCTGCTTCTGAGTCCCTTGCTTGATCTGAACTTGCCGGCGAGTTGAAGATGTAGCCGACGTAAACGTGGATTCCGCCAAAGGGGATGACGTGGCCAGCTTCCATATAATCTGCTTCCGGGCCCCACTCCGAGTAGTCGATGAAGGGGATGTCGTTAATTTGCCATATCTGACCGATGGCGAGATCCTCGATCCCCGGCATCTATCCAGCTCGAAACGTGACGCTCTTGACCGCAAGCCCCACGGTGGGCGCCAACTGTCATGGGTTTGTCATGGCAGATGTCATAGTGATATGACTTCGTAGGTGTGGAGCTATGCGACTTAGGCGTCTTCTAGCTTTGAATCACAGGGCACGAAGAAAACGATTTTACCCAGGTTCGGCTCCTCGATGGGAGGTAAAGACCTACTCCTGCATATCCTAGATTGGAATTGATATGGTGTTGCTGACTACAATGGTTCGAATCGCGGCCAGACCTATGACTTGATATCTGAGAACTTAGGGTCTACGTCCCGCGAGCCGTCCTTATATACCCGGAGGCTCGCAAGGTTACAAGCAAACTTCTCCCTCATGGAAGGTTTAAGCTGAAGTCCTACTTGCAGTCTAGGCAGCGTTTGTGCTTCCCAAGTTAGGTTATCTCCGTCCTTCTAGATTCTGCTCATGGTACGTCTTGATCTTGAGTCGGCCCATCTTTGTGTAAGCCCATGAGTGGTGTGGCCATGAACTAACTATGAGCCGGTTAGACTCATGGTTAACTATTAATTATTCCCCCGACAAGGGCTATGACTCTTTTCTGGATGAACAGGTGGCTCCCCGAGGGTCGTATCCGGGATCTCGGTCCTCACTTGTTTGGTGTGGTCTCGAAGAGGGCGATGAGAGACCAGCGAGTCCGGGAGGGGCTTGTAGGAGGTTGGCTCGAGGATATCTCGCCAGAGCTCTCGCTGAAGCTCTTTGCCATCGCTGACAGGCTGACAGGGGTAGAACTTATGCCGGGGAGGTGATACGTCTCCAACATATCCATAATTTCTGCTGTTCCATGCTTATATTATACCATTTAATACATGTTTTATATACACTTCATATCACTTTTATGCATTTTCTGGGACTAACCTATTAACAAGATGCCACAGTGCCAGTTCCCTGTTTTCTGCTGTTTTTGGTTTCAGAAAGTTACTTCTGGAAATATTCTCGGAATTGCACGAAACAAAAGGCCAAGTCCCTATTTTTCCAACATGTACACGGAGTCCGAAGGAGAGACGAAGGGGAGCCACGAGGTGGCCAAACCACCTGGCGGCGCGGCCCCACCTTCTGCCGCGCCAGCCTGTGGTTTGGGCCCCTCGGGGGTCCGCCGACATCGCCCCTTCGCCTATTTATTCCCTGAGACGTGAAAACCCTAAAACACCGAGCCTTTCATCCAGAACATATTCGCTGCCGCCGCCGTCGTCAACCCTAACTCGGGGGTTCTGAAGCTCTTCCCGGCACCCTGCCGGAGAGGGGAATCATCACCGGAGGGCTCTACATCGCCATGCCCGCCTCCGGAGTGATGCGTGAGTAGTTCATCCTTGGACTATGGGTCCATAGCAGTAGCTAGATGGTTGTCTTCTCCACTTGTGCCATCATGTTTAGATCTTGTGAGCTGCCTATCATGATCAAGATCATCTTATTGTAATGCTACATGTTGTGTTTGCTGGGATCTGACTTATATTGATACCTATGTGGAGCTGAATATTATATTATCATGTCTATGTCATTTGTGATCTTGCATGCTCTCCGTTACTTGTTGAAGCCTTGGCCAAGTGAATACTTGTGACTCCAAGAGGGGGTATTTATGCATGATAGTTGGGTTCAACCTCTATTTAACCTGGGATAGTGACAACAAGTTCTAAGGTTGTAGATGTGTTGTTGCCACTAGGGGTAAAACAGCAATGCTTTATTCAAGGATGAATGTATTGTTTACATTACGCACATTACTTAATGCAATTGTCTGTTGCTTGCAACTTAATACTGGAAGGGGTACGGATGTTAACCGGAAAGTGGACTATTTAGGCATAGATGCATGCTGGATAGCGGTCTATGTACTTTGTCGTAATGCCCAAATGAATCTCATAGTAGACACCACAGCTCACACATGCATGTTATATGCACTTATCAATTGTCAATTGCCCAGCTGTAATTTGTTTACCCAGCATGTTAGTTATCTTATTGGAGAGACACCACTAGTGAACTGTGGACCCCGGTCCATTCTTTTACATCTGAAATACAATCTACTGCAATCATTGTTCTCTACTGTTTTATGCAAACAACCATCATCTTCCATACGATACGTTTAACCCTTTGTTTTCAGCAAGCCGGTGAGATTGACAACCTCACTGTTAAGTTGGGGCAAAGCAATTTGATTGTGTTGTGCAGGTTCCACGTTGGCACCGGAATCCCTGGTGTTGCGCCGCACTACACTCCTTCACCAACACCTTCGAAGCAACCTCGTTTTCCTACTGGTTCGATAAACCTTGGTTTCATACTGAGGGAAAACTTGCTGCTGCACTCATCATACCTTCCTCTTGGGGTTCCCAACTGACGTGTGACGTACAAGCATAGTTTCTGGTGCCGTTGCCGGGGAGATATTCCCTCGTCAACTTAGCGCTAGCAGGAGGGCAGACTCCTTTTAGTGGCTGTAGGATGTGAGGGGGACGACATACACCTGCCGCTCGTGCTATGCAACGCTCTCTATTGTGTCGGTGGCCATGGCTGGAGCCACACAGATTTGGCGGTCCAAGGCACCGTCAAAATGCAAGTTCTTCCCGTTGTTCGCTATGCGGAAGCGTTGCTGGACGGCGGACCTCCTTGGCGCCGAGGGCTCCGTCGCCCTGGTGCTTGCTCCCTATGTGACCATCACGAGGAGACCGTCGACCACCTTCTGGTCGCCGTGTCTTTGCCCGAGAGGTGTGGACGAGCTGCTGTAGGGGATGGGGCTACTACAACTAGATCCCGGGACAGGGAGAGTCCCTAGAAGAGTGAATCACCACGAGGACGGCGCACAGGAGAGATGCCCGGGATCTAAGGACGACGGTGGTGTTGGTGTCGTGGACCCTCTGGAACTACCGTAACGACATAATCTTCAATGGCGCTTCCTCGTCGATAGGTAGGTCATAGAGTCTATTAGGTGAGAGGGTGAGATCTAGATAGTTGCCGGACTTCTCCGAGATAGCCTAGGACAGGCGGGGCGGTGGAGGTTTGGTGAGTAGTCCGGCAGGTTCCCTAACAGCTAGGCAGTGTGCGCTCGGTGTATGTGCCAGCCCGCGTTATAACATCGGCCGCTTGGCCCTTCTTCTATGAAAAATGACTGTGCCTTTTAGTGCATATCTTGAAAAAAACAAAATACGCATTATATTTTGAATGGAGGGAGTATACGCTTGCGCCGGCGCATTTGAGGTTGAGGGCTTAGCGGTCTGATCAAGTGCTCAATTATGTCATAATTGATCACAATAATCTCTGCGACTAATCTTGGACGCGACTAGGGAGTGCGCGTGCACTCCCTTGTCTTACACGATGCCCCCCCTTGATTTGGCATGTCCGCTACCGGGCTTTCCGAAAATGGACATGGCGCGTATCCGGCCGGCCAACCTTTGTCGTTTTGTGCAAAAACGAGTGATTTGTCCATTTCAAACACTAAAAACACGCACAAAAATAGTTTTAACAATACAGACATATCCACTTACACTCCCATATATTTCAACGTATTGTTAAGCAAGAACTGATAAAGATTTACAATATGTATAAACTTGCCACAAGAAAAATGGCTAGCACCTTACACCTAATATTACATACAATAAAATCATGTGTCACAACTGATGTTTAGGCATCTTAAGGTAGGTCAAATAAGGTTGCTAAATTACTTCTGAACTAACAGTATTACAAAGCTGTTGTACCAAAGATAGAATCGGGAAGGAAGGTGGCCCCTTGTTGTTGCATCAGAAGTTGCACCCCTTGCAAATTATACAACAAAGAGTGGACAGCTGTAAAACATAATACATGGTTAAATATCTTGGAAACGTTTGATGTAACTTCTCTTATTTGATTTATTATATTAATATCATTAGGTGTAACTAAGACAATGAACAGAACAACCATCGATCAAGTAAAGGCAACTGCAAGGAAAACTACCTTATAATCAAGTAGATATGAGGCCAGTGTTTGCCATGCTTATAACCACATTAACGAGACCCATGATCGAACGGCGCTTCCGGCGACCTTGTCGGCACATCCACAACCCTTCATTTTGCCCAGACTCCGACAGGAGCATGACCATTTCATCTAACTCTAGTAGAATTTAAAACCCATTCTGTAAATTGGATTAGCAAACCATAAGAAACTACATCATGAAAAAAGTTCAGAAATATATAAAGTACATAAGTACATGTAGTTGGTGAAATGAAATTACATCTGACTTGATAAAACTATATCCCTTTATTTTGCGGGGCTAAAACAATCTACCTGGTAGCTAAGCAAAAGACATGTAGTTGGTGACCTGTAGTTACATCCTGGAATCCCGGCACATGTAGCTGGTGAGAAACAACATCCCGCAAAATAGTACAGAAAATACCATGCTAGCTATGAAAATTAAAATTCGGCAAGTACTACTTTTATTTTTGGTTGTGCTTACATGTTCACTAAAAAGGGTATTTTCATTTGAACATAAAAAATATATTCTAATGAGAGAAAGCTACATCCTCAAGATAGAAAACATAACCTACATCCTAGTGAGAGAAAACTATATTTGTATGAACAATCCCTTGCAAATTTTGAATCTAAACTATATCCTGTTAGAGCGAAAACTACATATATATGAGCAGTCAGAGAGAAAACTACATTTATATGAGCAGTCCCCTGCAAATTTTGAATCTAAACTATACTTGTTACGGAAAAATTACATCCTACCGAGAGAAACCCACATTTATATTAACAATCACATGCAAATTTTGACCCCTAAACTACATCTGAAGCAAAAGAAGTTAAGAAAAACTGTTGTCTCATCACACAAAATTTGAGAAAAACTACATCATGAATAGTGTGTTATACAGCACATAGAGGTTACAAACTTACAAATTTGAACCAAACTGCACTAAAAAATCCCGCTGTCCAATCTAATTGTACTACGATAAACATATCACAAAACGATTGCGAAAAATACATCTAACTATACTAGGATGAAAAAACACATGATTCCTGCCTATCCATCCATACAATCAAATACCTAAGGAGAAGGGATGCCACGGCCATGCAAAACGGTGGCGCTCGATTCGGAAAATCTCAGTAGCGAACGGACCTTGTCCGAGCTAGGGCTCGCCGGGCCGAACCCTACAACCACCGATGTATTGCCTGGATCGCAAGGGGTAGGAGATTGGATAAATTACTTGACGGCGAGGGAGACATCGACGCCACGCTGGACGGCGGTGCCCTAGGGCGAGGCGGCGAGCTTGAGCTCGACCTCGGAAATGGCCGCGCGGTCGACCCTGGCGGGGAAGGAGTCCGGCGCAGTGAGCGTCGCAGCGTCGAGATCGAGCACGCGGACGACGGCGCTGCAGCAGAGCCAGCCAGCTCCACCCGCAGCTCCCCTGGGACCGCCGCAAGGCAGGTGTGGCGGTGCCGGCCGGTCGAGATGCAGGGGAGGGGAGGTCGGCGAGTATGGAAGGTCGTCCCTGCCGCGCGTGGGAGGTCAGCGGCCAGGCTTGCTCGTCTTCTTCGCTGTCGTCCGCCGGGGCCGCCGAGAAGCAGGTGGTGGAAGGAGGAACATCCCTCCTCACATAGGCCTGCTCGCGGGATATCGCTGCGGCGGTGGACCTCTTCTCGGTCGAGGACGCGCGCCGCTATCCTCGTACGCGGCCTCCACAGCGGAAGGTCGGCGTCCGGCGGCGCGATTTAGGAGCGGAGATCTGGCTCCGGCGGTTGGAGAGGCAGAGGGAACATGGCGGAGTGGGAGAGTGAGGAAGAGTAAGACCGAGTCCAATCTGCGACCACGTGGTCTCAGGCTCCCAGTGGTCTTCGGCGACGTCCACAAAGAACGAGAGGCGTGCGATCACAATCTGACGCGGCAGCGTGCGCGCACTCTGTAAAGCTCGAACAGTGCGCATGCACGAAATAGATTATGCGACTAATCTTTGGGTTGTATGGGGCCACACCGTGGTTAGGGGGTTCAGACGTGAAGCACGACAAGCTGGGGACCCATATTCCTACCGGCACAACTTTCACGTGTTTTTTGTGTTCTTGGTGAGTGCCGACGACCAACCGCCCCGCGTGCGCGCGCTTCACACTTCTGAACCACGATATTCGATCCTCCCCACCTATATATGAAACCAAACTCCAAACGACCTTGGAAAACAAAAACCCAAGATTGGTTTCCAAGTCTGATCGATCGTGCGCAAGAAGCAAATTACCAAGAATCCTACAGGTTCATCGACGATATCCATGGCAGCGGCGGCGACGGCTACTGGCTCAACCAGCCGGTTCGCTGCGGCGTGCGGCGCTCTCAGCCAGTACGTGAAGGAGGCTGCGGATCACAGGACGCAGCTTGCGCGGCCAGCCCCGGCTCCTGCCGTGCGGCCTCTCCCCCTCATGCCGGGAGCCGATGTCAGGGAAGAGCCCGAGGCGGATCCAGCGAGGAGGGCGGTGGCAGCGCAACTCACCATCTTCTACGGCGGGAGGGTACTGGTGCTCGACGACTGCCCGGCTGACAAGGCGGCAGTTCTGCTGCGGCTCGCCGCTGCCGCGGCCGCCAAGCCAGAGACGGAGGCCCAAGTCGGTGCATGTGCTGATGTGCTTGTCGCCGCCGCGGACCTGCCTGTGGCGAGGAAGGCGTCGCTGCAGCGGTTCATGGATAAGAGGAAAGGCAGGCTCGCCGCGCGTGGTCAGCCGTACGGCCGGCCGGATGCCGCGACCCGTGATCATCTCGCGCTTGCGCTCTGAACATTTCTCTTCATATAGAGTTTTTTTTTCGTTTTGCTTTTCTGCTAACCTGGAAATTATTAGTAGCATCTAATCCTAGAGTGTGTCAAGCCCTGCGATCATATGTACAAGCTTGTACAGGGGAAACCCATTGTAATGTCACAGGAAAAGGATGAAAATACAGATAACATACCTGCTTACTGCTTAGTTTTTGTATGTCTGGCACTACGGTATACTGACGGGAAACACCATCAGAATTCAGAAATCGAGTCGCGAAAGAACAACAAGGAAATACTAAAAATCACTTTGCCTCCTGAATTTCGGTGATCCCTTTGTTAAAAATGTTTTATAAACAATATCTGGAAAAAAAATGCATGTAGTCAATGATGCATACTACAAGCATGCAAAATAATAATGCGAAATTCTTTGTATTATAGGCTACACAAAATGACAAAATCTTCCACATTTTGAAGAATTTTTTTCGCGAACACGCAAAATTGTGTTTCGATGCATTGATAGAAAAGAAGTTTATGTACAATTCCTAGATAGGACCAACACTGCACCATACAACTCACCCAAACCTATACTAGGGGAGACGTTGGCAAAGACCCCGGGCTCCCGCCCTTGCCCACACTCTCGCACCTCGGATTTGATTGTGTCAAGCAAGGTAGCCACGGATGGACGTGTGTTGTCGAAGACCGCCGCGTTCTGGTGCTTACAGATTCACCACGTCGTGAGCATGATCAACGACAAGATGCTCTTGCACAGCTGGAGAGGGGTGGCACATAACACCAGCGACAACAATCCGTGAAGACATCTCCACCTAATCGAGGTCTCGAGATGAGATTTTAGAGATTTAAACGTATGTATATTCAGATCCACACAATTTCATTTTTATGTATATTTTAATATCAAATATTTAAATCTGAGATTTTGTACGATTTGTGGGATTCATAATTGATAACATGCAGATTTTTTCAGATTTAAAACTTATAGATATGATTCATATTTTTTTTATTAAAAAGATCACTGCAATTGGGAGGCAGAAATCTCTATTTAAATGCGAAATAATAAAACTTTAAAATGATTACAAGCCTAAAGAAAAAAATTGTTTGAGTAAGAATAGCTGTTTTAGGAAGCTTCCCCAACTGCTTAACGAAAGGGACTCCAAACAGAACAGATCCTGCTTGGCGCCATGGGCGCACGTTCTTTCTTCTTTCGTGCCACACACATGCTAGCTTAATCAATTCGACTCACGCACATTGTCCTTGATTGACCACCACTCCACCAGTACCCCGAAACTACGCGGGCACGCCGACGTGCTTGTGAATTTCAGGCAAACGACCCCTCCTGGTTTCCGTTCAAAATGCTTTCCAACAGGACATCACTCTGCCTGCCTCGCTTCTGCCAACGCACAAACCTGTGCCGTGTCCCAACCGTGTCTCTTCTTTCTTTTCTTCGTGGTGTCCACCGGATTTTTAGGCACAAAGAGACAAGAGCTGTTGTGGGTTGATCAACTTTGAGATGCAAATGGATTATTCTTAGCTAAGAGAAGGTATGCTTTTGTTTTCTCTACTACTCCCTCCGTTCTAAATTACTTGACTCTCATTTGTCAAAATATGAATGTATCTAGACACTAAACAATTATAGATACATCCGTATTTAGACAAATGCAAGTCAACTAATTTGGAACAGAGGGAGTAGATGATAGGCATTAAATAAGAAAAAAAATCTTATTAACCACTATATGCACCCTAAGGTTCAGATCTGAATAGATAGAAGCTCGACGACAATCAAGCGGGCTCTGTTGTCTTCTCCGTACTTTGTTTTCCAAGATAAAAAACGGTGGGTCGACAATCGACAAGGATCTATGCACCGTTGTTGCCTGCTGCCACAAGGATCCCCCAAATTACTCATCGATGCTTTGCAATGTTCTTCTCTGCTCCACCGTTAGGGGATTTAGTGGTAATTTTGTTGCATTTGAGTATTAGGCTACAACGGATCACAAGAAACAATCTTTGCTCGGTTACAGTATAATTTCTATCTATCGGGTGATACACATAGCCTCTGGGTCTATAACCGATGGAGAGGAAAATTGTAGACATGTGGTGTCTAAACCATTGCATATGCCCTAACAAAGTGTTTTTGTTTTTTGTTTTTTATAGGAGTGGTTGTGTTTGTTGTCAATCATTTTTGACATCATGACCTTTTTATCATATGACGTTGCAACCATGTTTTAGTTTTGCTATCTCTTGAACCCGGAATGATGGTGTCCAACGCATCCACGTGTAAAGTAAAATGTAATATTTAACTTCTTGTGTGGGGAAAGTAAAATGTAATCTTACACATGCATCACCTATGTACTAATGCTAAGGAAAAGATGTTGTACAACCGGGGGATCGCGCGTTTGCGTCCCCCGCGCGCCACCTGTCCCATGAACTAGAGACCGCGATGGATGGTGGCCCACCACTCTTACCTTTATTTCTTACAGCTAATTTTCCTCCGGTCGTTCCCCTTCCTTTTTTTTCTCTCACCGGTTCGTAAAAGCTCCACGACGCCATAGCCATGGAAAGCTCCGCCGCTGCTCGGCCCCCGTCCTCGCCCCCGCGCCATCTAAGCCCCCTCTCTCCCTCACATGCTCGAGTTTCTCCGGCCAGCGCTCCAGCACGCCGTCGTCATCGGTCTTATCCAGTAACTCCGGTGGTCCCTGGTACCTCCGGGCTCCTCGTAGCCATGGTCGGCTTCCTCTGCAGCTAGGGCATTTTCTCCACGTGGAGGCCCATCCCCCGGTCGATGCAGCTCCGCTCCTGCCATGCATCTACAACACGCAAGCATCGGTAAATGCTACAAAGATGGTTGCCAGATGCAACAAGCGCCAGGCCGTGACGTTGTAAACGGCAAGAGTCGGTGCTTCGAACGGCCGACGCCGGTGCTGCAAAGATGGCTGCCAGATGCTACGAGCGCCAGGCCGTGGTGCTTCCAACGACAAGCGTCGGTGCTTCAAGAGGCCGGTGGCGGTGCTAAGGACGCCGACATCAGTGCTACCGGCGCCAGGTCGCGGTGCTACCAGCCGCAATCGTCGGTGCTTCGATCGGCCGACGGCGATGCAACCGGAGGCCGCCGGGAGTCCTACCAGCGTAGCCATGCTACGGAAGACTAGCAGCGGTGCTACCGGAGGGGACCATGGTGCTGCTGAGAGGTAGGTGGTGCTACCATGGTCGACGATGGTACAAGCCAGCGAGGTCAGTCACCGGAGACGGACGATGGGGCGCGGTAGCACGCGCGCTGTTTGCAGGCGGCGCCTCAACATGGGTTGATGTTTGTCGTGCTTTTTCTGTGCGTTGACGTTTTTGAAGACATAATACACGCGAGGAGGGGAGGGCGAGAACGGATCAGATGGTTCTGCAATCAGACGCTGCAGAATGTCCTCGGGGGACGCTCACCATGGGCTTAATGCTAATGGTACAAAGTGAAAAGCTTTATACACCACATAGAGGCCGAGCAAATAGTCGACAAACATGCAGGACTGGAGCTGGAGCTCTCGCGAACCCGCGACCGCGCCCCACCGCCTCGCGCCGGCGCCGACAACTCCGGTCCCGCCGTCCACAAACACCGGCGCCCCCGGAGCTCACCGGAGCCAGCTGCCGCCGCCTCCCTCTCCGCAGATCTGGATCGGACGCCGCTGTCTCCGCCGCGGGCGGGCTCGGGCAGCGAGCCAGAGGAGGTCCCGGAGACGCCCACCGAGCTGCTAAGGCCCAGGTCCAGGCCGCTGCCAACTGGGCATGCCGTTGGGGATGGGTGTCGAGGAGGCGAGGATGCCTTCACTGTGCCGACTCCTTCTTCAATTCTGCAGCTGGAACTCGAGGAGGCGGGGCAGGGGAGGTGGTAGTTTGTCCAATCCCGTCGCCCATGACGCCCGGCCTTCTCCCCACCGCCGCCAGCCTTCAATGCTGCCCGCCCGACGCCACCGGCATGGCTTAATGGCCGGTGCTTCCACTGCCTCTACAAAGGGAGGTCGGGTCATAGAGCTTTGGTGTGCAGGGACCCAGTCAAGTGCTGAAACTTCTTCAGGTCCGGCCACCGCGCCCCCTCCTGCACCCACCCACTCGAGCCGCCACCGAGCCCCGGAACTGCTACTCCGGGCCCCCGCGCGTGGCGCCCTGTTGCTGCTCGACTGCCTCCGTCTGCTCCACCAGCTACCGCAGCTCATCGACAAGCTCGTCCTCGCTCGCCCCCGCCGCTGCGCGTCGCCAAGACACGGCCGCCCATCCTCACTCGCCTCCCACGCCACCCTCCGCTGCTCATCGACGAGGTCGTAGTGGTCGTGCTGCCATGGCTGGAGGTGTTGTTGCTGGCAGGCCTGATGAGGACTTCGTCGTCATCCACTCCACCACCGAGATGGGAGCGGAAGCCACTGCTATGCTCACCTGTGGCGCCTATGCCTGGTTCGACTGGCCGCCGGCGCGCGACGAGAATGCGGCGTTGCTCAGGGCGTTGGCGACCACGTTCGGCGCGGTGCCGGATGACATCACCATTACGGAACACTACCCCGAGCCCTTCTGCGTGCGGTTCACCCACCCGCACCATCGCGACGCGGCTGTGGCACGCCATGATTTCCCCTTTGGCACGCTGCGGGTGCAGGTGAGGCCATTGAGGCTGGAAGACAACGCTGAACAGATCAACCTGCAACATCACATTCGGCTATGCATCGAGAACCTCCCCTCTACGCCTGGAACGAGCTGGTGGCGCAACAGGTGATCGGGCGGGCGTGCTCGCTGGACTACATCGAGCCAAGATGCAAGACAAAGGAGTACACGAAGGCGCTGTGCCTTTGGGCCTGGACGGAAAACCCCTCCTTCGTCCAGCGCGTCCGCTGGGTCACCCTCCCTGGCCCCAATGCCGCTCCGGGTGTGCGGGAGCGTTGACGCCGGGGACTGTAGCGCAGGTGCATCATCCACCTCGACATCGACCAAGACCTGACCGGCCCCATCGATGAGCCACCTCCGGCCCCGGCCAGGTTCACTTGGCGCTTTGGGCACATCGACGGCAACCGCTCCATCTGTGACAGAACCGAGCGGGTCAATGATGGCGGTACCGAGCGTTGGGACCGGGGTCGTGACAGAGATGAAGAAGAAGATGACCGTGATAGGCGCGGCCGCAAGAACCAAAGAGCTTGGGGTGCGCCCTCCCGCCGCAGCCTCTCCCGCAATGGCCGGGGTCGTGATGGTGACCGCAGGGAGCGCGATCGCTCGGAAACAGGCAAGGGAACAGAGACGGCGGGCGGCAGTGCGCGCCCGCCCCACTTGGTGCTGAGATGGCAGCTCCGGTCGACGAGATGAGGGCTGTGTCGCTGCGTCCCCGCGGAAGGCCCTGGGCTCGCTCTGCTTCCCCGGTCCAGCACGCTGCTGAGATGGCGATCGATGTGGCGAGGACTGCTTCTCTGCATCCCCGTGGAAGGCCTGGGGCTCGTTCGGCTTCCCCGACTGACTGTATGCGCCGCTCCGCGTCGGTTGTGACGCCTCCTGCGTCCCCGGCTTCGCCCACCTCGGTGTGCCCGACCTCGCCGTTCTCCGAGACGGACTCGTCGCTGTTCTTCCTCCTCTCGGGCGCTCCCTAGCCGCGCCTTTGAGGTGGAGTTGTCCTAGCAAACTGCCCATAGCGCGGAGACAAGGCGCCTGCTGGAGTTCCTTGCACCGAATTCGCTCACCCCACCGCGCCCTCCGGGTTTTGACTCCTCGCCGTCGCCCACTCAGGCCACCGCCATCGACCCAAGAAGCGTTGTTCACATCCAAGGTGTGGCAACAGCTGGGACGCTTGCCGCGCTCTTCACTGCGTGCAAGGACCACCTGTTGTCCCCGCCTCTGTCCACTCCGCCGCCACGGCGGCCAGTAAACTGAAGGAAGACGACGGTTGGCGTGACCATCGACAAAACGGGCGGCTTCCCTCTGCGCCGCACCAGGAACCGCATGAATGAGAAGCGCAAGGCCAAGCCGGTGGCAAAGGTAGCCGAGCTGGCTGTTTGCCATGGTCTCGGCATCATCCAAGACTGCGAGGAGGTGACTGAAGCTGCTCTGGAAGCGTTTGGCCGCACCTTCGATGGGGAGGTGTCCGGCAAGGCGATATCCGCGCTGCGGGCCATATTCAAGGTGGCCACACCTGAAAACGACGCCCTGGAGGAGGCGCTGCTCGGCCATGGTGGAGCCGCTGGCCTCGACCTGCAGACCTGGACGTCGACGCGGCTGCTGCCTCCACCGATGCTTAGTCTACTCTTTATCATGTCGCTGCTGATGGGTCTCTGTAGTCTTCCGATGTTACAATACCAGTACCATTCTTTTTTCAGTTTCGTTTTAGAAGATGGGTTGAGACTGCGGGTTGCCGTACCGCACGTTCAACTGGAGATTGTTCCAGCACCCGAGTCTGATTGCCATATTTTGTTGTTTCGCTGCTGCTGTGTGGACTGATTGGCGCTTGTGCCTGAAGCCGAGTTGGATCGTTGCTATGCTTCTGAGAGTGTTTGCTTTGTCCGTGATGGGTTGTTCTAGTATTCAATGTTAGAACTTCTTCCTAATATTTTGGATTGGAACGTGAGAGGTTTGAATGACAAGGACAGGCAAGATGCAGTCCATGAAACTGTGCCTCGTCCACTTGTCATATTGTTTGCCTACAAGAGACTAAGTTGGGACCGGTGTCCCCCTACGACGCCTGCTACATTGGTGGAAATCGCCTCAAAAGCTTTGCCGAAAACCCTGCGGTGGGTACGAGAGGCGGGATCCTAATTTTGTGGGACGATTTTGTGGTGCAACTCACTAACGTCGCCACTACGGAGTTTACGCTTTCGGACATGGTTCACATCATCAACACTGAAGAAGAGGTTGATTTCATGATCACCGCCGTCTATGGTCCTACGGCGTCTAACCGCAAAGATGACTTCTTTGCCGAGCTCACCAATCTCAAGCCCCCGGCCGGCGTCCGTTGGTTGGTCCTCGGTGATTTCAACCAAATTAGATGTGCCCAAGACAAGAACAACCGCAACATAAACCGGGGTCACATCATCCGTTTCAACAACGCCCTACAATCTTGTGAGCTTAAGGAGTTCATCTACAAAACAGGCGCTTCACTTGGAGTAATGAGAGGGCTGATCCCACGCTGTGCAAGCTTGATGCCTTTACTGCAACTCCGAGTGGGACGTTCGCTTCAACACCCATGTCCTTCACGCCTTGTCATCCTCCCTTTCAGATCATTGCCCGCTGCTGCTTGCCGACGACCGGGCCCCCGTAGACCCCGAACTTTCAAGTTCGAGAATTTTTGGTTGCGCCTCCCCGGCTTTTCTGAGGTGGTGCAAAAGGCGTGGGGCGAGACCTCTACTCATACTGAGCCTTGCCACATCCTTCATCACAAGTTGCGTGTCACGGGCATGAGGCTATCGAGGTGGAGCCGTGGCATGTTCTCCAACTCCAAGGTCTTGGTTCATGCCGCTCTCCTTGTCATTCTTCAGTTCGACTTGGCACAAGAAAATAGAGGCTCTCGATGGCTGAGAGGGACCTCAGGGCCAGGCTCAAGAGAAAGTTGTTGCCTTAGCCGTCGTGGAGAGAGCCAGGAAAAAACAGAGTGCAAGGATCGCAAATATCAGAGAAGGAGATGCTAACACGAAATTCTTTCATATGAGGGTTAACTCGAGGAGAAGAAAAAACCACATACATCGACTCAAGTTCAACAATGGTTGGGTGACGGACCATGGTGCCAAACAAGGGTTGGTTCACAATCATTTCAGCTCCATCATGGGACATGGGCAAGCTAGGACACACAATTTTAATTGGGAGGGGCTTCACTTTGAGGACCAGGACCTCCACTCCCTTGGGGATCCCTTTATCGAGGAGGAGGTGAAAAATGCGATTAATCAAATGCCAAGTGACAAGGCCCCTGGTCCCGATGGCTTTACCGGGGCCTTTTTCAAGAAATGTTGGGACATCATCAAGGTGGATGTTATGCGGGTGATCAACCTCTTTGGCAATCTTCACTCCGATAATTTTCATTGGCTTAACTCCGCCAATATTGTCCTGTTGCCAAAGAAGGAGGGTGCGGAGGAGGTCTCCGACTATAGGCCTATTAGCCTCATCCACGCTATTGCAAAGATCATCTCCAAAATGCTTGCTCTTCATCTTGGGTCCCTTATGAATGACCTTGTCTCCAATGCCCAAAGTGCCTTCATCAAGAAAAGAAGCATCCACAAAAATTTCCTCTACGTCAGGAACCTCGCTAGGCGCTTCCATAAAGGGAAGACCCCAGCTCTGCTCTTCAAGCTCGACATTCGCAAGGTGTTTGACTCAGTCCGTTGGAATACATTTTGGATCTTCTCCAATGTCGCGGTTTCCCCCTAGATTCCGGAACTGGATTGCCGCCTTGCTGTCCACGGCATCCTCGCGTGTACTCCTAAATGGTGTGGCCGGCCCCCCATTTCGCATGGCTATGGCCTTAGACAAGGAGACCCGTTGTATCCACTTCTCTTTGTCTTGGCGATCGACCCCCACACACAAATCTTGGAAAATGCAACTAGAGAAGGCTGATGACGTGAAACACACGTTCGTTGGGAGACCCCAAGAGGAAGGTATGATGTAGTCAGCAGCAAGTTTTCCCTCAGAAAGAAACCAAGGTTATCGAACCAGTAGGAGCAGCAACTCTTCAGAAGGTTGTCAACGGCGCCAGAAAAATAGCTGTCGCAGGGAGTCTGGACTGTTGACGTGGAATCTGCACACAACACAATCAAACTACTTTGCCCCAACGAAACAGTGAGGTTGTCAATCTCACTGGCTTGCTGAAAACAAAGGATTAAACGTATGGTGTGGAAAATGAGTATTAAATTGCAGAGAATGAAAAAGGAACAGTTTGCAGTTTGTGGTTGTTTAATCAGTGTAAAAGAATGGACCGGGGTCCACAGTTCACTAGTGGTGTCTCTCCATAAAAGATAACTAACATGTTGGGTGAACAAATTACAGCTGGGCAATTGACGAATAGTGAGCGCATGACAATGCATATACATGACATGTTGACTACTATGATATTTAATTGGGCATTACGACATAATACATAGACCGTTATCCAACAGCATCTATGACTAATAATCCACCGCCGGGTTGTCATCCGAGTCCCCCGTTGGTATTAAGTTGCAAGCAACGGATAATTGCATTAAGTAAAGTGCGTAATGTAAACAAACACATATGCCCGTGGACATAGCATCGTTAGGTTATCCCTAGTGGCAACAGCACATCCACAACCTTAGAACTTTCTGTCACTGTCCCAGGTTAAACGGAGACATGAACCCACTATCTAGCATAAATACTCTCTCTTGGAGTTACAAGCATCTACTTGGCCAAAGCATCTACGAGTAACGGAAAGCATGCAAGATCTTAAATAACATATAAGATAGATTGATAATCAACTTGACATAATATTCAATATTCATCGGATCCCAGCAAACACAACATGTAGCATTACAATAATATGATCTTGATCATGTAGGGCAGCTCACAAGATCTAAACATGATGGCACAAAGTGGAGAGACAACCATCTAGCTACTGCTATGGACCCGTAGTCCAAGGATGAACTACTCACGCATCACTCCGGAGGCAGGCATGGCGATGTAGAAGCCTCCGGTGACGATTCCCCTCTCCGGCAGGGTGCCGGGAAGAGGTTCTGAACCCTCCCGAGCTAGGGTTGACGACGGCGGCGTCTCTGGAACTTTTCGTGGATATTTGCTCAGGTACTTAGGGTTTTCGCGTCGGGGGGAATAAGTAGGCGAAAGGGCGGCGGCTGCGGACCCCCGAGGGGCCCACACCACCCTAGGGCGCGGCAGAGGGGGGCCCGCGCCCTAGGTGTGTGGCCTCCTGGTGGCCCTCCTCTGCTGCTCCTTCGCTCCGTCAGGCGTGTTCTGGAAAAATAGGCACCCCCGTGTAGTTTCGTCCAATTCCGAGAATATTTCCAGACTAGCTTTTCTGGAATACAAAAACAGCAGAAAACAGGAACTGGCACTTCGGCATCTTGTTAATAGGTTAGTCCCAAAAAATGTATAAAAGTGATATAAAGTAGATGCAAAACATGTAGCAATTGGTATAAAACAAGCATGGAACATCAAAAATTATAGATACGTTTGAGACGTATCAGCATCCCCAAGCTTAGTTCCTACTCGTCCTCGAGTAGGTAAACGATAAAAACAAAATAATTTTTGAGGTGACATGCTACTATCATAATCTTGATCATATAATATTGCAAGGCACATGTAAATGAATGAAGTGATCCAAGTCAATGGTCTATAATTTGCTACCAAATAGATAATGAGTAAACAATGAATCACACAAGCTAAACGTTTTCATGAATAGTACTTTCGAGACAAGCATCAAACAGTTTTGCATAAGTGTTAACTCATAAAGCAATAGTTTCTAATAAAAGGTATTTAATCAACACAAAGGAAGAATTTAGTTTCAGCATTTGCTTCAACTTTCAACATATTTATCTCATGGATATTGTCAACACAAAGTAGTATAACAAGTCCAATACATTGCATATAACGCATGTTGTAACAAAGTTGACACTAGTGTTTGCTTGTGGAAGACAGAAAGAATAGGAAAACTGACTCAACATAAAAGTAAAAGAAAGGCCCTTCGCAGAGGGAAGCAGGGATTAAATCATGTGCTAGAGCTTTTAGGTTTTTGAAAGCATATAGAGATTGCATAAAATATTTGATACTCCTCCCAACCTTGCTAACACAAGCCATGGCTAACCGAATCCTCGGGTGCCTTCCATCAATCACATACCATGGAGGAGTATCTATTTTTGAGAGGTGTTTGTTAATTGTCAACGAATGGTAGCGGGTGAGAACAGTATTCTACCTGTCGAACGGACTTTTAAGAGCGGCTCCCATGAAGGACGTTATTTCTACCAGCAAGGCAGATCATCCCTCTTTCTCTTTGGTTTACACACATTCAGGTATTTCACTGTTTGTCATTGCTTACTGATGAATCAGGGCAAAAGTGTGAAGAGAATTAATTGGTTAAAGTTGTAATTAATTGGGACTGGGCACCCCGTTGCCAGCTCTTTTTGCAAGTTATTGGATAAGCGGATGTATATGCCACTAGTCCAGGTGTAAAAGTCCACTCGACAAATAGAATAAAGAATAACCACACTAATTCCTCATGAGCTAGTAAACATTGACACAAAAAGGGAATAATAACATTTTGAATAATTTAAAGGTAGCACATGAAAAATTTACTTGGAGTGGCAAGGAAATACCACATATAGGTAGTTATGGTGGACACAAATGGCATGGATTTTGGCTCAAGGATTTGGATGCACGAGAAGCATTCCCTCTCAGTACAGAGTTTAGGCTAGCAAGGTTATGTAAGCAAACAAGAATATCAACCCGTACACCAAGTTTTATATGACAAACATATTGCAAACGTTATAAGACTTCATACCGTCTTCCTTGTTAACCAAACCCTGTTATTAGAAAATATCTAGACCTTAGAGGTACCACCGATGCAAACCAAATTTTCAACAAGCTTTACGGTAGTTCTTCACTAATAGGCTTAACTCATGTGATGCACAATTTAATCATGATCTACTTGTTAACTCAAAACAATTGACAAGCATCAAGTTATCCATTTTAGTGATCTACAAGATTAAGCAAGTTTTTCCTTATACCAATTACCACATGCAACATTTTCTGAACCAACCAAACACCAATCAATTTATTTCATCAACTCTCCAAACAAATATAAGTGAAGCAAGAGAGTACTTTCTACAAAAGAAAGCTAATAGCTCTGACAAGAGATACATGAAAACAAGAGCTAAAAGCTGAACAGCGCTAGATATGAATACTCAACAAATATAAGTGAAGAATAGGAGTATTCTCATGAAAAAGCGGAGCGTGTCTCTCTCCCAATCAAGAATGCTAGGGTCCAGTCAAGCTTTATTGAAAATAAAAGTGCAATACTGAAAATAAAAACACACAGACGCTCCAAGAAAAGCACATATGATGTGAAAGAATTAAAATATAGTTTCACTAGAGATGACCTGATAATTTTGACGATGAAGAAGGGGATGCCTTGGGCATCCCCAAGCTTAGACGCTTGAGTCTTCTTGAAATATGCTGGGGAGATCCATGGGAGCCTCCCCAAGCTTAAGCTCTTCACTCTTCTTGATCCTATTATATCATCCTTCTCTCTTGACCCTTGAAAACTTCCGTCACACCAAACTCAAAGTAGATCTCATTAGAGGGTTAGTGCATAATCAAAAATTCACATGTTCTATAAAGACGCAATATGATTTGTTACTTTAAACATTAGCTACAGCCACTGATGTTATGTGAAGCTCTTCCACCCAAAAAAGAATTTCACTCAACACTAGTAAAAGAGAGAATGCAAAAATAAAAAGGCATAATCTGTCTAAAACAGAACAGTCCGCAAAGACGAATTTTTTCGAGGCACTTACGACGCTCAGATCGAGAAACTCTGAACTAATGAAAGTTTCAGACATTCATAAAGATTACGCACAAAAATTTCAGATTTAATTAACAATCTGGTGATTTTAGGAATTTCGTACAGTGAACAGCAAAAATCTGTTTCTGCGCAGCAATCAAAATTAAGCATCATCTTATCATTAGAGGCTACTCTTGGCACAACAATGCGAGAAAATAAAGATACAAAGGAGTTGCTACAGAAGTAAACAAACTCCTTGACTCAATAAAAGAAAAATTGCAGAAAAATAAAATGGGTTGCCTCCCATAAGCGCTTTTCTTTAACGCCTTTTAGCTAGGCACAAAGCATGCATCAAGTATTACCAAGTGAAGAAGCATCAACATTGTAATTTGTTCGAACAATAGAATCATAAGGTGGCTTAATCTTCTTCCTAGGAAAGTGTTCCATACCTTTCTTGAGAGGAAATTGATATTTTATATTCCCTTCTTTCATATCAATAATAGCACCTACAGTCCTAAGAAAAGGTCTTCCCAGCACAATAGGGCATGATGGATTGCACTCAATATCCAAGACAATAAAATCAACGGGGACATAATTGTTGTTAACCATGATAAGAACATCATCAATTCTTCCCAAAGGTTTTTTAATAGTAGAATCAACAAGGTGAACATCCAAGTAACAATTTTCCAAAGGTGCTAAATCAAGCATATCATATAATCTTTTAGGCATAACAGAAATACTAGCACCAAGGTCACACAAAGCATTGCAATCAAAGTCATTCAATTTCAATTTAATGATGGGCTCCCAACCATCTTCTAACTTCCTAGGGATAGAAGCTTCATGTTTAATTTCTCTTCCCTAACTTGCATAGAGCATTAGTAATATGTTTAGTAAAAGCCATGTTTATAGCACTAGCATTAGGACTTCTAGCTAGCTTTTGCAAGAACTTAATTACTTCAGAAATATTGCAACCATCAAAATCAAAGTCATTATTATCAAAAGTAATGGAATTATTCTCTTCCTTATTGCTAGAAATTTCAGCATCTTTATCAAGGACAGTTTCAGAGTTATCAGGCAATTTAGGACATTTTGCAATAGAAGTGGAAACATTACCAACACCAACTATCTTGCCATTAATGGTAGGAGGTTTGTTAACACTTGAGTTTGAAGCATTTTCAGAAGTAGTAATAGTATAAACTCTAGCAATATTATTCTTTCTAGCAATTTCATCCTCTCTTTCCCATCTAGCATGCAATTCAGCTAACATCCTCACATTGTTATCAATTTTAACTTGTATAGCATTGAGAGTTTTGCTCTCTTTAACATCATGAGGCATGTTCTTTAGTTTCAATAAGTCAACATCAAGAGCAAGACTATCAACTTTAGAGGAAAGCACATCAATTTTCCCAAATTTCTCCTCAACAGTTTTATTGAAAGCAGTTTGTGTACTAATAAAATCCTTAAGCATAACTTCAAGATCAGAGGGTACACTCTTATTATTATTATTGTTTACTATTAGAAGGATAGGGCCTATAATTGCTATTACCAAAATTATTCCTATAAGCATTGTTGTTGAAATTATTATTTTTAATGAAGTTCACATCAACATGCTCTTCTTGAGCAACCAAAGAAGCTAAAGGAACATTATTTGGATCAACATGTGTTTGACCATTTGCAAGCATAGACATAATAGTATCAATTTTGGCACTCAAGGAGGAGGTTTCCTCAACAGAATTTACCTTCTTACCTGTTGGAGCTCTCTCGGTGTGCCACTCAGAATAATTAATCATCATATCATCAAGAAGCTTTGTTGCAGCACCCAAAGTGATGGACATAAAGGTACCTCCAGCGGCCGAATCCAATAAATTCCTCGAAGAAAAATTTAATCCTGCATAGAAGGTTTGGATGAGTCCCATGAGTGGGACAATTTTTAACCAATGATTTCATTCTCTCCCATGCTTGAGCAACATGTTCATTATCAAATTGCTTAAAATTCATTATGCTACTTCTCAAAGAAATAATCTTAGCAGGAGGATAATATTTTCCAATAAAAGCATCTTTGCATTTAGTCCATGAATCAATACTATTTCTAGGCAAAGATAGCAACCATTCTTTAGCACGTCCTCTCAAGGAGAAAGGAAAAAGTTTCAGTTTAATAATATCACCATCTACTTCCTTGAGCTTTTGCATTTCACAAAGTTCAACAAAGTTATTAAGGTGAACAGCAGCATCATCAGTACTAACACCAGAAAATTGCTCTTTCATAACAAGATTTAAAAGTGCAGGTTTAATTTCATAAAATTCTGCTGAAGCAGCAGGTGGAGCAATAGGTGTGCATATGAAATCATTGTTGTTCGTGCTAGTGAAATCACACAACTTAGTGTTCTCAGGAGTACTCATTTTAGCAGAAATAAAAACAGTACAGAAAATAACTTGAAAGTAAACTAGATGCAAGTAACTAATTTTTTTGTGTTTTTGATAATTGAAAGCAAACAAGATAAAATAAAATAAACTAAGCAAGACAAAAACAAAGTAAAGAGATTGGAAGCGTGAAACTCCCCTTGCAGAAGACTGCTGTCTCCCCGGCAACGGCGCCAGAAAAATAGCTTGATGACGTGAAACACACGTTCGTTGGGAGACCCCAAGAGGAAGGTATGATGTAGTCAGCAGCAAGTTTTCCCTCAGAAAGAAACCAAGGTTATCGAACCAGTAGGAGCAGCAACTCTTCAGAAGGTTGTCAACGGCGCCAGAAAAATAGCTGTCGCAGGGAGTCTGGACTGTTGACGTGGAATCTGCACACAACACAATCGAAACTGAGGTTGTCTGGCTTGCTGAAAACAAAGGATTAAACGTATGGTGTGGAAAATGAGTATTAAATTGCAGAGAATGAAAAAGGAACAGTTTGCAGTTTGTGGTTGTTTAATCAGTGTAAAAGAATGGACCGGGGTCCACAGTTCACTAGTGGTGTCTCTCCATAAAAGATAACTAACATGTTGGGTGAACAAATTACAGCTGGGCAATTGACGAATAGTGAGCGCATGACAATGCATATACATGACATGTTGACTACTATGATATTTAATTGGGCATTACGACATAATACATAGACGTTATCCAACAGCATCTATGACTAATAATCCACCGCCGGGTTGTCATCCGAGTCCCCCGTTGGTATTAAGTTGCAAGCAACGGATAATTGCATTAAGTAAAGTGCGTAATGTAAACAAACACATATGCCGTGGACATAGCATCGTTAGGTTATCCCTAGTGGCAACAGCACATCCACAACCTTAGAACTTTCTGTCACTGTCCCAGGTTAAACGGAGACATGAACCCACTATCTAGCATAAATACTCTCTCTTGGAGTTACAAGCATCTACTTGGCCAAAGCATCTACGAGTAACGGAAAGCATGCAAGATCTTAAATAACATATAGATAGATTGATAATCAACTTGACATAATATTCAATATTCATCGGATCCCAGCAAACACAACATGTAGCATTACAATAATATGATCTTGATCATGTAGGGCAGCTCACAAGATCTAAACATGATGGCACAAAGTGGAGAGACAACCATCTAGCTACTGCTATGGACCCGTAGTCCAAGGATGAACTACTCACGCATCACTCCGGAGGCAGGCATGGCGATGTAGAAGCCTCCGGTGACGATTCCCCTCTCCGGCAGGGTGCCGGGAAGAGGTTCTGAACCCTCCCGAGCTAGGGTTGACGACGGCGGCGTCTCTGGATCTTTTCGTGGATATTTGCTCAGGTACTTAGGGTTTTCGCGTCGGGGGGAATAAGTAGGCGAAAGGGCGGCGGCTGCGGACCCCGAGGGGCCCACACCACCCTAGGGCGCGGCAGAGGGGGGCCCGCGCCCTAGGTGCGTGTGGCCTCCTGGTGGCCCTCCTCTGCTGCTCCTTCGCTCCGTCAGGCGTGTTCTGGAAAAATAGGCACCCCCGTGTAGTTTCGTCCAATTCCGAGAATATTTCCAGACTAGCTTTTCTGGAATACAAAAACAGCAGAAAACAGGAACTGGCACTTCGGCATCTTGTTAATAGGTTAGTCCCAAAAAATGTATAAAAGTGATATAAAGTAGATGCAAAACATGTAGCAATTGGTATAAAACAAGCATGGAACATCAAAAATTATAGATACGTTTGAGACGTATCAAAGGTCTTGTTCACAAGCTTCGTGGTAGAGGCACCATTTTGAGAACATCCCTTTACGCGGATGATGCGGCATTTTTGTGGCGCCTATCAAGGAGGACATTCAAAATTTCGCGTCCATTCTCCATGCTTTGGAGACGTTACGGGTTTTTGCACCAACTTCGACAAGAGTTCCGTGGTCCCAATAAGGTGTGGTGCAGTCGACCTTGATGACATCCTTGAGGGCTTACCGGCAAAAAGAGCTAACTTCCCTTTGCGCTACCTTGGTGTGCCGCTGTCAGTGTGGCGCCTCAAGAGAGTGGACTTCCTACAACTTGAGGATAAGTGTACGGGCAAGCTTCCCACTTGGAATGGCAGATATTTTGCGACGGCCGGCCGGGCTGCTCTTGTCAAGTCCGTCATTGCGTCCCAAGCAATCTACTACTTGACGCCCCTCATCGTTCCTCCGGCACCATGGAGTTTCATAACAAAATCCAACGCGCTTTCTTGTGGTCGGCAAAAGGCAAGACCACCGGTGCTAAATGCAAGGTCAACTGGAGTTGGTTTGCCGCCCTAAGGAGCAGGGTGGGCTTGGAATCCTTCACTTCGGAAAGTTTGGTACTTCCTTGCGTCTGCGTTGGCCTTGGTTAGAGTGGAAGGACCCCGAAAAATTTGGGTGGTCTTGGAAACCCTTGCACAAACAAGGACATGGATCTTTTCTACGCTGCAACAACCATCTCTGTTGGTAATGGGCTCAAGACCCCCTTTTGGCATGCGCCATGGCTGGGGGGAGGAAACCTAAAGATGTTGCACCTCTCATTTTCGAGCGCTCGAGTATGAAAAACTGTTCCGTCGGAAAGGCTCTGCTTGGGGCTAGTTGGGTGGGCAAGGTGCGCCTTGACGAAGGCTTCACCACAGCCCACTTCTCGCAGTTCGTGGATCTCTGGAGCCTCACCGCAAATGTCCACTTAAACCAAGATGTTGGCGATGAAATCCGTTGGAAACTCACTGATAACGGAGAGTATTCGGCCAAATCTGCATACAAGATGCAGTTCATGGAACCATCACCTCCTACATGTACAAGTTGGTTTGGAGGCCATGGGCTCCGCCCAAGACGAAGTTCTTTGCCTGGCTTGCAAACCAAAACAGGGTTTGGACGGCCGATCGCCTCGCCAAGAGAGGGTGGCCAAATTGTGGGCTCTATCCTTTTTGCAAGTAAACGCCGGAGTCTCTTGTTCACCTCCTCGTGCACTGTCGCTTCACAAGGAGGATTTGGGATCTTACTAAAGGTTGGCTAGGTCTCCACAACATCAACACCGGAGATTGACTTAACCTCAGTTTCCCGGAGTGGTGGCTTCGGATGACCAACGTTGCTCCACAACGCAAGGCCATCGCTTCTCTCACCTTACTTGTCATGTGGGAGGTGTGGAATGAGCGCAACGCTAGGGTGTTCCAAAATAAGAGCGTTCCGTCGTTGGTCTTTTAGACAAGGTTAAAAATGAGGCTCGCTTGTGGGTCCTCGCGGGTGCCAAATGTTTGGGCAACTTGATACCGCGAGAGTAGTTGGGTTGTTTTTCTCAGTCTCAAACTTGCTATCTTGCAATCCTCTCCTTAATTAATATACGGGGCAAAGATTGTGCCCCTCGTTTCTAAAAAAAAATACACCGCATAGAACTGCAACCATCAAACATGGTCCTCGCATAGAACAACAATTAATCGTGTGGTGAAGGACTTAGACGTGGGATACTTAATTCTTATCTAGATTTTTTTTAGCTCAATAAAAATCTAGATGTGCTTTAGCAAAACTGATAAGGAATTTAGTATTTTCTGTGAATCTAAAGAAAGGAGAAAAATATCATTTAAAGAAAAACTCACGAGCCCTAGCTACTACTACGATCTAAAAAAGAGCAGCCACTACTATATATGCCAGTGTCAGTACCCGAGTAAGATCTGAAAAATAATTTGAAGAAATTTAGGGAAGAAGGACGGGTTAGGAGGAAAGGGAGCCAACAGCTAGGCCCCACTGCCCACAAGGAAAAAAAGAGAGCTGATCGAATCTAAAGATATAAATGGTGAGACCCATTGAGCGCACCACAGCGATTTGACCTTTCTGACCATCCGATCTTTCCCGCTCCACACGTCCGCACCGTCCGATACCCGCCGGTTCCTGGAGTCGGCATGAACAGGGATTCGGAAAGTCGCTAACCGTACCAACCTTCGTGCACCCACTCTCGCTGACGCCCTCTCCCGAGGCACCCTGGAGCCCGAGGGCCCACCCGTCGGCCTCACGCTGCGTGTTTAATCGGTATGGCGGGCTTGTCAGATTTCCACTGCGTTCATCCCATTGGTTGATTTTGTTCATTTACCGTTCTTGGTTTTTAGCGGATGCACTGTGTGCCCCTCTGGGATACCGATCTTCGTACGTGGTTCGTTCCCCTTTCTCTCGCTGACGATGGGGCCGTCCCGTGCCGTGGTCCACATGTCGGTTGCCCTGCACATCTGCGTCGCCGTTCTCTCTCGTGCGTGTGTAGCCGCTGCGTATTTTCTACAGTATGTTGGGGTACGCTCGGTATTTCGCACGATCGTCGGGAACGGTTCACTGTTCGTGATGTGATGGAGAATTCAGGCCCGATTTCTCCGTCCGAGCTGACGTCCTTCCATTCGTCGACGGGTACGTTGCACTGTCCTAGCTGGTGTCTCGCCATTTGTGTGTAAGGTCGGAACCGACCTAATGGGGTTGCCGCGTACACTCTCCTGGTTGGAGGGGGTATATAGATTGCGTTCTGGATTGGATGGGTACTGCAGCTCTCATTTTTCCCCTTTTCTTCTTCCTCGCTGTTCTTGCTCCGCCGTTCTCTTCTCGAGCTCTGTCGTGTTTCCATGGAATCCGTTTGCTGTTCTTCCGATCACGTTTGGTCCCGTTGAGATCAGGTTGAGATTTTTTACCGTGTTTTGCACTTTCTTTTAGTCGTTTTTTTGGTTCTCCATGTTTTTGTGTTGTTTGTTGCTTATGCGGTTTGTTCTTCTTTGTTATCTTGGTTCCTAACATCTTTTTCCTGTTTGTCGCTCTGTTTTTCTCGCAGGTCGTCGGATTACTGCTATGGGTTTCGCTGGAGGATGTGCCGGGTCCCGGTTTATTTCCATGGAATCTGTTTAGTTTTTTGCGGTTACGTTTGTTCCCGTTGAGATCAGGTTGGGTTTGCTTAGCGTGTTTTACTCAGTTTTTGGGCGTTTTTTGTTCATGTCGTTCACCGTGTGTTCGATCCGTGTTTTTGTGTTGTTTATTGCTTATGTAGTTTGTTTTTCTTTGTGTTTTTTTGGTTCCTAACATCTCTTTCTCTTTGTTGCTCTGGTTTTTTCATAGGTCGCCGGTTTACTGCTACGGGTTGCGGCGTAGGATGTGCCGGGTCCAGGTTGTTGTTCATGTATAGAAGAAGCGTTCTGTGCACGTGTTCATTTACTGGTGTGTTTCTATCATTGTTTGCCCGGTTTGTGTTTTCGTATTTCTATGCCTGTCTATTCTTTCTTTCCACACGAATGTTAAATATTTCTTTTTTGCAGGTCGGCTTTTGCTATTTTCGTTTTATATTCTTGCTGTTAGGTTTCTTTTGTGGATTTGTGGATTTCATGATTGTTTGGTGACATCTTTTGCCTTTTATCCGTGCAGGTCGTTGACTTACTTGGGAACATCTCAGACGATGTGTTTTTTATTCCTTTTTGGTTTCGGGTTCCTGTCATTTATGTGGTGAGCTATTCTGGTTTGTGGGCGCTGCCGGCTTCCGGTTGGTAGTCGCTGCCGGTTTCTGGTTAAGATCTGTTCTGTCAGGAGTAGTTGTGCTTTCTTGTCGTATTTATATGTTTGTTTGTTCTTCTTTGTTATTTTGATTGTCGGGTGCTGGATCTTTATTATTTAGTTCTTTGTTTGTTTTGTGTTTTGTTCTCTTGCCTTTTTCGGTTTTCTTATACGGAGTATAAGTTTATGTTGGGTTCTTTTTTTGTTCCTGGGTTGTCGGCTTACTGGTCCATCGTTCTTCTGGTTATGGTTATTTTCGTTGGCTTTATACTATTTTATTGATGTCTCTTTGTATCTGTTCTCCGTTTTTTGTTATTTTTCTTATTTGTTGGTTGGTTTGTTTTTCGCAGACCATCGGCTTCCACGCTGCCGACTCCACGTTACTGACTCGACGTGCAGTAAGATGGAGAAAGCCAGTCCCGCCGACTCCAGGAAGTCGGCGGGATTGACGTGCAGTAAGACGGAGAAGGTCAGTCCCGCTGTCTTCGGTTTTCTTATACGGAGTATATGTTTATGTTGGGTTCTATCTTTGTTCGCGGGTTGTCGGCTTAATGGTTCGTCGTTCTTCTGGTTATGGTTATTTCCGTTTTCTTTATGCTATTTTGTTGCCGTCTATTTGTATATGTTCTCCGTTTTTTGTTAAATTTTTTATTTGTTGGTTCGTTTGTTTGTTCGCAGACCGTCGGTTTACTGGTTGTCGTTATTCTCTCTGATTTTATTCTCTGTTTTTCGTTCTTTGTTTAATTGTGTTGGTTGCTTTGTTTGTCCGCATGTCGCCGGCTTATTGGTCGGTGTTCTCTTGGTTAACGCTGGGGTATGTTTGGATCTGATTGGGTTTTGTTCCCCTCTATTTTCTTTGTTCATCTTGCAACCGTGTTGTAGATCCGTGTTGTTTAATTGTTTGTTGCTTTTGCGGAGCACACGTGTCATCGTTCTCATTTGGTCCTTTTTTCCTTTCATTTTCGAGTCGGTGTCGCTTTGTGTCCCTTTATTTTTTTCCCGCTCTTGATTTGTTTAGTTATTTTGTTTGTACATGTGTGCGGGTTTCCATTTATTTTGGGGAGGCGTTCTTACTTTGTCTTAGGTCCTGCTTTTTCCGGTTTTCCAAAAAATAAATCATGTTGGTTCTTTGGTTATTTCCAAGCCGTCGGCTTGGTGGATTTTTGTTTTGTGGACCCTGTCTGACAAAAGATGCGAAAAAGGTGTGGTTGCATTCTGCTTGATCGATATGGTCATCTCCGTGCCTGACCATACCGGTTCTTGGAGTTGGCGTGGCAAGCGTCCCTGGTCCTTGATTTATGTTTTCTGAACGTTGTCTGATAAAAGATAGCAAGCACGCAGTGAGATGGTGCTAGACCGACGACCTGACACTTATTTTGTTATTGTTTAATTAGTTCGTGTGTATTATCCTATAAGTAAGATGAGTTGGTTCTGTCGGTACGTCAGTGAGATGGTGCTTTATATGCTCCATGGAAAAGAAAACAGACAGTGGTTTAAAGACGCAGGTGAAAAAGGTGTGGTTGATTTCTGCTTGATCGATAGGTCATCTCCATCTTAATGCACTGCTTGACCATGCCGGTTCCCTGGAGTCGGCGCGAAAGGCTTCGGAGCAATGCCGTCGGCAAGTGGCGGCAACAGGGTTAAGGCGGTGTTGGGCACTCCCCATATTCCATGTCTCATTAAACAATATAGACAAGCAACTAGAGTCGGTCGGATCGGCTAGGGCATTACAACGGGAACCTGTAGTCGGCGTGATCTGGTGTGGCGTTAAGATGGAAACTGGAGTCGGCGTGATCTGGTGTGGCGTTAAGACAGGAATCTGGAGGCGGCGTGATCAGGTGTCATGCCGGTTCCCTGGAGTCGGCGCGAAAGACTTGGGAGCAATGCCATCGGCAAGTGGCGGCAACACGGTTAATGCGAGTGGTGGGCACTCCCCATATTTCATGTCTCATTAAACAACAATATAGACAAGCAACTGGAGTCGGCCCGATCGGCTGGGGCATTACAACGGAACCTGGAATCAGCGTGATCGGTGTGGCGTTAGGACGGTAACTGGAGTCGGCGTGATCTGGTGTGGCGTTAAGACGGGAACCTGGAGTCGGCGTGATCGGGTGGTGCGTAAAGACGCAACCTGGAGTCGGCATGATCGGGTGGTGCATTAAGACGGAACCTGGAGACCGCGTGATCATCAGGCTGATTTGGCGAGGTGGTTGTCCGTAACTTAATTGTTTGGGTTCCTATATTTTGTACTGTAGGTGTTCGTCCGGTGGGAAGAGTATGCGTCACCGATGACGTCCTCTATGTAGTATGTTGGCATGTGGAAAAAGAAACCCTTGTGTATCATCCGGTCTCGTCGGCTTTGTGGAGTCGGTTTTAGCAGTTTGTGGTACCAGGTCACGTGTCTGTTTCCGTTAAGGAAATCGTGATTTTTCTCTTGGCTCTTCTGCCGTGCTTATTAGGTAACGGACAAGGATGTCCAGTAAGCATGTGCAAAAAAACGTGTGACTCTCGTGTGTTTGTTTGTTCGTTTGTTTCAGGTGTTGTGCCACAAGCCATCATTTTGCTGTCTCTGTTTCTGTGGTCGGTAGTCTGGCCGACTAGCTTTCTGTGATTGAATATTGTTTTGTTTCCTAGTGTCGCCGGCTCGGTGTGATATATCGAACACGGTTATACGTAACTGCTGTAGACGGAGAAGACAGCATCGTTTCGTCGCGATTTCAGTTATCTCGCCTTACGGTATGGGTTGTCTGCTCCTCTGCACGCCGGCTGCCAGAGCCGGTCAAAATTACCTCTGGGAGTAGAGGTCTTGCAAGTTCATCCTTCAACCTAGCAATTCCTCTACAAGGACCAGGAGAAATTTGGAGCCTTTCTTTACTTTTCTAGCTGACGTTCATCCATTTGTCAGGGAGTACGTCGCTCTGTAGGGTAGGCGCAAGGATTTAGGGCCCCTTTTGCATTGTCCTAGCTGGGGTCTCTGCTTTATGGTTGTTTTGTTAAAGATAGGTAGCTGGCTTTGAAGTTGATCATAAGTCTTGATAGGGACAATCTCCGAAGCCTCGATTTGGCTTCACGTTAGTCGAGTTCATCAGTAGAGAG
Source organism: Poa pratensis (assembly GCA_947311845.1). Lineage (NCBI taxonomy): Eukaryota > Viridiplantae > Streptophyta > Magnoliopsida > Poales > Poaceae > Poa > Poa pratensis. Next base: position 42,270,038 of record CAMZMU010000100.1, on the reverse strand, counting down.
GGCGATATGGCTCATGCCTTTAGGAGGGAGCCGGCGAGATGGGAAACTGCGTAGGGGTGGAGACACCCATATCGGAGGGCCAGATGCTCATACCGACTCGACGAAGCTGGCGAGGTCGGAATGTGGCCACATGTATATGGTGCATACAAACCATGACCTATTTTTGCATTCGTCGTATTAAACCGGTGTTGTTGCGATGATGCTTTATTCAGGGTTGAGGTTTTGTATTCGGCGGTGTGTTATTTAAGATAGGTCCGTAAGTGATCCGGCAAGTTGTTTTGATCTAATCGTGGATTTTGCTGCTTTGTCTGCGTACCAACTCCAGGGAGTCGGCGTGATCGGCGGTGTGTAGTTAATGACGAGAGAGGGTGGTACGAGTCGGCTATTAAAGTCGTCATGTCAGTTAAGAAGACGGTGTTCACCTACTGCTTCGAGTAGCTCTGTCTCGGTTTTATTTTCCACTGAACTGTCAGAGGAACGCAGGTCAGCCAACGATGTTACAGTTAAGCCGGCTGCCGCGACGCAATAGGGAGGCTACCGTTCGGTGGAGCAACACGTCATTTTTTCACTGTTCCGATGCGGTGCCCTCTATTAAGTCGACAACTGTACCCAAGCGGTGTCCTCTTATTAAGCCTGCAACTGTACCCAAGCGGTGCCCTCTATTAAGCCGGCAATAGTACCTAAGCGATGCCCTCTTCTTTAGCCGGCTATCACCTCGGAGAGGGGACCAGACCCACCGTCAGTCAGAGGGAGGAGCGACGAACTACGTAGGACGATCACTATCCCGGACGGGCCCGCAGTGCATTCGCTAAAACCAGGAACAGTAAATGAACAAAATAAGTCAATCGGACGAACGCGCTCCGAGTTGTACCAGTATCGCCCGTGATCCGTTTGCTTGCGCTGTCCGGAGGACGTCACTCTATTGTTTTTCCCCGTTGAGAGCCTAGGGTCATGTTGAGCCGATGTTAGCTTAAACTGCTTAATGCGTGTCTCATCCCGCCGGTTTCCTGGAGTCGGCCTCGGATACGTTGGGCGATCGTACGTCGACAGTGCACCCCTCTGAAAACCGCTATGAACAGGTGATGTCTAGAAACCATGACGATGCTTCGAGTTCTTGACTAGCTTTCGTTGCTATCGGCTTGGTTTCTTTGCAACGTCTCCTCGTACAGTAAATTGTGTCCGCTGCACAACTAAAGATGTAGAGTAAAGTATGTTTGTTAGTCCGGTGGTGAGTCAATCACAAACAGATTGGACAGACAAAGGACGGCGTTACTTGAAGTTACATGGTTTAGGGTTTATAGAACGAGTTAACACATGTATTGTCCTCTCAATAGTGGACGAGTTGTTTCTTAGTACATAGAGTGATCTGAACAAAATATATCATGATCGACGTCTTGAATTTAGGTCGGATCCCTCGGCTGTGTCGTAGCCAATTCTCGATCTAAGATAGGCAAGAGATCGCCGTCTTTTATTTTTGCTTGCTTGTTGTTGAAGGTAGCGGGAAGGTTTATCCCCTGTTGACGTGTCTTGATGGCAGTTGATTGACTGTATCGTTTGGTTGGACTTGGAATTTCGGAGCAAGGTCTACCGTCTTGCTCATGGTGCCTGCCACGTCTTTCTTCTCCTCGATCTCTTTCACCATGTTCATCAATGCTCTGTACAGTGTATCTCTCTTGTCTTGCTTGTCTGTCTTAGACAATCCAAAGGGGAGAGGGTCGATACGTCATTAGTTTGTCCGGCACGTGTGATAGCTTGATTAGGTTATAAGGAAGATCGTTAGAATAAGCAGATAGGATCGTTAAATTCAATGAATTATTACGAATGCAGCCAAGGGTAGTTTCGTGTATCATGGAGTTTAGCTGCTGGAGATATCCAAGTGCTTGTGCTAGGTCATTGTTATGGGTCTTCTCATATTCATCTATTTGATCCATTAGAAATTTGTAGGAGTCCTTTTCACCTCTGTTCTCCTTTGTCAATGCCTCATTTTCAACGAGGAGGACCTGACAAGCCTAATCTAAATTGATGTATTTGATCTGGTAGGTCTCCTTTAGGGTATTGATTTGTCTGTCCAGTTCAGTAATAGGAACATATGTCGTTGCTGCCTGTTGCAGATTAGCGATGGTGTCCTTGCGTTGCTTAGCTTGTTCTCTGTCCCTGTTTAATTGGGCCTGTAACTGCGTTATGGACCTTTCTTTGTTGGCTAGGGTCTCCACCGCGATCATCTTTTGTTTCTCCGTTGTTGCCAGTTCGTGCTTTTTATAAAACAAAAAAAACATATCAGAACAAGGAATAGATTGTGTTCGGAGAGTTTGTGTGTTTCTGGCCCGGTGACGTGCCTGATTTTTTTTTAACATTTGGGCCTGTTCTTTGCTTTTTTGGAGCTCGGCTTGTAGGTTCATGCAGGAATTATTTTCTTCAGCCAGATCCTGCTCTACTTGCGTTTTTTTCCATTCAGCCTTAGTCAATTTTTCCTACAAGGTGATATCATTAGAGTATATGATATGTATACGAATTTTTTAGCCGATGGTAAAAAGTTTGTAGACTACCTTGCGTAGTCGTTTCAGTTCTGCTAATAGAGTAGATTGTTGCTCTGCCGTTCATTTTCTTTGGCTATGAAAGTCCCCAGCATGGACCTTTGTGTATTGCTTTGCTGCTCGTGGGCTCTGGTTCTAACAATCTTTTCTTCCAGGGTCGTTGTTTGCGGTGACCGGGAGGTGAGACACATGGAGGGATTTTCAAGTTCGCGGTGTCATGATCGGCAGGATCTGCATCAAAGTTCTCTGCGAGGTAAATGACAGGATTAATAAGATCGGTGTCTGTTTCTGTCAGGCTTGTCTCCTGATCATTGTATGTTTCCATCCAATTGTTGTCTGGCAAAAATATTTTGGGTGATTCATCGGGAAGCCAAGTCGCCGCGTACCTGCATGAGGGTAGGGTAAATGTTATGACAGTATATAGCATGTTTTTGATAAAGACAGAAATTGATACCGTCTTATTGAATCATACCCCTCATTCATAGGAATTCCTGATAACCAATCCTGTCCTAAAGACGTCATGTGATTTACTCCTGTCAGACTTGATGTGCTCATGTTAACCGGGTCCTCCCATGGAAACAATTTTGTTGAAGTCGGGTCCTCCCATGGAAACATTTTTGTGCAAGCCGGCTGCTCCCATTGTTGTCTGAAGCCGGCAGTATATTCTTGGTCTTGTGATTGCAGTTCTCCTTCAGGTACCGTCTTGTGACACTTCAGCGTTTCGTAGATCAATCTCTCCATCAGAACATCGCTTGGATTATTTTTAACAGCCCGGGAAAGGGGAGGCTGGTTGTGGTCGGAAAATTCAGATATATTGTCTTTACGTTTATTTGCCGGCTCCACTTCGAACCTATGTTCGTTACCGTTGTTTGTCGAGCCGGATGCTGTGTTGGCTTCAGGTTCCGTTCCTGACGCGACACTATCACCGTTCATGTTCCAGAAAACCTGCTAACGAGAATAATCTTAATAGTTAGAAGACCTGGAGTCGTACGACGCTGCTGATTATAAGTAACTACATCGATTATTTACCTGGGATACCTGGTGATTCTGCGAGAAGGCTGTGATTCTGGCAATATCATTTTCATTGATTCTGCCGGTGAATAGTTTGTTCATGCTCTTCGAAATCTGGTCTTCTTTGTTGCGAGAGCTGGTACAATTGTACGACATATTTCCTTGCATATGTCGACGATTCACCCAGCCGGCAACCAGGTGTTTCCTCTTGAGGCCTTTTGTCGTCAGGTCAATGACCTTGTCCATCCAAGGCTCGACCATTGGGCAGTTGGCTTCATCTGTCTCCATCTTGAGATCGAGGCTCAGCTCGTCATCCCCCTAGCGATGAAGGGGCATGTCGACTTCTGTATCCTCGGACATGTTCGACCAGTAAAAAAATGTTTGCTTCCACTTAGGTACCTTGCTGGTGAATTTATCTCGAGGATAACCTAAATTCTCATGCCGAATAGTGAAGCTGGCACTACCGTACTGCGTCTGCGGCTTATCTCTGAAATCTATTTTACGCTTTATGTTGAAGATTCGGTTCCAAAGCGCGAGGGAGGGCTTGATTTTGAGGTATCCTTTACACAGCTCTTCGAAACACGCGACGTGAAGAATTGAATTGGGGCCCAGGTTGTGAAGCTGGAGGTCATTGTGTTGGAGTAGCTCGCGGAAAAAAGACGAGCATGGCAGGACAGACCACGGTCGAGAAAATCGGTGAATAGAACCGCTTCACAGCTTGTTGGATGGGAAAAAGTTTCCTTACCTGGTATCCGGCATCTCAATTTGGTATCCAGTGGCAGCACGCCGGTTTCGATGTAGGGCCTTAGGGTGACCTCCTCAACTTTCGATCCGCTCCAGTTCCAGCGCTTGTATTTCCTTGTTTTGCTTACATCTATAGGTTTTTTCTTTTGGCCCATGTGGCTGGTGTGAGGAAGATGAAGCCGGAGGGTATAGGGTGGAAATGGCTGTTACTATTGAACCGTCTGTCGCCGTTTCGTGATGATTTTGGCTTGCGGTCACGTGGCTTGGTCAGCGGTTTGAAGACAGGGGCAAAATATATCCGCTTGATCGGTAGGAGGCGTCATCACGATTTCATTGGTGCTTGCGTACCATTCGGTTGCTCCAATTAAATTTGGTCTTCATCTTACATATGGATATATTTATTTGTACCCATTGATTATTAGCATTGTGTATGGCGTGTAGTCAAAACATGGCTCGAAGGGTTGTGCGTCAAGTCGCACCCCTAAACATGACCCGTTGATTTTGTAACATGTTTTTTTTATGCTGTGGAGAGGACTTCATTTGGTGTATTTATGTATGGACCGACTGGGTATGTACCTTTCTTTATTGTGCCTGAGTGATAAGAACATGGCAAGGGAGTATGATATGAACATGGCCATTGCTGATTACACGTTTTCAAATGAAATGAACATGGTCATGGCTTGTTACAAGTTCGCACTCCACAAATATATATTAGTTGGAAGGAGCTGTTGAGTCGAACAAAGGTGAAAACTGAACTTATGTGTTCAATAAAATATTTATATTACTATTTGGTACTGCCCTATTTTCTTTTGTATGATTACCAGCTAGATTCGAGGACAAATCCTTTTCAAGAGGGGGAGGATGATGAGGACATACCAGCCATCAACACAACACCAACCATGGTGGACCAATCACAAGAATCCGTGCTAAACAAATATATGATCAGGTGAATGCTAACTTGAGTTTCCCAATTAATCTTGAAAACCTGGTTGTGCTTTCAACTCCTTTGTTGTTGGTTGTACTCAGGAACGAAGCAGAAGAAAACTAGAGATCGTTCAGTCCGTGCAAGAACAATGTTTTATGCCGTGCGGAAACAATGTTTTACGCCAACAACACAAAGCAACAGAGTTCCTGAAGAAACAAGTTTATGCTGAAGCAAAACAATGTTCTACTCCGACAAAAACAATGTTTCTGCACGGAAACAGCAAACTGCACCTTACGGGAGAATTCGAGAAGCTACCTCATTAAATCCTTGAGCTGCCTACCTACCAAGTTGACTACGGTGTGGTTCCTTCTCACCTAAGGAAGGGGGTTATCCCGTAGTATAAGTAGCCTACCTCTTCCCCTAGTACGGGACTTTGTTAGCCATTTGACATCTTGACAAAGACCTGTAGGCTCATCCTGAGATTCGAGAGACCTTGCTACCTTTATTGTAGTGATTCCTCGCGGATTTGCACCTAATTCGTGCTCCACGACTTGAGCGTGGTTGTGTGGGTTAGAGTTCGTGATTCCCTTGCAGATTGCACCTAGTTCATGCTCCAGGACTCGAGCGTGGCTGTGTGGGCTAGTTCGCGGATTGTGGATAGGCGATTGTTTCGGATTGGAAGCTACGGTGAGCATCCTCTTCGCTGGGTCATAATCTCTTATTTTTCCTTTTGGCTGCTTGCAGCTAGTTATCCCCTTGTATCCTTGTTCCCCAAGGCGGTGCGTATCATGTGGTATCAGAGCTTTCGTTGACACGGTAGGATCTGTTTTCCCCTCGTTTTGTCCACCAAATCCTCAGATCTTTTTCCTCTTTCTTTTAGATCTACCCTTGTTGTTTCATCTTCACCCATCCCACCGCCCCAAAAAAAAATCCAAACCCTTGTGTGCTGAGATCTAGTCTTGTTTCTACTGTTGTGTTTTCGTTGTTCACGTTTGCACCAAATAGATCCAAAGCTGCTGCTATGGTCTTGAAGAGTTTGTTGTTAGATCTACTGTTATAAAAAAAAGGAAGAAGAAGAGAAGTTGTTGAAAGTCATCTATCGGTTTCAGTTTGGTGTAAAATTTCAGAAGTTGCAGTGGCAAGTGTGCAGCCAAACGTGGTTTAAAAGTTCTACAAATATCCTTGTTTGTCACGGGTTGGCATCAATATATTTTCAGTACTATTCCCCTCCTTTTTTTTTGCCCACCAAATTCCACCATCAAAACCGTTGGTTTCTTCTTTTCAAACGCTTGTCCACTTCTGTTTGTTACTGCCACACACCCTCCGAGGGAACGCTAGAATTTGGGTAAGCAAGAGGTGAGTTGAGTGCTTCCACACATATACATCTTTGCCCAATTCTTGTGATGATAACATGGCAGGATTTAACTTGAGTGTGCATTGAGAAGACATCATGGAAGACAACGTTCCGCTGACTCGTGCGGAGGCCTTTGCTGAGATTGTTGCGTGACTCGATGCAGCATTCCAAAGATTTTTCGGCGATCGATTACCTGCAGCGGGTAATGGGGCTCAACACCAACCTTGCCCCGCTAGCCCACTGGTCGCTGACAATGGGCGAAACTCCATCAACAACAAAATCAGCGGCGGCCGCGTACAAGCTGTGGGTGCCCGTATCAGCGGTGCCCATGTTGATCGTGCTAGGCGAAGGCGTGGTGAAGTTGCTGCACCTCATGTGGGTGTGCAACATGGAGGAGGAGCTCACTAGCGAGGCCACGACCCCCGTGGGTTTTCTACTAGTCACCGGCGGCGCCCTGCATACGATGATGATGATGAGATGTACGATGATGAGCTCCTAAAATTCCGACAGCCTTCCTCGCCGCTTGTCGGCAACTGGAGAACACCCAGGAACTCTATCCGCTCTGTAGTTGCCTCTCCAATCAGCAGCGTTCATGCTACCGCTGCTGCACGCATGCGAGGCGAGTTTGTGGCGCACCATGTTGGTGGGCTACATGAAGAAAAAGCTTGTGGACGAGGCTATGGCCCCCGCGTGAGAGGTGCACATGGTGATGTTGACGCTTTCCACAGCAAGCCTTCTCATCATGGTGAAGAATATTATTGTGCCACCTCGATTACCATGGCTGCTCCTCGTTCGATGAAGAACAAATTAGTTCCAAACCTATGTGAAAAAGAGTGTCCACAGCCCAAAACTCCACATATTAAGAGTGACCGAAAAAGTGAGTTGAGAGATTCCACCAAACATGAGGAAGAGAGAGTTCCACATAAGATTAGAGAGAGGAGTGAATCACCATATACCATGCCAAACAATCATAGTGAGCAGAGGTGTGAGTTTTGTGAGTCCACCAAACATGAGAATGAGATCATCGACCACAATATTAGAGAGATGAGTGACCCACAACCGCAAATTCCACAAGTTTTGAGCAACGTGACTAGTGAGAGTAGCGAGTTGTGTGAATCCACCAAATGTGAGGCTGAGATGAGTCCACACAATCAAAGAGAGTTTGGAGAGTCCATCAAATGTGAGGCCAAGTTGGTTCAACATAATAGTAGAGAGTTGAGTGACTACACCAAATTTGAGGCCACTATGATTCCACAACATAGTAGAGAGTCGAGAGCTCCACCAAATGAGAAGAGAGAGGATTATTCACTTACTAACATTACACATAGCTCTCTTTCTTTGCAACATGTGCAGATTCAAAGGTCATACCTTGCTGCCCTTTTGCAGCAATGGGAAGATGAGATCAAAGAGAAATTATGGGGCACATGGAACACCACCACACATGGAGGATGTGAGGTACTAAATGAGATTAGACAGAAAAGTTTGTTCTTTTTGAAGCATCCAGAGGTATGTACTTATGAACTTTTGAGACAATGGCGAGATGAAATTCGAGAAAAATTGCATCGAGCTTCATCAGCCCAACAACACATGTTTGTAAAACTTGAGAACATCACAAGGGAGAACAAACTTGGAGTAACATGCAACAAGACCCTTTGCTTGAAAGATTAGACTGGTTTTTCACTTCTGATTCTTGGACCATTTCCTCCCCTGCAACCTCAGTCTCAACTCTATCCAAGCCAATATCTGATCATGTTCCCTGCGTTGTGGAGATCGGAACAAAAATGCCTAGAGCTGATATCTTCAGATTCGAGAATTATTGGTTACAGCACAGTGACTTTAAACAGATTGTTCAGAATGCCTGGAATATACCTGTGGGATACACTGATTGTGCTAAGAAGGTTAATGCTAAGCTAAAAAATGTGAGGAGAGCTCTCAAGCTATGGTCAAAAAACCTATCCTGTCTCAAGTCGCTGATTACCCAAGTTTCAGAGGTTATTGACTTCTTGGATGTCCTGGAAGAATTCAGAACTCTTAACACATGGGAATGAAATCTGAGAGACATACTCAAAGCTCATCATATTACTCTGTTGCATAACCAAAATACTTACTGGAAGCAAAGAGGCAAAATAAACTGGGTAAAATTAGGAGATGAAAACACAAAGTTCTTCCATGCAAGAGCCACAGTCCGGCACAGACACAATTACATTTCATCCCTGGAAAATGATGATCTCGTGGAGATTCATGATCATGATGGTAAAGCTGCATTGCTTTGGTGTGCTTTCAAGGAAAGAATGGGCCAATCTGAAAACCCAAATATGGCATTTGGTCTACCTTCTATTCTTGCCGAGAACTCTGACCCAAAAATGTTTCAGCAGCTAGAATTGCCTTTTACTGATGATGAAATTGAGCTGGTTATCAAAGAACTGCCAAATGACAAATCCCCTGGCCCTGATGGATTCAACAACGAGTTTATCAAAAACTACTGGTCTAAAATAGCCTCTAATGTAAAGGATTTAATCCATGCTTTCCACTCTGAGCAGATATGTCTTGAAAGCATAAATGACTCCTATATCACACTGATTCCGAAGAATGATTCACCTGAAACTGCTGCGGATTTCAGACCAATTTCCCTGCTAAATAGTGTACTGAAAATTGTGACAAAGCTCCTTGCAAACAGACTTCAAAATATCATTCTCAAATTAGTGCACAAAAATCAGTATGGCTTTCTAAAGGGCAGATCAATTCAACACTGCCTTGGGTGGGGCTTTGAATATCTTTTTCAATGCCACAAATCAAAAAAGAGATCCTCATTCTGAAATTAGATTTTGAGAAGGCCTTCGACAAGATTGAACATAATGCAATTCTGAAAATTCTAGAAGCAAAAGGTTTCGGGAAGAAATGGATTAATTGGGTTGCTATGTTGCTCAAGACTGGCACCTCTTCTGTGCTTCTCAATAGTGTTCCAGGGAAAAAGTTTTACTGCAAATGAGGTGTCAGGCAAGGAGACCCTCTCTCTCCTTTGCTCTTTGTTCAGGCGGCTGATCTGCTACAGTCCATTCTTAATAAAGCCATGAGTCAAGATTTAATAAAAGCTCCTCTAAATATTCCAAGCTGCCCAGATTTCCCTGTGATACAGTATGCTGATGACACTTTGCTGATCTTGCCTGCTGAAGCCAATCAAATCATGTGCCTTAAAGCTCTGCTGCAAACCTTTACTGATTCTACTGGACTGAATGTAAATTTTCAAAAATCTATGATGGTGCCCATAAACTTAAGTGAAGAGAGAGGAGATCACTACATAAGAACACTTAACTGCAAAAAAGGTGTTCTTCCATTCACTTACTTGGCCTGCCTATGGGAACTAGAAGACCATCGGTTGAAAGCCTGCTCCCCATTATCCAAGGTGTTGAGAGAAGGCTCTGTGGGATTGCAATTTTTTTAACATCAGCAGGAAAACTAGAGATGGTTAAAACTGTCCTAGCATCAATGTCATTCTTTGCCATGTGTACCCTGGATGTGCATGGGGTAATTAAAAAACAGATAACCAAATATATGAGGCATTACATGTGGAGACGACCTGATCTAGATGATAAAAGACCAGCCTTAGTGAAATGGACGACAGTCTGCAGACCAAAGGAGCAGGGAGGGCTGGGAATTATGAACATTGAAGTGCAAAATAAATCTCTGCTCATGAAAAACTTGCATAAGTTCTATAACAGATTGGACATCCCATGGGTGAAGCTAATATGGTCTTCTTATTATACTGATGGTGCTGTCCCTGGAGAACATTTCATTGGGTCTTTTTGGTGGAAAACACACTTGAAACTCTTGGACAACTTTAAAGGCTTGGCCAAATGTAATTTTGGCAGTGGACGTACATGTAACACCCCGATTTTCACAAACCGGTTTTTCTGAAAAAGGGGTGAAATAAAAAATTTCGAAAACCTTTTTACTTAGATTTCTCTGGGTTTTATCAAAACTCATTTGAACTTTTGGTGATTGATGTTGAGATCATGTACCTATCTTTGTCCCAACCCCGGGAATATTCTCTGAATATTTCTGATCACCTTTGATTCCGTTCCTCGCGGTTTTCCTTATAAAACCCTAATGCCTTTCTATAGAAAACAAAAACCCGATATACCGCCTCTCCAAAGCAACCCTCCTTTATCTTGCTTAGAAAATTCCGCCAAAAATTCCGGAGACACCTATCCTCATGTATATCCCATATATGCATGAACATCGCCATGACCTATGCAACTTTTCAGACTGAAGAAATTACCAAATCTGCCACTACGGGCCATTAAAACCAAAACCCTACTTCCACTCCACCATAAATCTTGACCACCTGAGGAAGTGTTTCATATCCCATTAGAAGCCTCCCACAGAAATTTGGGATCATTTGGACCAACTTTTTCTTGTAGGACACCCATCGAACACCTTCTGCCCTTTTCGAAACCCAAAAATGTTTACACATGAAACCTTCTCCAAATTGAGTGAAACTGGACCACATTGCTCACATACCAGTAGAACATCAGCAGTAAAAATCCTAGCTCCATTGGGATAGTGGAAGTGCATTTTCTTTTCCTCGAACACCTTGAGGGCATTTGAATTTTTCAAAACTTTGTACTGGAGTTTTGTCCCAATTTGATGTTTTGCTGGCTGTGTGTTGTTTGTAGCAGTAGTGCAACCCAGTGACGCGACCCGTTTTCTTTTTAGTGCCCTAAATCACCGGGAACGCGAACCATGTCGACCACGTCGCGCTCTGGACAAGCCGCTTTCGGCATGGAACTGTGCAACCCCAGCCCCTGCCTTATCCCATGCTGCAGTACCACCACGTGCTGCCCTGTACCTTCCCTGTGCGTCCAGCACGACAGCCTCACCCTCCCCCTCGTTCCTATCTCCATCTTGTGGTGGAGAAGAGCTTGGAAAAACCTAGGTGGACATCAATGGCCACCACCTAACTCTCCTCCCCTCCCTCCATATAAAGCCACCCCCTGGGCAGGCAAGGGAGCCCTAGCCACTCCACCCCATTCCCTCTCCCCTGCCCTCCTCATTCGGTGCAAGGACGCGAAAGGAAGAGCCACACAAAATCCCCAAAAAAGCTCCACCATGGCCACCATGGCCGGAGCTCAGGCAAGCTCGTGGGAAGCCACCCCACCCCCGATTCCTCCTCCCCTGGCCGCGGTACACCACCCCAGGTCCGTCCCCGCCACCGGCCGGCCTCCCGGCGCGCTCCCCGGCCGTCCCCGGCCGATCTGTGCCGTTCCAGTACGCGAGGTTGAAGACGACGTACAGAGCATCGATCGATCCTCTGTTTTTTTTTCTTTTTTTCCCCTGAACCGTTTTCTGGCCCAGTCCAGCGCAGTAGCAGGCCGGCCCACCAGCGGCCCAGCCAGGCGCAGCGCGCAGTGGCCCATTTGCGGCCCGAAAGTTTTTTTCGCGAAACTTTTTCTTTTTCCCTACTGGACAGATTTTCAAACGTCAATATCTTTTGAACCGTAGCTCCGATTGGAGTGATTCAAATTTCTAAATTCCTTCCTTTGCGAGATCTTTCAAATGGTACGGATTTCACATTTTTCCAGTAAAGTTTCCGGGTAGCACATATTGTGTATAATACCACCCCGTCAACGTGGTATAGGGCTACCGGTGACCGATTCCGCGACGTCTTCACTTCATCGACGAACCAGAGCACAACCACGTGACCCCGAGGCAAGCTAACCACTTGCTATGAGCTCCTGTCTAGTTTATCTTGTTATGTTTTGCTAGCTAGTCAGTGTTAATGATCGTCGATGTGATTTCATGTGTATGCTTCATGCCATGTTTATTTCTGAGCATAGATAGCGATGCCTTGTTGTATTAAATTGTCGCATTGCTTTATAATTGCTTATCTGTGCCTCACCCTCATTCCCGGGGCGATGGGCTGGAGGAACCGCCACAATCAAGGGAATGGGAAATAATACAACTCTGCGCCTCGCACTTGCGTGGCTTTGTTTGCTTCTTCTTCTTCGCCGAGGTGAGGAGCGGACGAATGTCGTCTAATGATCCTCGGAGTTGGGGGCATTTGCCAAAAGAGTTATTTGCTTCTTCTCCCTCCGTCAAACGTGGTTGGCGTAAGCCCGCCTGGACTGCGACGCTTGGGACATTTGCTTTCCATTTGGTTCTTTTTGCCAAGATTGCTGACACCACGTTGGGTTAATCCTTGAGTGGAATGGATGCTTTCTTTCTTATGAGTGCTTTTTGGTTCATTTTGGAGACTAGATGCCCTAGCAACTTTGGTGGTTGATCTGTGATGGCGCTGGTCGGAGGTATCTCTGCCACAGTCACCCGATCGATGCCAACAAACTGTGCTAACTTTTGTATTGATCTGCGATGGCGCTGGTCGGAGGTAGCTCCGTCATAGTCACCCGGTCAATACAAACGAACAACTATTGCTTGAAATATTATGTTGCTAATGCCTTGATGTTTGATGATATATATTATTATGATATTGTGATTGCGTCTCTGGAACTTTTCGTGGATATTTGCTCAGGTACTCAGGGTTTTCGCGTCGGGGGGAATAAGTAGGCGAAAGGGCGGCGGCTGCGGACCCCCGAGGGGCCCACACCACCCAGGGCGCGGCAGAAGGGGGGCCCGCGCCCTGGTGCGTGTGGCCTCCTGGTGGCCCTCCTCTGCTGCTCCTTCGCTCCGTCAGGTGTGTTCTGGAAAAATAGGCACCCCCGTGTAGTTTCGTCCAATTCCGAGAATATTTCCAGACTAGCTTTTCTGGAATACAAAAACAGCAGAAAACAGGAACTGGCACTTCGGCATCTTGTTAATAGGTTAGTCCCAAAAAATGTATAAAAGTGATATAAAGTAGATGCAAAACATGTAGCAATTGGTATAAAACAAGCATGGAACATCAAAAATTATAGATACGTTTGAGACGTATCAGCATCCCCAAGCTTAGTTCCTACTCGTCCTCGAGTAGGTAAACGATAAAAAAAAATAATTTTTGAGGTGACATGCTACTATCATAATCTTGATCATATAATATTGCAAGGCACATGTAAATGAATGAAGTGATCCAAGTCAATGGTCTATAATTTGCTACCAAATAGATAATGAGTAAACAATGAATCACACAAGCTAAACGTTTTCATGAATAGTACTTTCGAGACAAGCATCAAACAGTTTTGCATAAGTGTTAACTCATAAAGCAATAGTTTCTAATAAAAGGTATTTAATCAACACAAAGGAAGAATTTAGTTTCAGCATTTGCTTCAACTTTCAACATATTTATCTCATGGATATTGTCAACACAAAGTAGTATAACAAGTCCAATACATTGCATATAACGCATGTTGTAACAAAGTTGACACTAGTGTTTGCTTGTGGAAGACAGAAAGAATAGGAAAACTGACTCAACATAAAAGTAAAAGAAAGGCCCTTCGCAGAGGGAAGCAGGGATTAAATCATGTGCTAGAGCTTTTAGGTTTTTGAAAGCATATAGAGATTGCATAAAATATTTGATACTCCTCCCAACCTTGCTAACACAAGCCATGGCTAACCGAATCCTCGGGTGCCTTCCATCAATCACATACCATGGAGGAGTATCTATTTTTGAGAGGTGTTTGTTAATTGTCAACGAATGGTAGCGGGTGAGAACAGTATTCTACCTGTCGAACGGACTTTTAAGAGCGGCTCCCATGAAGGACGTTATTTCTACCAGCAAGGCAGATCATCCCTCTTTCTCTTTGGTTTACACACATTCAGGTATTTCACTGTTTGTCATTGCTTACTGATGAATCAGGGCAAAAGTGTGAAGAGAATTAATTGGTTAAAGTTGTAATTAATTGGGACTGGGCACCCCGTTGCCAGCTCTTTTTGCAAGTTATTGGATAAGCGGATGTATATGCCACTAGTCCAGGTGTAAAAGTCCACTCGACAAATAGAATAAAGAATAACCACACTAATTCCTCATGAGCTAGTAAACATTGACACAAAAAGGGAATAATAACATTTTGAATAATTTAAAGGTAGCACATGAAAAATTTACTTGGAGTGGCAAGGAAATACCACATATAGGTAGTTATGGTGGACACAAATGGCATGGATTTTGGCTCAAGGATTTGGATGCACGAGAAGCATTCCCTCTCAGTACAGAGTTTAGGCTAGCAAGGTTATGTAAGCAAACAAGAATATCAACCCGTACACCAAGTTTTATATGACAAACATATTGCAAACGTTATAAGACTTCATACCGTCTTCCTTGTTAACCAAACCCTGTTATTAGAAAATATCTAGACCTTAGAGGTACCACCGATGCAAACCAAATTTTCAACAAGCTTTACGGTAGTTCTTCACTAATAGGCTTAACTCATGTGATGCACAATTTAATCATGATCTACTTGTTAACTCAAAACAATTGACAAGCATCAAGTTATCCATTTTAGTGATCTACAAGATTAAGCAAGTTTTTCCTTATACCAATTACCACATGCAACATTTTCTGAACCAACCAAACACCAATCAATTTATTTCATCAACTCTCCAAACAAATATAAGTGAAGCAAGAGAGTACTTTCTACAAAAGAAAGCTAATAGCTCTGACAAGAGATACATGAAAACAAGAGCTAAAAGCTGAACAGCGCTAGATATGAATACTCAACAAATATAAGTGAAGAATAGGAGTATTCTCATGAAAAAGCGGAGCGTGTCTCTCTCCCAATCAAGAATGCTAGGGTCCAGTCAAGCTTTATTGAAAATAAAAAATACTGAAAATAAAAGCACACAGACGCTCCAAGAAAAGCACATATGATGTGAAAGAATTAAAATATAGTTTCACTAGAGATGACCTGATAATTTTGACGATGAAGAAGGGGATGCCTTGGGCATCCCCAAGCTTAGACGCTTGAGTCTTCTTGAAATATGCTGGGGAGATCCATGGGAGCCTCCCCAAGCTTAAGCTCTTCACTCTTCTTGATCCTATTATATCATCCTTCTCTCTTGACCCTTGAAAACTTCCGTCACACCAAACTCAAAGTAGATCTCATTAGAGGGTTAGTGCATAATCAAAAATTCACATGTTCTAAAGACGCAATATGATTTGTTACTTTAAACATTAGCTACAGCCACTGATGTTATGTGAAGCTCTTCCACCCAAAAAAGAATTTCACTCAACACTAGTAAAAGAGAGAATGCGAAAAATAAAAAGGCATAATCTGTCTAAAACAGAACAGTCCGCAAAGACGAATTTTTTCGAGGCACTTACGACGCTCAGATCGAGAAACTCTGAACTAATGAAAGTTTCAGACATTCATAAAGATTACGCACAAAAATTTCAGATTTTTAACAATCTGGTGATTTTAGGAATTTCGTACAGTGAACAGCAAAAATCTGTTTCTGCGCAGCAATCAAAATTAAGCATCATCTTATCATTAGAGGCTACTCTTGGCACAACAATGCGAGAAAATAAAGATACAAAGGAGTTGCTACAGAAGTAAACAAACTCCTTGACTCAATAAAAGAAAAATTGCAGAAAAATAAAATGGGTTGCCTCCCATAAGCGCTTTTCTTTAACGCCTTTTAGCTAGGCACAAAGCATGCATCAAGTATTACCAAGTGAAGAAGCATCAACATTCTTACGCTTAGCTCTCTTACCTTTACCTTTATCTTTAGGAAATACTTGGTTACACATAGGTGAAGAGGCGAAATTCATAGTGCCTTGGCCCACATCTATTATTGCTCCAAAGCGTTTCAACAGGACCTTCCAAGCGTAATTTGTCCTACTCCTGCACATTCAATGACAAGATAATCAATAGATATTGTTATCCCTAAGAGTTTTGTAAATACTCCTTCAGCTACTCCCCTTGGTAATTTAATAGTATTATCACCCAAAGTTATACAATCTTCGCATTTGGAAAGCTCCCAAAGATTTAAGGAATCATAAATATTCTTGGGCATTAAACAGAATTCAGACATAATATCACAGCGAGAATGAAAAGTTTCACCATTTATAACAACTTTTACTGAGGGAATCCATCCCGATGGTTCAAAATTTACTGGCACATTATCATAATGTTCACGAATCTGATTATACCCTTCTTTAGACCAGATATGTTCGTTTCAAGAGCGTTAAGTCTATCGCTTATGCTTGTCAAAGCCAAATCAATTTTAGTGATTGGGGAGCCAGAAATTGTAATCAATTTTTTTATAGCATTAAAAGCTTGATCCCCATCATAACGAAGGAAATCTCCTCCTACCACAGCATCTAAAGCATATCTATAGCAAAGAACAAGACCAAAATAAAAGCTACTAAGAAGCAGGCTTAAAGTCATTTTAGGTTCAGTTTTAGCATAGGACTCAGATATTCTAGACCAAGCATCTTTAAAACTCTCCTCACTCCCTTGCTTGAAAGTGAAGATCTCTTCTTCAGGTGACATTACTACTGGAACAGGGCTAGACATGATGACTAACAGAAAACAAAACTGAAAATAAACTAAATGCAAGTAACTAATTTTTTTGTGTTTTTGATAATTGAAAGCAAACAAGATAAAATAAAATAAACTAAGCAAGACAAAAACAAAGTAAAGAGATTGGAAGCGTGAAACTCCCCTTGCAGAAGACTGCTGTCTCCCCGGCAACGGCGCCAGAAAAATAGTGCTGTTGACGGGAGACAGAACTTCCTGAAGAACTTCTACTCCCCGGCAACGGCGCCAGAAAAATAGCTTGATGACGTGAAACACACGTTCGTTGGGAGACCCCAAGAGGAAGGTATGATGTAGTCAGCAGCAAGTTTTCCCTCAGAAAGAAACCAAGGTTATCGAACCAGTAGGAGCAGCAACTCTTCAGAAGGTTGTCAACGGCGCCAGAAAAATAGCTGTCGCAGGGAGTCTGGACTGTTGACGTGGAATCTGCACACAACACAATCAAACTACTTTGCCCCAACGAAACAGTGAGGTTGTCAATCTCACTGGCTTGCTGAAAACAAAGGATTAAACGTATGGTGTGGAAAATGAGTATTAAATTGCAGAGAATGAAAAAGGAACAGTTTGCAGTTTGTGGTTGTTTAATCAGTGTAAAAGAATGGACCGGGGTCCACAGTTCACTAGTGGTGTCTCTCCATAAAAGATAACTAACATGTTGGGTGAACAAATTACAGCTGGGCAATTGACGAATAGTGAGCGCATGACAATGCATATACATGACATGTTGACTACTATGATATTTAATTGGGCATTACGACATAATACATAGATCGTTATCCAACAGCATCTATGACTAATAATCCACCGCCGGGTTGTCATCCGAGTCCCCCGTTGGTATTAAGTTGCAAGCAACGGATAATTGCATTAAGTAAAGTGCGTAATGTAAACAAACACATATGTCCGTGGACATAGCATCGTTAGGTTATCCCTAGTGGCAACAGCACATCCACAACCTTAGAACTTTCTGTCACTGTCCCAGGTTAAACGGAGACATGAACCCACTATCTAGCATAAATACTCTCTCTTGGAGTTACAAGCATCTACTTGGCCAAAGCATCTACGAGTAACGGAAAGCATGCAAGATCTTAAATAACATATAAGATAGATTGATAATCAACTTGACATAATATTCAATATTCATCGGATCCCAGCAAACACAACATGTAGCATTACAATAATATGATCTTGATCATGTAGGGCAGCTCACAAGATCTAAACATGATGGCACAAAGTGGAGAGACAACCATCTAGCTACTGCTATGGACCCGTAGTCCAAGGATGAACTACTCACGCATCACTCCGGAGGCAGGCATGGCGATGTAGAAGCCTCCGGTGACGATTCCCCTCTCCGGCAGGGTGCCGGGAAGAGGTTCTGAACCCTCCCGAGCTAGGGTTGACGACGGCGGCGTCTCTGGAACTTTTCGTGGATATTTGCTCAGGTACTTAGGGTTTTCGCGTCGGGGGGAATAAGTAGGCGAAAGGGCGGCGGCTGCGGACCCCCGAGGGGCCCACACCACCCAGGGCGCGGCAGAGGGGGGCCCGCGCCCTGGTGGCGTGTGGCCTCCTGGTGGCCCTCCACTGCTGCTCCTTCGCTCCGTCAGGTGTGTTCTGGAAAAATAGGCACCCCCGTGTAGTTTCGTCCAATTCCGAGAATATTTCCAGACTAGCTTTTCTGGAATACAAAAACAGCAGAAAACAGGAACTGGCACTTCGGCATCTTGTTAATAGGTTAGTCCCAAAAAATGTATAAAGTGATATAAAGTAGATGCAAAACATGTAGCAATTGGTATAAAACAAGCATGGAACATCAAAAATTATAGATACGTTTGAGACGTATCAGTTCGCCTTAAGGATGATATCCTAAAGTACCGGCTGAGTGTGGTGCACTTAGATGGGTGGTATCTGCAACCTCTCGAGAGTGTCAAATCTGGATGTCTAGCCTCGTTCCAAGGTTATGGAACAACAGTTCAGTGTCGGTCACACTATTGTCTTTGTCGAGTCAGGAGGTTAAACATAAGTTCGGTTTGAAAGAAAGTTGAACAACCTGATTTCACTAAATGAACAATAAGATGATGCAGGGAATGTTACTTGAGCTGTGGATGGTTACCGTGTTTAGGGGTGACGGTGTGATCGTTGGGAGCCTAGAGTTAGGCCTGAGCCAACATCACTCGTGCATGCCCAAGTGAAAGGATGAGGCCAGTGGGCCTAGTAGTTGACAGATGTAGCAAGGCCGTTGGGCCTAGTTGTGATGACAGGTATTGTTATGTTACTTGGTACCAACTGGTACACTCGGTTACTCGTCAAAGGTAAGCCTTGTATGATTGCTGGTACACGATCCAACCCCACCTGGCTTGGACTCTGTACTGGTGATACCCCCATTGCTTGCTTATGACATGTTTGGTTGTCAATGCCATGCTACTTTTATGTCATGTACCTAGAGTACACTTAACATGTTGTAGGAGTTTATTTCCAATGTATATCTTGTTGCATGATTGTGGGATTGTTTGTAGTGAGTAGCGATTCTTGCTGAGTGCATACAAATGTACTCACAGGCCTTGTGTTTGTGGCCAGATGTTGGCGAGGATTCACCTTCTACCTTAGCCAGAAGTGGAGCAAGAGCGTGCTAGGATCAGTAGCCCAGCCAGATACCTGTGGAGTGGAGCCGCTCCAAGCCGTTGACTTAGCCGTCTTCCGCTGCTAGTTAAACTCTGTCCTGAGCCATGATTGGCAAGATATTTTGTAATGCCTCGATGGCCTTGTAAACCATTTGTAGCACTTTTTGTGCCTGATTGTGTAATGATTTCCGCTATGTTGCATTGTCGTAACATGCGGCCAGATATCTTGGGCTGGCGCACGGGCGACCGCCTCTCTGGAAATATGTGCCAGAGCGGGGTGCCACAGAGTATGGTATCAGAGCACCAGGCTGGCTGTAGACTACCCTAGCATGGAAAGCCCAACCATACTTGCGCCCGACAAAGAGCCCGATGGATTTAACCCATCTCTGCCTAACCAGCATGGCTATTGTCAGACAACAGTATGGTGCAGCAGATTCTTGTCTCAATCTTCCACCATAAGGCTCGCCGGTTTCTTCCATGAGAAGTAATTGACATCACCTAGTAGATAAGACCCAAATCCAACTGCATAGATATCCTCACCATTCTTGCTAACCATGGTACATCTTTCCTCTCTATAGTTGGTTCCCAAGTGAAACTTATAGGAAGTTCCCTCTTTCCCCTATAACCTGAGGTTAGTATGAGTGGCGGTTTTGTGCCTATGTTACTTAAGCCGGGAAATTTTGCGATTTTATTTGCTCCATCATGGTTCGATTTTTTTCTGGTTTTCCAAAAATTTGCCGAGTTTTGTTTTCCGCCTTGTGTTAATTCCGCAGGAGTTCTACCAAAAGATTGTGTCAGCTCTCAGTAATCCAAACCCGACAGGAGGAAGAACAGCTCAACAGTCTACCAGAAATAAGGACCCCAGCACCTAGTCAATCAGCACAAAGCAAAGTCAGTTTTGATGAGCCCGAGTCCTTCCCAAAATATAATCAACGACAGTCTATCAACGTCAACCTGTATTCTTTGAGAACACCAACAACAACCTGGAAATCTGGTATGGTATATGTGAAATTTACATTATGTATTTTCACTTAAGTGGTGCACACACGTATTAGCTGGACGCCAGGAATGAGGTTTGCAAATATGGAAATATTCTTGGTTGCCTGGATGACGATGACTCTCATATGCATCAAACTAGTGGAAATATATAATGCCCAATCCAGCTTGTTCTGTGCAAACGAAGCAAGCGTCTGTCCGGTCAAAGATTTTTCAACGAGTACAGAATATTTCTCCCCCAACAAGCAGCCCTCGTGCTGAAAGAAATACTACACCGTGTACAAGATTTATCATTAGGCGTCGTTCTTCTGAAACCGATACACTCGAGAATCAGCAATATCCGCGCCATGAGAAATGAAGCTCAAGTATTTTCCAAGATGGACTTAAATATAAAGTGAGGTATGCCCCGACGACAGTCTGACATCAACTCGTACCACCGATATGATATGCAAGAATTTCAGCGATGCACTTTTAGAATCACCAATATTCCCGCAACCGTCAGGACTATGGAAAATAGGTGTGCTCTAATATTTGGATCATCGTGGGGGTGCCATCATGATTATCATGCCCACATGCTCTCCATGAAGCAGGTAATCACTCCTTCCACTCGGCTGTGCAAGGGAAGTCATGCCACCATCAAGATTTCAGCAAGTACAACCCGTACAAGTATGTCTAGATGAAGCAGAGTATTTTCAAGGCACTGCTGATCCGGAAATACAGCTACGCGACCGTCGAAATTTCAGCATGTACCTACGTGAACATGACACCTCGAGCGCCCCAGAAAAGTCACTCAGTCTTCTCAGAATAATTTCAGAAGTTTGGTCCAATACTGATACAACAACTTTTGGCTCACCCTGGAGCTGAACCAGCACTACAAAATTCAAATGATGTGGATATAAGTTGAGCCCGAGCGTCAAAGAAATACAAGGAAGAACACGGTTATGCAACCAGAGAATTTCTCGGATGATCATGTTACACGTTGGAACAACTACTCAGCTTGTGTGACAGTCAACATCAACAAAAGAAAATAAACTGCCGATACATACGCGAGTCAAGGAATTTTCTCGCTACCAGCGTGGTTACCGGCATACTGTCCCCGACTGTTCAGATTTCGCCAGTTATGTCGAGTAGAAGCTAGCAGAAATAAACGGACAAGAAGACCCCATCTCCATCAACCGTCCTGGTGAAGTTATTGAAGTCTAGGGATCTGTTCGATCGTTACAAACCTCTTGCAGACGCGATGGGAATAAGGCAATATGGAAATAAGAGTCCAAAATTTCAGCTCTGAAGTCAGAAATAAAAGTTCACATACTTGAGGATTTTCAACAGCCATTAATGGAAGCGGCGCCATCAGTACGTTACTCCTAGCTCAAGAAGTCTTTATTCCTCTCGCCCCGAGGAAGCACAAATGTGACAAGATGGAAGTACGCAATTTGTGGTGGCACCAAGACAAAGTCAGCTTGCCATCAGGAAAATTGTCAGCAGTGACAAACAAAGCTCCAAGCATCCGTGAGATTTATTCAACTTTCTCAGAGATCCTAATATGAATATCAAGTGGCTAAAGTCAGATCTGTGGAAAGGCTATAAACGTCAGAAAATGCCTAGGCAGACCGGTACAGCCAAGGGTCAAAAATACATACATGGTACAGTTGGCACTTGAATTCCATGACGACCACAATGGTCAACCGGGAGTTATGTGATGCATGGCTGAACAACAACGGAGGATTTCCACTTGACCCCAACTTGAGAACCGCACTGTTGTCAGTACAAATTAAAACCATAGACAAGAGCCTGTCAGATGATGATTTCAGTTAATCAAGCCCAATAAAAAAAGCACGCTTATGGCATTGAAGTCAAGATTAAAGACCCTGTCAAGACAGATGAGAAGATCAAGAGAAAACAGACGAGGAATAAGGTTGACCAACAGGTCAATCCAAAGGTATGTCACTAACCTTGGAAATCGCGAGGACGCGATTCTTTTAAGGGGGGTAGGTCTGTAACACCCCGATTTTCACTAACCGGTTTTTCTGAAAAAGGGGTGAAATAAAAATTTCAAAAACCTTTTTACTTGGGTTTCTCTGGGTTTTATCAAAACTCATTTGAACTTTTGGTGATTGATGTTGAGATCATGTACCTATCTTTGTCCCAACCCCGGGAATATTCTCTGAATATTTCTGATCACCTTTGATTCCGTTCCTCGGGGTTTTCCTTATAAAACCCTAATGCCTTTCTATAGAAAACAAAAACCCGATATACCGCCTCTCGAAAGCAACCCTCCTTTATCTTGCTTAGAAAATTCCGCCAAAAATTCCAGAGACACCTATCCTCATGTATATCCCATATATGCATGAACATCGCCATGACCTATGCAACTTTTCAGACTTAAGAAATTACCAAATCTGCCACTACCGGGCCATTAAAACCAAAACCCTACTTCCACTCCACCATAAATCTTGACCACCTGAGGAAGTGTTTCATATCCCATTAGAAGCCTCCCACGGAAATTTGGGATCATTTGGACCAACTTTTTCTTGTAGGACACCCATCGAACACCTTCTACCCTTTTCGAAACCCAAAAATGTTTACACATGAAACCTTCTCCAAATTGAGTGAAACTGGACCACATTGCTCACATACCAGTAGAACATCACCAGTAAAAATCCTAGCTCCATTGGGATAGTGGAAGTGCATTTTCTTTTCATCGAACACCTTGAGGGCATTTGAATTTTTCAAAACTTTGTACTGGAGTTTTGTCCCAATTAGATGTTTTGCTTGCTGTGTGTTGTTTGTAGCAGTAGTGTAACCCAGTGACGTGACCCGTTTTCTTTTTAGTCCCCTAAATCACCGGGAACGCGAACCATGTCGACCACGTCGCGCTCTGGACATGCCGCTTTCGGCATGGAACTGTGCAACCCCAGCCCCTGCCTTATCCCATGCTGCAGTACCACCACGTGCTGCCCTGTACCTTCCCTGTGCGTCCAGCATGACAGCCTCACCCTCCCCCTCGTTCCTATCTCCATCTTGTGGTGGTGAAGAGCTTGGAAAAACCTAGGTGGACATCAATGGCCACCACCTAACTCTCCTCCCCTCCCTCCATATAAAGCCACCCCCTGGGCAGGCAAGGGATCCCTAGCCACTCCACCCCATTCCCTCTCTCCTGCCCTCCTCATTCGGTGCAAGGACGCGAGAGGAAGAGCCACACAAAATCCCCAAAAAAGCTCCACCATGGCCACCATGGCCGGAGCTCAGGCAAGCTCGTGGGAAGCCACCCCGCCCCCGATTCCTCCTCCCCTGGCCGCGGTACACCACCCCGGGTCCGTCCCCGCCGCCGGCCGGCCTCCCGGCGCGCTCCCCGGCCGTCCCCGGCCGATCTGTGCCGTTCCAGTACGCGAGGTTGAAGACGACGTACAGAGCATCGATCGATCCTCTGTTTTTTTTCTTTTTTTTCCCCTGAACCGTTTTCTGGCCCAGTCTAGCGCAGTAGCAGGCCGACCCACCAGCGGCCCAGCCAGGCGCAGCGCGCAGCGCGCGGCGTGCAGTGGCCCATTTGCGGCCCGACAGTTTTTTTCGCGGAACTTTTTCTTTTTCCCTGCTGGACAGATTTTCAAACGTCAATATCTTTTGAACCATAGCTCCGATTGGAGTGATTCAAATTTCTAAATTCCTATATTTGCGAGATATTTCAAATGGTATGGATTTCACATTTTTCCAGTAAAGTTTCTGGGTAGCACATATTGTGTATAATACCACCCCGTCAACGCGGTATAGGGCTACCGGTGCCCGATTCCGCGACGTCTTCACTTCATCGACAAACCAGAGCACAACCACATGACCCCGAGGCAAGCTAACCACTTGCTATGAGCTCCTGTCTAGTTTATCTTGTTATGTTTTGCTTGCTAGTCAGTTTTAATGATCGTCGATGTGATTTCATGTGTATGCTTCATGCCATGTTTATTTCCGAGCATAGATAGCGATGCCATGTTGTATTAAATTGTCGCATTGCTTTATAATTGCTTATCTGTGCCTCACCCTCATGCCCGGGGCGATGGGCTGGAGGAACCGCCACAGTCAAGGGAATGGGAAATAATACAGCTGTGCGCCTCACACTTGCGTGGCTTTGTTTGCTTCTTCTTCTTCGCCGAGGTGAGGAGCGGACGAATGTCGCCTAATAATCCTCGGAGTTGGGGCATTTGCCAAAAGAGTTATTTGCTTCTTCTCCCTCCGTCAAACATGGTTGGCGTAAGCCCGTCTGGACTGCGACGCTTGGGACATTTGCTTTCCATTTGGTTCTTTTTGCCAAGATTGCTGACACCACGTCGGGTTAATCCTTGAGTGGAATGGATGTTTTCTTTCTTATGAGTGCTTTTCGGTTCATTTTGGAGACTACATGCCCTACCAACTTTGGTGGTTGATCTGTGATGGCGCTGGTCGGAGGTATCTCTGCCACAGTCACCCGATCGACGCCAACAAACTGTGCTAACTTTTGTATTGATCTGCGATGGCGCTGGTCGGAGGTAGCTCCGTCATAGTCACCCGGTCAATACAAACAAACAACTATTGCTTGAAATATTATGTTGCTAATGCCTTGATGTTTGATGATATATATTATTATGATATTGTGATTGTGTGTTGGACTAATCCTCTGTTGTTTGGACTTGTTATGATGAAAATTGATTAAATGAAACACCCCTCCAAACATCGATAGGGTCAGTCCATAGTGCCACTAATCTGAACATCGAAAGCACTGCCACTGTCGCTCATATGGGCGGGCCTTGACCTACGTAACCTATTGAGCCTTCTTTGATGCTACCATTTTGGCAAGATTTGTCGGTTACCTTTGTGGTCAGGGCTAGTCTTGTGAAGGTTCCGGAGCTAGGCGTCGCTCATCTGTTGGGGGCGTGCCGGATTCACTTCGTCATAAGACATAGAATTGTGTCGGTAGCTATACAAGGAGTGTCTTGGTAGCGTGAACGGTCGGGTGAGTGTATCTTGCTGAGTTCGCCTTAAGGATGATATCCTAATGTACCGGCTGAGTGTGGTGCACTTAGATGGGTGGTATCTGCAACCTCTCGAGAGTGTCAAATCTGGATGTCTAGCCTCGTTCCAAGGTTATGGAACAACAGTTCAGTGTCGGTCACACTATTGTTTTTGTCGAGTCAGGAGGTTAAACATAAGTTCGGTTTGAAAGAAAGTTGAACAACCTGATTTCACTAAATGAACAATAAGATGATGCAGGGAATGTTACTTGAGCTGTGGATGGTTACCGTGTTTAGGGGTGACGGGGTGATCGTTGGGAGCCTAGAGTTAGGCCTGGGCCAACATCACTCGTGCATGCCCAAGTGAAAGGATGAGGCCAGTGGGCCTAGCAGTTGACAGATGTAGCAAGGCCGTTGGGCCTAGTTGTGATGACAGGTATTGTTATGTTACTTGGTACCAACTGGTACACCCGGTTACTCGTCACAGGTAAGCCTTGTATGATTTCTGGTACACGATCCAACCCCACCTGGTTTGGACTCTGTACTGGTGATACCCCCATTGCTTGCTTATGACATGTTTGGTTGTCAATGCCATGCTACTTTTATGTCATGTACCTAGAGTACACTTAACATGTTGTAGGAGTTTATTTCCAATGTATAACTTGTTACATGATTGTGGGATTGTTTGTATTGAGTGGCGATTCTTGCTGAGTGCATACAAATGTACTCACGGGCCTTGTGGTTGTGGCCAGATGTTGGCGAGGATTCACCTTCTACCTTAGCCAGAAGTGGAGCAAGAGCGTGCTAGGATCAGTAGCCCAGCCAGATACCTGTGGAGTGGAGCCGCTCCAAGCCGTTGCCTTAGCCGTCTTCCGCTGCCAGTTAAACTCTGTCCTGAGCCATGATTGGCAAGATATTTTGTAATGCCTCGATGGCCTTGTAAACCATTTGTAGCACTTTTTGTGCCTGATTGTGTAACGATTTCCGCTATGTTGCATTGTCGTAACATGCGGCCAGATATCTTGGGCTGGCGCACGGGGCGACCGCCTCTGTGGAAATATGTGCCAGAGCGGGGTGCCACAGTACATCATACTTCTGGCATGACCTCTGGCAAAACTCCTGTCTGATCCACTGTTTCCCTCATCTCTTTACGTTTTCAAGAAACACTCAAGTCTCAATTTTCTCTATGGCTCAATTAGAATTCTTAGAAGACCATTTTCACTTGCCCCTGTCGAGTCAATCATACCAGGAATTTCTTCAGATAGAAGCCATTTGGGAAGCATGCCAACAGGTCATAGAACTCGGACAGGAGGACTCTTGGAGTTATATTTGGGGAAATGGACTTTTTTCGAGTAAAATGGCATACAAAGCAATGATTGGCACAAGACTAACTCCTCCACATTTCTCATGGATTTGGAATAGCTCTTGCCAAGTAAAGCACAAAGTCTTCTTTTGGCTTCTTTTACATGACAGGATAAACACAAGAAATCTTCTAGCCAGAAAGAATTTTGTCCTCCAGACATATGATTGTGCTACCCTGCAATGTAGCACTCAAGAAACCCTGGTTCATTTGTTCTGGTCATGCCCATTTGCGTCTCAGTGCTGGGATCACGTTTGCCCTCCAAGAGACAGAAACCTATCACTGTTCGAAGCTTTTGATGATATGAAAAGGAAAATCCAGGAACCTTTCGTCATGGAGATAATGATTCTTGCTGCTTGGGGTATATGGATGATCAGAAACAACAAGATCTTCAAAAACAAGTCGACAAGTTTTGAAGAATGGAAAGCTATCTACAGGGGTGAGCTACATTGGCTGAAATATAGAATAAGAGCGAAATATGCTCAAGAGTTTAATATCTGGTTGCAATTACAACCTTAGCGAGTTTTTGAAGCTTTTTTGCTTTTTTTATTCCCCTCTACCCCCCACCATTATAAATATCACTTTCACATATATGTAAAAATTGCAGTGGGATCTTTTCCCACTGTTCCAAGCTTCAAAAAAAAATTTAAAGGTTGCATATAAGTACCTAAATTTCTCCTTCCCTAGTTATTATTTGGTTGTGTCCTCTTGTGTCTATTTTGTAGATAGAAGAAAGTCGAGGACGACTTGTCCTCAAGAGAGGGAGGATGATAAGAACATGGCAAGGGAGTATGATATGAACATGGCCATTGCTGATTACAAGTTTTCAAATGAAATGAACATGGTCATGGCTTGTTACAAGTTTGCACTCCACAAAGATATTAGTTGGAAGTAGCTGTTGAGTCGAACAAAGGTGAAAATTGAACTTATGTGTTCAATAAAATATTTATATTACTATTTGGTATTGCCCTATTTTCTTTTGTATGATTACCAGCTAGATTCGAGGACGAATCCTTTTCAAGAGGGGGGGGGGGGGGGTAATGAGGACATACCAGCCATCAACACAACACCAACCATGGGTGGACCAATCACAAGAATCCGTGCTAAACAAATATATGATCAGGTGAATGCTAACTTGAGTTTCCCAGGTAATCTTGAAAACCTGGTTGTGCTTTCAACTCCTTTGTTGTTGGTTGTACTCAAGAACGAAGCAGAAGAAAACTAGAGATCTTTCAATCCGTGCAAGAACAATGTTTTATGCCATGCGAAAACAATGTTTTACGCCAACAACACAAAGCAACAGAGTTCCTGAAGAAACAAGTTTCTGCTGAAGCAAAACAATGTTCTACTCCAACGAAAACAATGTTTCCGCACGGAAACAGCAAACTGCACCTTACGGGAGAATTCGAGAAGCTACCTCATTAAATCCTTGAGCTGCCTACCTACCAAGTTGACTACGGTGCTTAGCTGGTTCCTTCTCACCTAAGGAAGGGGGGTTGTCCCGTAGTATAAGTAGCCTAGCTCTTCCCCTAGTATGGGATTTTTTTAGCCATTTGACATCTTGACAAAGACCTGTAGGCTCATCCTGAGATTGGAGAGACCTTGCTACCTTTATTGTAGCGATTCCTCGCGGATTGGCACCTAATTCGTGCTCCACGACTTGAGCGTGGTTGTGTGGGTTAGAGTTCGTGATTCCCTTGCGGATTGCACCTAGTTCGTGCTCCACGACTCGAGCGTGGCTGTGTAGGCTAGTTCGCGGATTGTGGATAGGCGATTGTTTTGGATTGCAAGCTACGGTGAGCATCCACTTCGCTGGGTCATAATCTCTTATTTTTCCTTTTGGCTGCTTGCAGCTAGTTATCCCCTTGTATCCTTGTTCCTACGCCGTGAAGATCGGGCCAAATCTATCAAGCACCACTTTTCCCCAAGGCGGTGCGTATCACTGAGTCGGTGACCACTGAGCCGGCAGGATAGGAACACGGACCGAGTAAAGAAACAGTGACCACCTGCTGTATTAAATAGAGACGGGGGCGAAGTCGGCAGCGTGGAATGTTTAGCTATTGAGTCTTTACGCTTAGGCTGACGTAAGGTCTCTGTTACCGTCGATTCTCTCCAGTTACTGTGTATGTGTTTCATGGGTTTATTTGGATCCATGGGGTTGGGGTGAGGAAGATAAAGCCGGAGAGAATAGGGGTGCAAACGATGTTACAGTTAAGCCGGCTGCCGTAACGTATGTAGGAACCGTCTGTGTGTAGTAATAAATTTGCTCGGTGCTGTTTCTGCAGTCGACTGACGCTTTGTTTAATGTTGTGCCCTCTGTACTGGCACGTGAGAGGTCGTGATGATGTTCGTTCCTTCCCGAGGCAAGGCGGCGAGGGTCTGCGTTTAATCTTATCAGTCAGATGAGTGGATCTTTTAAGCATGCGGTTGGGAGAGCGGTTTAAAGACAGAGGTAAATAACCCATTTGATCGTAGCAGGTGTCATCACGAGTACGTTCGTGCTTGCATGCCATTTAGTAGTTCCATGAATCTATTTTCTGTTTATTATTTGTTTTAATTTGTCCTCGAGATTACATATGGATATAATTATTTCCACCGTTGAGTATTAGCATCGTGTATGGCGTGTCGTTAAAACAGGGCTTGTGGGTCGTGCGCCAAGGCGCAACCCTAAATCTAGTAACTAGTTCATTGTCCAGCAGACCAGGCCCAACGCGTACATGTATGGCCTTATTTTTGCTGGCTAAGAAAAAATAGCTAACGTTTGCTCAGGCTTTGAATGGGAGCAAATGGATGCTTGGGTTACCGGAAAAAAATACCGCAAAAAAAATGGATGCTAGGGTTGCAGCGTATTAGCTCCGAGGCGCAGCTGAATCAGTTTGTTCTCCTCTGGGAAAGGTTACAGGGGATTGTGCTCACTTCTCAACGTGACACTATCACCTGGAGGCTCACTGCCAACGGCTCCTACTCTGCCAAGACTGCCTACGAGGCTCAATTCGTGGGACGTTTGCTGCAGCCGGCTCTCCGCAATGTTTGGAAGATCAAAACCGAGCAGAAGATCAAGTTCTACATGTGGCTCCTGCTCCAGAATCGAAATTGGACCTCTGACCGGTTGTCTCGCAGGGGGTGGCCTTATTCTCCCAATTGCTGCTTTTGTGATCAAGTCATTGTGACTGCGGCACATTTCCTGCTCGAGTGCCCTTTCGCAAAGGAAGTCTGGCTCAAAGCTTTGACAGACATGCCTCGGGTGGCCGTGATCTCACGGGGCTGCTCTTCCGTCAGGGAGTGGTGGCGGAAAATTTCCACTCTGCCCGGCTCGGCAAGGCGCAAGAAGGAACTTTGTTTTGCTTCTTATGTGGCGTGGCAGCTCTGGAATGAGCGGAATAGGAGAGTTTTTCAGAATAAGTCTCTAAGCCCTGATAGGGTTTTTGCCCTTGTAGTTGATGATGTCTCCCTCATTAGAGAGGTGTTCTGGAATAATTCTTTTCTTGTCTGTTGGGGATTGGATTTTTGCTCCTTCCCCTTTTCCCTGTAATGAAATTGTAACTTTATTCCCCTTCTAATAATGCAATGGCAGAGCTCCTACCGGTTTGGTTCAGAAAAAAATATAGTTGGAAGTCTCTCGAAATAGGCTTTCGCCCTGCTATATTAATATAGCAACCAACCAATACAACTGTAAGGCCACTGTTGGGGCAAACAGCACAATCAAACCCAAAAGAAACAAAAAAGAACAAAGAAGAGAAAACAAAGCTGACATCGGAGGTTTGACGAAAACAGAGATGACTCGCAACCGTTGTGCGCTCCGGAGAATTACCACCACGCTCCTAGCGCTCCAAAGCGACTCATACCAAGCAACACCTCCAAGAAGGGAGCGACGACGACGACGCTGCTGCCCGGATAGTTTCTAGGGTTTCCCCCAGTATGCTAGGGGGTGGCAAAGAGGTACCCCGACGCCCTTTAGGAAGGATGGCGACACCCGCAGGCGTCACCGCATCAGTGCCGAGACGGCAGGGATTTCTCCCGAACTCCAAAAACCACACCCCAGACTCTCCGTATAGCTCCTCCAACCTTGCAGCCCACCAACGCACGCCACCACGATCTTGCAGTCATCTCCGTCGTCTCACCATGGCCCATGTCACGAGGCCACAAGAACCGAGTAGAAGGAACCCGACGAGGGTCGGCGGCACAGCGGCACGCCGGAGGGACCTGCCTCCACCGCCCGAAAGCAGTAGCCGACCAGATGCAGCAGGGCAACTAGGCCCTCACTGGACCGGCCGAGCCCAAAGGGGCCCGTAAAGCCCACCGTCGCACTGCAGCAGGGGCATCGCCGTCTCCACCATCACCTGCACAAGATCCTACTCCTCCGTCTCCCGGAGGAGCCCCCGCCACGCCTGGCCCGCCCAAACCCAGATTAGGCCCAAACGGGCCCAGATCTGAGCCCTTGGACGTTGTCGGCCACGCGCCGGTGACCGGCTGGCCGCGCATGGCAACAGGGGTTCCCCGCCGCCAACGGCCGCACCACCGCCACCATAGCTGCCCGGAGCTCGCTAGGCCGAAATCGAGTCGAAGAGCACCGTCGTGTGCTGCCGCGCACCGCGCCGCCAGCCTGTCCACGCGCGGGGAGAGGACATCTCGCCGCCGCCGGCACCGAAGCCGCACAGGCAGCGCCCAGCAGCCCGACCCGATGGCGGCATGAGAGGGGAGGGGAGAGGGGAGGGAGAGGCGACGGCGGGATGGGGTTCCCCTGCTCGCCCGCGCGGGGGCGAGGCAGGGGACGGAGAGGAGGGGAGAGGAAGACGGGGAGGAGCGGCGCGCCGGTGGCGGCCCGACGGCTAGGGTTAGGGTTGGTCGCCTATATAGCTGGAAGATATTGTGATAAAACACAATCAACAGTTCAAAAGACATAAGGAAACTGTAAACTGGTAATTAGGATGGCCTTTCTTGAATGCTTCTCATCCACTGGACTAGGTGACGATGATCTTGAACCACTGAATCTTCATCTCCAGACTAATATATTCTCCCTGGTAGTCCTAACAGGCAGCATGATTTGTCTCGGCTTGGCTTTCTAACTTGAAGGAGACTCACCGTGTAGGAAAGCATGTGGAAGATGAAGATATCCTGACCAAGAAAATCAAATGACCCTGCTCTAGGATTCTTATACCTCAGCCGATCTAGACCAACAACCTCCCTTGCATTTTGACATGTAACATCATAGTGGTAAAGACAGTTCCCACTGCGAATAAGCAAAATATCTTTCCGAATGATGGATAAAATTCCGAGCTTCCATGTCTCTAGCTCCGGCAAAATAATAACATAGCGCTGAACCCATTGATGGTCATCACCAGATTGTAACATCCAAATTACTTGTTTTCCATCAAACCATTGAGCTAGGCATAATTCTCCATCTAGGTCAAGAAATTATAGTTTCTCACCTTTGGGCGACGAAAGTTGATCGTGGCATATGAAATTAAATGTTTCATATTCTAAATTAAAGCGGAGAACACCTTCTGGGCGCGTTTCAACGATTGCATCCCAGATGAGCGAATACAAAGAGCCCTTGAAGTGTGTGACGCACCATGAATGAATTGGCAACGGTGGATCCTGTGCAACACTCCTCCAGCATGGATCATCGCCACCAATGGTAAGAATTTCCATTCCCACACTGTAGGTCCTCTTCGAGAACTCTATGGAACGGTAAAAGTAGCGAGCAACCTTGTAGGTATTGGTGCTAGGGTCAAGGCCCAAACCGACAGTTGGGAATTCCCACACATCCTCTTGGCCATCAGGCAACTTGAGGACTTGATGTATGGCCGGGTTGAAGACATATGCATTGGTGTCAGTCGAGAGCAATACAAGCCCATCGCAGTGCACCATGTCATAAACTGACCTAAACTCGCCATGAAAGGTTGTCGAGTGCACAAGGAACGCATTGTCCTGGCCCTCTGCCATGAGTAGAAGGGGATGTGGATGGAAAATGTGGTCGGCCATGCCTCACCATCGATTACCTTGTCCAGTGTATGTGGGGTGATGAGGAAGGAAGGCTTAGGCTGTTTTTTGGCAGATTGTTTGAGATGCAAACGGATGAAGCGTGGATCGGAGATGCTGGCACGCCAGCTCTTGCTAGCGGACTTGAACCGCATCAGAGCTTTAACAGGTAGCCGGCGAAGAATCTCAAAGACAATAATCTTATCAGGTATAACGGGGACCCGCCAGCGCACTCTCCTCTTGTATACCTTCAGTATTTCTAGGCGGGTTTTCATCTCCATAGCCTTCGTGGCATCCTTCCCCTGAAAGAGGAAGAACTTGTTCATAAAAAGGGATA
This sequence comes from Poa pratensis, assembly GCA_947311845.1. Lineage (NCBI taxonomy): Eukaryota > Viridiplantae > Streptophyta > Magnoliopsida > Poales > Poaceae > Poa > Poa pratensis. Next base: position 42,236,738 of record CAMZMU010000100.1, on the reverse strand, counting down.
TGCCTACATATATAAATTCGAACAATCGGGCAGGGAATCTGATGATATACATGAAAACGGGTCGGACTGCCATGCATTTCCCATACTGGTCTAGACCCCAGACGGTCGACAACATGGACAGATCCGGACACCAGGCAGTCTGATACCTTTTCATGTGTATATCATCAGATTACAGAGTACCCATATGGTCGAAAACTCTGTTAGCCAGTCGAAAGGCCTAAACAAATTTCAATAAGAAGTTTTTTGTTCTTTCAGAGTGACGAACAAAAGAATCTAATACTAATGTAGCAAGGAATACAGGCTAAGCTTAAATTATTCAGCTTAATACAATGACACGCAGAACTCCTGCGGGTCCTCGAAAAAAAAGGGACGGGCCTTTCCCTGAAGAATCCACTATTGGAGCAGGAGTATAAGTGAAACACGACGATAACTTAAATTTAGAGCAGAAGTTCGGGGGTGCTCGACATATGCCCTGCACAATGGGGGTGATGCCCCAGCAGCACCCCTCAAACACCCGTCTCTATTAATTTTTTGTCTACTTTTATCATGTCAATCTAAATCACATAAGACTTGAATGCATAGTCTAATAATTATTTAAAATAGGAGAAGTATAATAATTCAAATTCAAATTCGAAAGTACTAGTACTACTCGTGTGCTCTGAGCGCCCATGCGTGCGCGACTAGATAATTTTGCAGTTGATCATGATTTATTTCATCACGAATATGTTGGTACATGGCGTGAAAATCGGCAAACTTGGCTGACACACCCTGATGTGGCTCGGCAAAAGACTCAAATGTTGATTGAAGACCATGTTGGCATCTCACTCACTCTCAATGATCGTGTTGCGCATGATAACACGAGCATTCATGATCTCCCACATTTGATCTCACTACAACACAATTGTTGGTTTACGACGGTTTCAGAGCCACAAATAGCGATTTTGTGACTAGTCGGAACTGGTTTTGACGAGTTAATTTTTACCCGCCACGGGTCCATGCGAGTCCCTTCGAGCCCCAACATTGATAATAGGCGGGCTCTAAACGTCACAGGTATTTAGGGTTTATCGTCCAACATGGTTCTGACATGTCTAGATGGATCATACTATTTTCAGTTGCAGTTAATTTGACTAAACTGTCAATACATGTCAATTGTTCGACAGATGTACAACACACGTCAAGATGGTTGTGACATGTCTAGATGACACGGTGAATATTGCAGTTGTTGTCCTATCATAACTGAACTGGAGGTCACATTTTGACATCATGGCAAATAAGTGGTTCAAGTCATGTCTTGTGAAATGCAGGTTTTCGACAAAACGAAGCGGTTTAATTTTTGTATCTCTTCTATTTCCGCAAGCGGTTTCAATGTGCTCTCAATCTTCTCGCTGCATTTAACTGTTACACCGAGAATAACCTAGTGTATTGTGCAATAAGAAGGCACCACCACTGTTCAAGATATTTTCCGATATTTCAATAAATCGGAAGAACTAGTGAGAACTTTGAGTGAACAAGGAAAATTTGGTAAATCGGCCGATAAATCGACTGATATGTCGTTAAACCGCCGATATGCAGATAAACTGGCCGGTTTACCCCTTATCTTGGACCGATATGTTTCTGATAAGCGATATCCCCAACATTGGGCACCACCATTGCGGTTAACCAAAATTTCCTTGTTCTCTCAAAGTTCTCACTAGTTCTTCCAACATTCTTTTCTCCATAACAATAATGTCCGACAAATGGTTTCACGGCACCAACATCCCTAGCAACGATGCTAGTGCGGAAGACTAGGAGGACTTCATCCCCGCATATGAAGGAGGAGAGCTCGATCCATCGTCTCTGAGCGACCACGCCGACGACAATGATTCGGTGGATGAGCACCTGGCGAAGGAATAGGAGGACACGGTCCAGGAGGAGGCTGACCCCGATGATGACAAGGCTGCCGATGACCAGGCGGACGAGGAGGGCGACACCGATGGCGGGGCAGACGAGGACGATGGCGTAGAATTATCGTCGAAGAAACATAAGAAGTAATAATAGCAATAGTATTAATATTTGTAGTTTAGTTTGTAAAGTAGTTGAAAGAACAACTTTTCTACTGAATAAGAAGTTGTAATGAAAAAATATTTTTTCTCGAATTTAGTTTCGTGAAATTAATGTTGTTCATTATTTAATCATCTAATTATCTTTAAATCATCGTGAAACGTATGAAACAGACGAACATTTCAAGCGATGGGGTCTTTATCTCAGAGAGACCACCATCGGGTCCCACTTGTCAACGCAATCAGTGCATTTTAAGCGGTCCCGCTCATCATAGCATTTTAAAGGGTCCCACTCGTCAGAAGTCAGCCAAGTAACAGTCAACGAGCTTGACCGATGAAACACGTTGTTTCGTGTTTTGCGAAGCTCGAGTGGAGGGAAGTGGGGTAAAAGTGAGGAAAGTAAAGGAAGTGGGGCAAAACCGAGTAGCACTAAGCGAAGTGGGGCACGAAAATAAACAAACCCAAGATATTTTGGATATACTTCATCTTGCGATGAATGCTCCTCTTATTTCGAGAAAGATATTGACCAATCTCTCTTTCTGATTCTTTGCGTGTAATTGTCTCATAGGCTTCTCAAATTTTGTTGGAGATTATGTGTTCCCACATTTCGAAGATGTTTGGAAGAATTGCTTGCACATTGACCTTGCATGTGTACTATAATTGGTTTACTTGTTTAATGCCAATGGTGCTATGAACAAGAATGGACATGTCTTGGATGATGTTCTCCGCTATCGTGTGCACACATGGTTTGCTTGGTCTTTTTTGTGCGTGTAGAGTGGATTCAACCACATACTTCTATGGCACAAGATTTGACCAGAAGGGCACTCCGACATCTTTCTAAGGTGAACTCCTTCTACTTAAATGCCCATGCGATGAAAGTCAAGAATTGGCTACTCTTTCAGTGTTCTTTCGTCTTTCTTGTGAGCTTGGTAGGTTACATGAAGGATGAAAGAACATTGAAGAAATGCCATGTCATTTCCTTCAAGACCAACTACATGGTGAACTCCGTAGGGCGTTTCACATCATCTCCTCCCTTCGAAAAGAGTCGTCATCGACGCTAACTCGTCATCACCATCTAGAGTAGGTAGATGTGTAGAAATGAACTCCTACTCTAGATGGTGATGACGAGTTAGCGTCGACAACCACTCTTTTCGAAGGGAGGAGATGATGTGAAACGCATTACGGGCTTATCCACCTCAAATACCCCTACACGTCTCAAGTCGATCCCCATGGATTCGAAAGGTGAATGTTTTCCTCTACGAGAGTTCATTTCCTACCCTCTTGGTAGGTATACTACTTGAGCATCTGCCCCTTTGCATTGCTAGATTTGCCATGACGAGTACGGACGCGTGGGAGGATGTAAGAGAGCCAAAAGACCGAAGCCATCTAAGGTGAAAGCATGGAGAGAAGGAAGAAGAAGCCGAAGCTTCCAGGGAGCGGTACTACCGCCCTGCACGCGTGGAGCTACCCTATCAATTGTCACTCCATCTCTAGGTGCGGTAATACCCACTGCCACCCAACTACCGCCTGAATCCAGCCTCGGGCCATACTTAGTGGTACTAGTACTAGTACCATATCGGTACTACTGCCCAAGCGGTACTACCACCCCGTACTAGCGGTACTCCGCCCTGCCTGTGTGCACCGGTTTGAACCCCTTGTATCCCTTTCCAGACTATATATAGGACCCCCTTGTAAAGAAGTTCCACATGGGATTCAAGAGCTCTCCCTTAGATTCATCTATGGGGTTATACAAGACCCATCTTTGTACTTAGTCTTTCACGTGCGTGATTCTACTTAACCGTCTCTCACCCACGTGATTCTACCGAACGCTCACCAATCTCAAGCCTACGGATTCTACCTCACGGTCCTAGTGATTCTCTACTGGGCCGGTTGGACCGACCGGTAAGGGAAACACGTCTTGTATCAGGTTTGTGTTCTGGTGTTCTTTGTGTTCTTACGTGAGTTCGTCCACTCGTTCGTCAATCTATGAAGATTGGGCCAAGCTGTTCATATCGCAATATGATAGTGAATATATCACCATAACTCAAGCCTACTCAATATATTTTGCACTGGTTTCTCTGAAAGTTGGGTCCACCGATCCGATAGAATCCTCGTACAGAAAGATTGTCTAGTTGGCAAGTGGAGTGGTTGGAATCCACAAGGGGAGGGTCATGGATTCCTTATACGAATTTGGGCAGCAAAGCCTCAAGGGTCTACTTCATGTCTTGTCTAATACTAGCATGAGGGGGTGTAGGGGTATTTATAGGCTAAGCCCCTTAACCCTAGGTTTATATGGCCGAAGGACTCACATGGGCCACAACCATAACTGAAATAATTTTTCGCTGACAGTGAAGGATCGATAGTCCTAGTTAGATGACTCGGTAGCTCCGTACGTGAAGGTTCTTAAGTGGGCATCTGATAGATCCTAGTTGGGGCGCTGTTTAGGAGTTGCAGCACCGAGGTTCTAGAGGCTCCTCTTGGTACTTTCAGATAGACTTGAACTCTGAGGCATATTAATTCAGGTCTAAAAGTTATGAGGTCGAGGCCCCGTAGTTCCGGAAGCGGCTGGAGGTTTAGGCGCTCTCTTTTGATCAGGATGTGTCAAGGTGGATACGCCCGGAAGCACCAGATGAATCACTTGTTCTTCCTCCACATCCATGCTTCTCCTTGGAAGGAAGGAGGTTGCTCTTCCTTTTTGCCCATTCTTCTCTTTTGCATGGCTTGGTCTCCCGTGCATCCTCGACCATAGCTTAAAAGGTGAACAGGATCTCCGGTTTTTAGGAGGCAGATGTGACACGGTAAAAAATCAGAAAACATGATAGAAATGAGGTGTACCATCCATGATTTGAACCTCCAATATAAGCAAACTCTTCAAGATCATGTCGACGCCCATTACGACTTGGGCTACCTTTCTTTTGTGATATTCTAGTGAAAATACTATATATATAGGATTTGTGTTTAATTTTCTCAAAATTAGACTGAATATTATTAAATATACCATTATTTGTCATTCTCAACCCGGCTGGGTCGGCGAGCGGACTACCGAACCAGTGAAGCAGACGCTTGACTGGTTCACTCACAGGTCTGATTCTTTTAAACTATGCCATTGATTCCCTCCTTTGGTACTTAGGTATCCCTTTACATCATGGGATCCTGAGAAGGGAAGATCTTCAACCCCTAGTCGATAGTTTGCTAAAAAGGTTGGCAGGCTAGAGGGGAAAGCTTTTGTCTACAGCGGCTAAGAGAGAGTTAGTTCAATCATGTCTAGCTAGTATTCCAATGTACCTGCTTTCCTTTTCAAGTTCCCTAAATGGGCTTTAGATTTAATAAACTCTCAATTAGCCAATTGTCTTTCGGATGACACTGAGGGTAATCGTAAGATACATTTAGCTAACTGGCCCTCTGTCAGTTTGAAGAAGGAATTTGGGGGGCTAGGGATACCTAACCTACAGGACCTCAATTTTTGCATGATAGGGTCCTGGGTGAGGAGATATGCTCAAGGTGAGGGGTCTCTTTGGAGGAAGGTGATCGATGCTAAATATAACACTAAGAGCCCTAATATCCTATGTTGTGCTGACACACACCCTTCTACCTTTTGGAAAGGTGTGATGTGGGTAGCAAAAGCAGTTAAGGTAGGTTATAGATGAAAGGTGGGCAATGGTAGATCAGTGAAGTTTTGGGAAGACATATGGTTTGGAAACTCACCTCTGTCGACCCAATTCTAGGATATTTACATAGTCTCTAACCAGCAAATCAAGACTGTTGCTAAACTCTGGGATGGTACTCAGCTTAGATGCGACTTTAGGAAGACTTTCACAGCGGATATGATGTTGCCATGGTTGGAGGTGGTTAGTATTGCTAGCTCTCTGGCTCTCTCTGATGAATATGATTAGCTGATTTGGCAGTATGAATCCAATGGGGTTTATTCTTCCAAATCGATGGATGCTCTGGTTAACTTCAGAGGAGTGAAGCATGTCTATTTGCCAATAGTTTGGGAGATTAGAGTTCCACCTAGGATTCATGTTTTCCTGTGGCTGTTCTCCCAAAACAAAATTATGACTAGGGATAACCTCTGTAGAAGAGGGATGATCTGTCGGGTACGCGCGGTCGAACCTGATGTCGAGGCGCCAGCCCCCGAGGGTATGTGGTGCCCTTCCAGGGAGCGGGCTTTCTATGCTGGTACCGCTGATGCTGATCACTGTCGTGGTGGTTGATGAAGTCTCGGGAGTCGAAGTTTGCCCGAGTGGGTCGTAGTCGATGGCGATGCAGCCGAACAGGCCACAGCGAAATGTACTACGGCGAGGTTGGAGTCGTTTGTCAGGTCGCCGGACTCGGATGCGATGGTGTGCTGACTCGCCGATCGCTCGTGCTCCTTGATACGTATACACAAGCTAGCTAGCCAACAGCTTATGGATCTTTTTCTTCCACGTTCCACGTGAGGTTGTTGTTGATTGCAGGCTTCTCTTCTGCGTGCGAGCGTGATCCTCCGATCGTACCATGCATGCATGTAGTGAAATATTAGCCAATGAGATAGTCCATAAAATATTGCAATTAGGGAGAAAGATTGAAGTTTTGGAGATCCGAGTGCTCCACAATACTAAGCATGCGATCTTTTTTCTGAGATGCTGCACGCATCGCGGTAATTTAGCCTTTGCTTTGGGGCTGCTTCACGACTAGGCTCAACCCTGCAGCGTCGACACGCACGTCGTCTTGCGAGTCTACCGCACGCCTGCGGATCGCGTCTGCTTATGCTGCTGATCTCGCGACGCCGTCGCGTGCCTGTACTACGACAGCAACACCTCCACGTGGTATTGCTCTTGCCTGAGCTCTCGCGCTGACAAGGGATTGCCGAAGCGGATCAAAGCGGATCTCAGGATGGCATGTCCATCCAGTTAACCTGATCGATCCTTTTACGTATAAGAGTATTGCTTCTTCTTGTTTTTAGTGCATGGATGCATGCGGTATGTGATCTGCCCTTGGCTTGCATGCATGACTGCGTAACATGGTAGCAACGATGCAGCAACTCCAATTCCTTTTCCTCCTTGGGATTTGATCCATCTGATATGATTTTTTTTTTTTTGCATGATTTGTGACGTATGAAGCCGGCCAACTGATGCAGCGCTGCCGCCTGCTCCTGGCCTCCTGGGGACTTGCCCCGACGACGGGATTCTGTCCACGTTGAACTCGGCGAGTTGAGTCGCGACGGCAGCTGCTTTGCCGATCGCGGTTCCGATCTCATAAAAATCTGCGGATACCACAGGGCAAACGAGAAATAGAATATTGTTTGAAAGAATTTGTTGGGGATGTAACCCCGGATATCCCAAAGTTACTGGTGTTACGGAGTTGGTAGAAGGAACAACAATGAAATAACTGTAAAGATAAAGAGAGCGGAGGGAAAAAGACGTCCTGGGCCGAGGTCTCCAGCAAACTCGGCCCAGCCGAGACTCCTAGCCCCGGCCAGGCCGACACTTCCCAGTCTCGGTTTGGGCCGAGACCTCCCTGTGTCGGGCAGGCCGGGATTGGGCCATCCGACGTCCAGCTCTACTGCTCCCAGACCGGCATTGGGCCGCCACCCCGGTCCTCCATCCACGCGCCGAGTCATCTGGACCGGGCCAAGCAAGCAGGCCGAGATCTGTTCACCCGGGCGGGCCGGCCTTTCTTCGTCTCGGGCCACGCTCTCCGAGGCTGGGGCAGGCCGAGAGTCCGGTCGGTGTATCTCGGATGGACCAAGGTCGTCATACGAGGCTGGGCCGAGGTCTTCTACTCGGAGGGTCTCAGCAGGCAGGGGTCGAGGTCGCCACGACCAGCTGGACCGAGGTCGCTCCACTCGCCTGGGCCGAGATCTCAGCAATCTCGGCTGGAACGAGACTCCAGGACTCGGTCCGAGACTCAGTCATCTCGGCTGCAACGTACAACTCCACACCTCCGACATTCCCAGCCTTATCCTCATCAAGTACAAGATTTCCCTGCCACCTACCGAAGATCCCGGAGACAGGAACTAGAAGACAAACTCAAGGACACGGACCAGACAGGGCATGGCCAAGCGTGGCTACAGTGGTGCAGACGTGACTAGAGTACAAGTGATGACACAGACAATAGTATTGACGAGACCCCAGTAGCATGTCGTGTACAGTGAGTGTACAGTGTCCAGTGGGCCACCTCTTGTCCCCTGGGCTCTCTCTATATAAAGAGCACTAGGGGAACGCTCACAGGACGACGCCTCTCCACGGACGGGCTCCTCAGCCCCTTGGGCTCTCTTTTCTCCCTCCGCTCCCGTGGAGCTCCTCCTAGCTAAGACCTCTTAGAGGCAGCATACACACAGCTCAAGGAGCATCTGTACCAATCACATATGAGAGGAGAATACACCAAATAGGCTAGATGCTGCAGTAGGGGTTTTATCTCTCACGAGAGCCCCGAAGCAGGGTAAATCCCCGTGTTGATCTGTTCTTCTGTGTGCGCTCTTCAGTGCGCTATCCCTCCCCGAATCCTCTAGCGTCCATTGGCACCAAACATAAGCCTACCCCTAGGCATCTGTTGTTTCATACCACGACAGAATTAATCTTGCGAATCAGTTTAATGAGAAAAATAGCACCTGATAGTCTTTCGTTTGGTAGCATATTAATTGAAGATCTTGAAGACTTCACATGAACATGCATGAATCGAATCAATCACATGGCTGCTGGTATCTTCTTGGAACTTGATCCACACGGTGAAGGCATGTTCTGATTCTTCTATGCTCGTAATCCATCCGCAGGCGTAGGTGCGTAGATCGATCTGATCTCGTCGGGAGCTTCGGCCGGCTAGCTGTCCCGCGAGTGCTCATGACCGCCGCCAGATTGGATCTTCCGAGCTTGCGCATGGAGCGCTGAAGCTGTTGTAGTTGATGAATTCGCCGTTGTCGATGTAGATTGAAGCCACCGAAACCGTGATCCAGGACCGGTTCTTCCCACAGACGGCGCCAATTGTCGTGGGGATACCACGGCAAATCCCAAGATCGAGATACCTAGGGTTTCGTATAGAGAGAGGAGATGGCGTGCTGGTAGTATCGGACGGCTGACAAGCAGGGATTTACCCAGGTTTGGCCCCTCATTGTGAGGTAAAGACCTACTCCTGCTTGTCTGATTATCATGATATGAGGTTACATGGTGGCCGTAATGGCGATTGTGGTGGTGAGACGTGGTCTCGTTATGCCTATGCGGGTTGTGTCTGGATCTGCCTATGGGGGTGCCCCTGCCTGGCTTTATAAAGGGAGCCAGGTAGGGTTTACAATGAGTTGTTGTCTTGGAATATAAGTTGTGCCTTCTTAGGCTTCTTTGGGCCTCCGGGTATGTTTTCGTCTAGGCCGCACCAGGTATACCTATAGTAGGGGACCCGAAGGGTACATCCCCGTCAGATGCCAAAGCCTTTAGAGTGTGAGCTTTGTATGAAAATTGAGTCGGTTTATCACTTATTCTTTGAGTGTATAGTAGCCAAGAACATGTGGGATTTAGTGAGGCAAGTTTTCGAAGTTAATATTACATATTTTGAATCGCTTGCTTCTAAATGGCTTTGTAATACTAGATTTATGCATCTGAACTGCTGATGTTCTTTGGAGCATTTGCAACAATAGGAATAATATAGTGTTTAACCATTGGACCTGGATCAATTTGAAACAGGTGTGGCGTCTAACACTGTCTTACCTAAAGCTCTGGATGATCCCACTAAAAGAACAAGCAGGAGGAAAGTTGGAGCAGTTCACAAGTCTTCTACTCGCAAAGCTAAAATTAAGCTCCATTGGCAATCGACCCCGGCTGTGGTGTGTTGACTTCAACTGGATCAACACCTAGTCAACGACCACCACGTCTGCGTACGGTGGCAGGGCGACGGTGGAATACCTGCAGAAGCATCCAGAGGAGAGCGACGCCATCCATGTGGTGATGTGAAGAAAGATGTTGAGTTCAGTTTCCCCCGCCACACCTGAAGAAGATGGTTTGATCTGCGTAGGAGTTTGAAACTTTAGTTTGATCCTTTTAGTCTACCGTCTACTTTTTGTGTTCTCCTGTAGTGAAACTTCAGAGGGCTTTTGCGCCTGACTCCGTTGCTGGCAGCGGCCAGGACTGGGGTGTTAGCTTCCGAGAACTGCTAGTAGCTTTCGCAGCCTCGCGTTTACTTTTCCTACATCTCTTGTATGTATGAATTTTCATTAATGGAACCGGGGATACACTCCCTGTGAATCTAAAAAAAAATCCCCTCCTTTGGTTCCATCCTTCTTGACTCCAACCTAACGTGCACAGGGTAGAAGTATAGTTTACCATCCTCAAAAGTATTAGATTTTTCGAATAGGGAGATTACCCTGCATCGAGAACGATGACCCAAACAATATTCCTCGGCGCCGTGTCATTGAAAATTCCCTCCTTTGGTTCCATCCTTCTTGCCTTTTTCATTGAAAAGGAAGAGTATTAAGTAGCTTACTATAACCCAAATCCGAGTATAGTTCACAGATCACTCAAAGTAGCAACAAAAATCAGCCAGACGAACATATAGACGCACTAAACATCTAATCTTGTAGTATGTAGCCACCCACTCTGGCACAAAATAGCACGGACGACAACGATAAGCCGGGTACATCCAGCATCTATCAGACCACGCTGATCTTCGAGAAAGAGTAGGAAGGACCACATATAGATCCAATATAGCGCCTTGTTGACCACCAGCGGAAAATGAGGCATGTTTGTTTTGTTAAAGACAATGTCATTCGGACAGTTCCATATTGCCCAAAGAAAGGCGGAGCAACACGAATGCCTATTGTAGTTTTTTTATCAATTCCAAATAACCAATTGCCAAACAAGTTATTGACAGAAGAGAGTGGGGAAATATTGAAGGTAAAATGAATTAACCTCCACACGTGCTTAGTGAAAGGACATGAGATAAAATAAGTGTTGTATAGATTCATCCGCATTACAAAAAAACGCATTTCTTGCAACACGTCCAACATCTCTTAATAAGATTATATTTTGTTAACAACACGTTTCTATGAACCAAAGAAAATTTTTAAAAGCTTACACAAATATTTAGGTAGAAACAAAAGTACTAGATGGACAAGTATGAAGGACAAGATTTACCTTGGAATGTCAAGTCATGATCATGAATTGGCGAATACATGTGTCGCTTTAGTTGATATCTCTCCATGGTGATGCACGAGGTGGCGACTCAATGTAGCCAAGGGAAGAACGGCAGCGATGTGAGGTACGGATGTTGCGCCGGCGTTTGGAGGCGGGTAATGCGCGACTACGTGGTCCCGAGACTTTAACGGCAATGAGCATGAGCGGACGCGTCAAATGGATAGGGAGGAGGAATGGTGGTACATAAAGGATGTTTTCGCCCCTACACCACCACCACCTTCTACTCCCTCTCCTCCGTCCTCCTCGTCCAAGAGGTTGTCGTCTGAAAATCCCATGCAGGACCGGTGAAGGGGGCGGTGAGGCTTCTGGTGCCTCGTTGTCGTGGTGCGGCGGGAGGGGATGCACATGGCGGCGGCAACGAGCGGCAACAGCGAGGATCAGCGGTTCCGATAAGGACTGGAGCTTGCGGAGGCAGACGACGGTGACGCCGTGGTGCTCTCGCATCCCGGTCCGATGCACGCAGCCCCTCTTTTAGGGCACCGTTTTTGGAATTCACGGTGGTACTGAGGGCGGGGCGATCTCGTCTCTTTGGGCCGTCGGAGCTAAGGAGCGGGATCTGCAGCGGCTTGTGGCGGGGAGGTGATGGTTGCTGGCGGCTGTTGCTGCAGAGGCCATGGCTTCGTTCCCCTTTTCGAAAAAAATGTAAAGGACATCTCATATTTGATATTTATTAGAAAAACTGCCATAATGAAAAATAAGATTATGACCTAATTCATATTACATATTGTTTTCCTTCGCTTGCCGGAAGCACTAAATTATTATCTTGCCGGAAGCACTAGAAGAAGGGGTGTGATAGGTCACACCGTTGAGTTCGCCAAATCTGACACAGAGCTCAATTTGGCATCGTAGTGGAATTTGGCAATAGGTTTACAATGTTGCCAATTCCAAATATCTGTAGAGCAGGTCCCAACAGCAAATAAAACCAAATTGAAAAAGGGTGCTCTCCCGACGGCATGCGCAAGGTGAAAATCTGAACACTCTTGTCGCAGGTATTTGGAAGAGATATACTCCCTTGATACTATTTAAATGTCGTGAATTGTATATAAATTTATATGCAGCTAGCTCACTTTTCGCGTCAATCTTTTAAAATCGGAGGGGGTAACTGTTTTATTGCGAGGGGGAGTTTAACATCAGAGTAACTACGGAGTAGTTGTTCCAGTCCTGAAAACCTCTTTTAGCTACATGGCGGTCGTTTTTTTTTTAATTTGAAATCGACTTTTTAAAGTTTCTAAAAATCACGAAAAAAAATCCCGTGGGCAGATATTGTTGAGATCTACAACCATGCAAAATTTCAACTTCAAATTCGTTATATTTTGGTCTGCACAAAAAAGACAAACTGATGGATCTGGGTGGTGACAATACACAGATTCAAAAATTTGAATTTTTCACGGATTTGTCTTTTTTGTACAGACCAAAATATGACGATTTTGGAGTTGAAATTTTGCATGGTTGTAGACCTCAACAATATCTACACCCGGAATTTTTTTCACAAGTTTTTGAAACTTTAAAATGTTGATTTTAAATATTCAAAAAAACGGTCACCATGTAGCTCGGCCTCCAAAAGTCCACTCTCATCCGGTTCCCTGTTTTTCACATTTTGGAACTACACACACAGTGTAGGTTCCAAAAGCTAAAAGGGAAATTAGTGGCACAACGCTATGGCTGCCCTAAACTTGCCGTCAACTTCGGTACAAAATGAAGGCTTCGAAGCAACATCCCCTCTCTCCGTCTACAGTGCCCAGAGGGCGATTTTTGGAACCTCCCCGTCGATCCACCTCGCCGCCGCAGATCCCCGGGCTCCTCCACCTCCGTCGGCCGCTCCGGCGGCGGGATGGTGGGGGAACCCCTCCTCTCGGTGTGTATATAGTGTAGGACTCGGTAGGGACCCGGCCGGCGGCGCTATGGAGGCGGTGGTGCCGATGGTGGGTGTTTTGGCGTCGGCGTGCTCCCCCTCCTGCGGTGGCGTTCCTTGGAGTTCTCCCGCGGCGCGCGTGACTTCCCCGAGCCCGAGGTACGTCGGAGGCCTCGTGTTCTTGCAGGTGCTGGCCCGGGGCCGGCCGCCTCGATCTGGAGCAGCGGCGATGCTCCCTTCTTCCTCCCCTCCGTCGTGCGGGCACGCAGAGGCCGAGAGCGACGACTTCCCGACCGCGACGAAACCGACTGCAGGCTACAAGGCGACGCCGGCTCCAGGTGGGAGAGGCGGCAGCGGCGCGTCCTCGCTCCGCGTTGGAGTGGATAGGGATTAGGGTCCCAAGGACCTGAATGTAATTTCAGTTTTCTTTGGAGTGTTTGCCTCTGCTTGTTAGATCTGAGGTGTTATTCGCAAAAAAAAAAACTTCGGTACAAAATGAAATCTCGCCCACCAACGACAACATATTCAAACCAAAACGCCATTGGCCAACAAATACTCGAACACGGAAAGGAAACCCCCCTCCTCCGGTCCTCCCTTCCCGTTCCATACCCAACGGTCGACCCAATAACCCGCAATGGCCGCCGCCGCCGCCCGCATTGGCCTCCCACCGGCGGAGGATGATCCGCTCGAGGGGGACGAATCGGAGGAGGAGGTGGAGAGCGGAGAAGAGGGAGGGGATGATGGGTCGGAGGCTGCGAGCCTCGCCGACCTCTGCGAACTCGACGCGGGCTCCGACGAGGACCCCTCTTTCGACCCCGCCGCCGACGGGGGGGCGGAGGGGGAGGCCGCGCTGTGGTCCGGCATGGCCCGGCTGTCCATCTCCGCGCGCAAGGGCAGGTTAGTACTTTAGTAGTAGACGCCCGTTCCCATCTCTTCCCTAACTGGGTAATAATTCCGGTCAATTTCTGAGATAACAAAAACGTACACGGAAATAAATTTTGCAGTTTTTTTCATGTCTGTTTGCTCGGATCGTGGAGCTTATTTTTCTGCAGTGAAATTTTACATCTCTTGGGGATTAGAATTCTCTATGATTTTCGCAAGTTTCAGGAAAGGATCTGTGGCGTCGAAGATGGGAAAGGAGGACAATGATCTTTTGTTGATGGTGGACAAGCTGATGCGAGGTGAGCTCTTTTCTGTCACATCATATGCCCTTACAAGTAACATGTGCAAATTGGAAATTGAACGGCCTTGTAATTAAATGTGCAAAGACATGAGCTTGTTAGAAAATTAAGATACACATTACTGAGACAACACAAAGATGGAGATAATGAACTTACTGTTCAATTCTGATCTATAGAACAGCTGTTTTACGGGTGGGGAATGACAAGGCTGAGTTTCAGATGTACCTTCAGCTCTCGTTTCAATCTAAACTATAAGCAAAGAGCTCATTTTCTTTTTGGTAATCCTCATACAGTTGATGATATGGGTACTGTTGTGAAATGCAGATGGTCAGTTAGAGAAATTGAAGGTTTATGAATGCAAAGCATACTTGAGGATGCACAAGTTGAGATTGTCAGGCAAGAAAGAAGAGCTTCTAAGTCGTATTACAGAGCATATTGAGTATGAACTATATCCCTTATGTTATCTCTCAAAACACTTTCGCTATTGATATTTCATAAAATAAGTGTGGCTTTATTTGGATATGCCCATTGACGTACTTACACTTTCTTGTGATTCACAAACATTCAGGGTAAAAAAATTGGGTGAGGTGAAGTATCCGGTGTCAAGCTTTGTTCTGAACTGTAAAGGTGAAAAGGCTATGTCTAAAACATCAGTTTACTTATTTTAGTAGAAGTCTTGTTAATTTGGAAGGTGAACTTCTTAGCTCTAGAAGAGATCATATGCTGTTACATGACCCATTTCCAAGTACTACTTTGGAACTAAAATCAATAACGCTTTCAGTCTTAATAGATTTTTTCCCTGGCTATGCAATTTAAGTGCCACTTTGACACTCTTATGTATCAATTTTTGTATTGTAGGTGATGCATGCAAAGGTGATGTCGTGATGTTTGAGCAAAATATTTACAGAAGGTAATACATATCAACTCTATGTTTTGGATTGCTCTAGCGATGGGCGTGATGTTTGAGTATTTCTGTAGGAAAAAAGGAGATCCTCGTGGAGGCAAAGGTCGCTTATGTGGTCAGAGGACAAACGCAGGTCGAATCATCAAAGAAAGCTATGGCACTGCGAAGCAACAGCATACATTCACTGTGAGTTCCTGCCTGGAGTTACAATATTGTAAGGCAATCGTCTTCCTATACTGTTTTATCCATCAAATTAATCTGCAACGTAGGTTGAGATTTTCTGGAGTAAAGGGTACAAACCATGGCCTCCCCTTCATCCTCTCCTCATAAAGGGAAGAAATCTTTACAAGGATAAGACTATGAGACAGGTTTATTTTCTAATAAGTTTCATTTTCAGTGGGAAGAGAACCTTACAAGTGAATGGGTACTGATATATTTTCCACCTTCATAGCCATGGCCTGATGAACAGGAAAGAAGCAGAGTCCTACAAGAAAAACATGCAAGAGGGTTCGTTGCACGTAAGTCAAGGGAGGTCAGGATTCATGAGAAAGAGATAGGCAAGATGAGAAGATTTAATAGGTACGCCTCTAATGCAGTGACATGAATATGATACTGATAAAACCTCATGGTGTTCAGGGAAAATAATGTAACTGTTTGTGTGGCTTGTTTGCATCTTGGCTAGTAGCAGTGTCTGAAGTGCCTGTAGTAGCATATCTCCCAATGAAGGGCTAAAATTGTAAAGTATTTTAAAACTAGGGAAATGGTGTGCTGCGTTCAGATCATCTTATCCTGTGTTTGGAATTTATAGCAAGCCCAAACCTGTTTACAGAAAGCATTTGAACAGTAGATTCAGCTTCTGTTTCGAAACAAGCAAGACAAACTTGTATGATTTTGCTCTAGAAGGTAGCTGACTGATTTGGTAGTCAAACTTGCATGATTTTTCGAGGTCTCAGCATCGACCATGACCAATATAGTTCTTATTTTTCAAACTCTAGTTTTCTTAGATAAAGTTAACTGGGACATTAAAATATTTGAACAAAATACTGGAAAATGAGAACACGTTACTTCGAAAATTACCTATGTAAATGTTTGAGTCCTTTATATGCTTGTAGTTTTTATGCGAAAAAGATCATTTTCACACCGTGACAAAAGGGAAAAAAAAACGAAAATGATATTTTTCCATCGAAAAATTACAAGCATAGGTCGGATATATACATGTGTAGGTTTTTGGAAAAAATCGCATACAAAAATATCACCGGAGCATACTCTCCCGAGTGTACTTTCTAATTCCTGATGCCTTACATACAGATTAGACTCAAAACTGAAATAGCGGCGACTCTTTAACCTAATAGAACATGAATACGACCTTATAGCATTAACTCCCTTATCAATTGGAATTACCACTCAAACCGGAGACTTTCCTCTGCTTCAACCCTAAGTACGTTCGAGATCCTCCTGTACAGTCTCATCTCATGGATTTGACTGCAGCGGTTGCAAGCACCCGCCACGACGCTTATGTGTCTGGCCACACATAGCATTACCTATGATTTTCAAATGTTGTTTTAGTGAACATAATTGAAGAAAACAAAGCAGCCACCACGACGTTTATGTATCTGGCCACACATGGCATTATTGATTTAGTGTTATGATTTTCAAATGGTATTTTGGTGAACAGGATTAAAGATAACACGAGCAAAGGGCAAGAGAACATGAATCGAATATCATCCCAAAAGGTTCTTCCACAACAAAAGGTTATGCCCACGAATATCGTTGATCAAAGGTATTTCAAATCCTATCATTCTGTCCTATTACATTAAAAGTTTGATCTTGCTTTATTGCTTAGTATGTTTACACTCAGCTAAGAAAATAATCCTTTACAATCGGATGCTAAGAATGCTTGGGCTTACTTTTTTTGCTTTATTGTTCTTATAATGTATTGTTTTAATCTATTAGGTTCAATGAAAGGATGACTCCTTCCCTCCAGCATGGTCAATCTGGGAACGCAAGTCAGCAGCAGCCGATTTCTTCAAAGCAAACTCCTGGAAATCATTTGCTCCATCAGCAATTCACCTATCACCAGCACGGCAATGAAGTGCTTCCACAGGAGGGTGCAACGAGAACTTCTAGGCCAGAGTTCATTACCCGTCAGGTCCCCTCTGTCCAACATGTCAAACCAGAGAGGACAAGTCAGCAGCAAATACTTTCAAGGCCTACTTCTGCACAGAAAATTTTGAAGCACCCAACGCAACACAACAATAATAGACCTACTCCTGCGCAGCATATGTTTAAGCACCTGCAGGAACACAATAATCATCACCAGCACAACAAAGTGCTTCCGCGGGAGGATACAACAAGATCTATCAGCATACTTGGTCAGGCCCCTTGCCCTCAGCATGGAGAATCAGGGAATGCAATGCCACAGGAGAAAATATTGAAGCCAACTCCCATACAGCAGATCAGAAACCAGCCACAGCCCCTCAAACATCAGCATCACAATGCAGTGCTTCTACAGCAGGGTGTAAAGATCGAAAACCGCAATTACCATAGCACAGAATCCGGTAAGGCCCCTTGCATTCAACATGTGGGATCACAGAACGCAAGGCAGCAGCACATATCATCGAAGCCAATACTTCCACATCAGATCAAAAACCCACCAGAATCCCACAAACATCAAGACCACAATGAAGTGCTTCGGCAGGAGGGTGGAAAGAAAAATAACATAGTAGATCATCGAAATAACACTTACCATAAAACAGAATATCATGGATCATCATTCCAGCATGGTGGGGCTAAGCACGGCAATACACACCAGCATGGCTCCAATGGTCATCAACATGCTCACGTTGATCACCAATGGCATCATCCTCTCAGGCCTAGCAATAAGGATTTCTGTTCAAGAAACCAAGTAGAGGTTTACTATGATCATGTGCAAATGACTCGAGAGCAGTATCATCCTCAAGAGATACGTCCTCAGGAACAGTATGGTCGCAGGCAAATGACTCAAGACCAGTATCATCAGCCCCAAAAGACCCAACAGCAGAATCACCACGATAGCTGGAGAATGAACCACATACAGTCTCATCCCCAAGGGAACCATCATCAGAATTACCAGTACGACCAGCAGTTTCCACCACTGAAACATCATCAGAATTACCAGTACGTCCAGCAGTTTCCATCACTGAAGCCGTGCCGCTACTATCAACAAGGGTTGCGGTGCCCCTATGAAGAAAACTGCAAGTTCTCCCATGGCAGCTGAGGATTGAGTGAGGTAGTCAATCTCATCAATAATTTTCTAGACGCCACTTGAGAATTTAAAGGCCAGTCAACTTGTGTTGGCAAGTAAAAGTAAGTACACGGGGATACACCTTTTTTTTGGTTGCTTCTTTCTTTGGATTCATCGCGCTCTTGTATCAGAAATTTTGGTGCCTCATGTGATGTCCTACAGTTGGCATTTTTACATATTAGATTGATGGATGTTAAGTATAGAAGCTTGGTTCATGGATATGGTTAATAAGTGGATTCTGCGGAAGAAAACCTCCATGCAAAAAGTACATTTTCCCAGACATGCGACTAACAGGGGAATAATTCTGCAAATAAATATTTCGCTGTCCTAGGTTAGTTTTAGCTTCTTGCTATGGATTGTTCAGTTTGAAGTTCATTGTGGAGAAGCAGTGCCTGTTGTATCTCTTACATCCCGATTGATTCTTATATTTCTGAAATAAAAAAAATTCGAGAGTACGCCAAAAGCGTACTAAACGTTTATAGAGGATTACAACAACACAAACATGCCAGGGCTGAAATAAAAAATTGGATACAGAACTAAAGACCTTATTTGGTAGTTTAAACTCTAGATATCACGCTGCAGCTCTTCTGGCATTTTTCGCTGCTGTGGTGGTGGTACATGGCGGATTTGCTCCTTCGCGGGCAAACCAACACGTGCCTAACGGCGTGGGGCCTCTCTTATTTATCTTCACTCCAGAGACCCCCACGAACAGACCCGAATTCAGAGAGAGGGAGAGCGGCAGCGGCAGAGTTCACCGAGCCTGAGCTGGCTGTGGACTCGGGATAAAATTTTGGAGGGTGGAAAGGATGTGCTAAGTGGGGGCAAATGACTCTTTAGCTTGTCATCTATACTACTATTAAAAGAGCAAACATATGCCGGATACATTAAATCGTATGCGTCCAATATTTGATCAAAGGCTGAGATTGCTCGTTCGGCGTTGAGCACCTCAACACAATCCACCCGAAACGTTATTTTGTTTTAACTTTGCAGGTCAACATCCATCGCCGCACTCGATGCCCTCCTCGATTCAGTCGATGCACAGGCAGACGGCACCTCCGCCTTCGTCGCCGAGGTCAGGAGCGACTTCCGCGGCGACCCCGGCGAGTGCCCCAACGCCCGCTTCGACCGCGTCTGCCGCGCCAACAACGCCACCTCCACGGCCGACGCCGCCCGCATCTTCCCGGCGTCCCTCGACGACGACGCCGCGCTGTGGTACGACCTCACGGCCTCCCCGGCGTCGTCGTCGCCCCCGCCGTGGCGCGCCGTGCGCGCGGCCTTCCTCGACTTCTTCCGCCCGCCGGGCGCCGCGGACCGCGCGCGCAGAGCTCATGTCGCTGAGGCAGCGCCCCGGCGAGGCCGTCAACCGGTACCACCTCCGCATGCAGGGGATCCTCCGGCGGTTCCCGGACGCTAGCGCGGACGTCCCGGACGCGTTCCTGAGGAACGCGTTCGTCGACGGCCTGCGCGCCAAGTTCCAGGACTGGGTGGCGCCGCAGCGGCCGGAGGCGGTGCACGAGGCCGTGGCGCTGGCGCTGAGCTGGGAGCGCGCCGAGAGGGTCAGCCGCACCACCTGACCTTCTCTTGTGTCCTGCCGGAGGAGCTCAACCTCCTGCCAGTTTCAGATCTTGCCATGGAAGGCATGGGTTGATGGGGTGCGAGCTCGCTTGATCGAGACTTGCAGAGGAAAAAGGGGGGAGCGAAGAGAGATCAGAGGCATGGCCGTGAGATGAGAACTTTTGAAAAAAATCCCCTGCAATTTTTTGTGCCGCTGTTCACGGAGCTGCACCGCCCTTCTGCTGCTACCTGAGAAGCGCTCCTGACATAACCTTCTTAAACTGAACTCCATGTCTGTCAGAGTTCTCCACTCCTCGATTGCGTCCACATGTTCGTTGTTCGTAACTGACCACATGTTCGTTATTCTTCAGAATTATGACCCATGGTTCTCAGGGGTATGATCCTAGCAGCACTATGCAGAGTATAGCTGAAACAATGGGTTATTTGGAGAACAAGAAGGAGCAGAAATCACAAACTGTAAAGCGTGTGCGAACCGAGGCCTAGCCCGGATGGCTACCAGGGTGATGATACCTGTGATGCCCCCCGCTCGAGTTCGAGTCACGGTACTCACTCGCGGGCGCGTACGCACCGTTGCACTTCTGTGCGCTGAAAGCTTAATATAATACCGCCAAGAGCTAGTCTTGGCTGGTCTCATTTTTATTTTTTATTTTTTATTTTAAAGCGTGTGTGGCAGGGCCCGAAGCCAGGAGTGATCAAACTAAATTCAGATGGTGCAATCAATGAGGTAGAGGCAGAGTGGGTCGATGCTCCTCCAGATTTTCTTAGTCACAGCTTGCGAGCTGATTGTACAAACTTGATTTCGATTTAATAAAGAGTGTGGTGTTCCCTCAAAAAAAAAAATCATGACCTATCAACGCTGCTCTTTGAACCAGTTTCTGGTAGAAGCTCTAATCATCCGCAATCTGTGATTGAGTCGGGTAGCTACTATCATCTGGCTTGTCCCTCTTGCTAATCTCTCTTTTGTTATCTAGATTGGCTTTAGGTTTCTGCACCGTTGTTGTCATACTGAAACAGAGTTGATCTTAGGGTGTTTGAGCGTGTGTCGATCAGCAGAGAAATTTGATCCGAGGTGGCCATTGTGCGTGCTCTGCATTATTTTGCAATGTGTCGTTGGCTCCACTCGACCCACATTTTGTACGTATATGATTGTAGAGCATAATCGAAAAATTGACAATTACGAGGATATCATTCATGACAAACCTGATGATATTATTTTAACTTACCTGTTCGTAATTTCTGTATCCATATAACCATAAGCATCAAAGAATGTATTGGTGAGTGGATAAGTCAAACACGTGGACGGTGGGTAAGAAAGAAGCATCGTTATTAGCCAAAGTTTGATTCAAAAATTACCTAAGTGGAAATTTCATGAAGAAATAAGTAGTACTAATATATTACCAGATGAACCCTTTGACCCGGTCAAGCAAAAACCATTGCACTTGGCGTAGCAAATTCATTGATTTTTCGGAGTGAAAATGCGCAACAAGGGTTGTGACTTTTGTGATGCTGCTACCACTGCCTAGCACCACCGACTTCCGGTTAGAAGCTGTCATACTCCTACTTCTCCAGCTCTGGGGAACCGTTGCGAGAAGAGATATCCCATGGTCGGCGCCGCCGACTATGTTCGAGGAATAAGATTTTCAAGATGAATTTAAGGAACACGTAAAACACTCAAAGATCGAGATAGAGAGAGAGCGCATCATCAATCTTCTTTCAGTTCTGATGGAGAGATGATCCAAATTTCAAATGCATTAGTTGATTTATGAGACGTGCGTTGCACGTGCACGGTAACTAGTATTACAAAGAGACTAAAAATTGAGTGGGCGCAAGCTGCCCCCATAATTTATACGCTGGATCCACCCCTGGCTGCGGTGTAAAAGGCGACGATGAGCCGGAGGCGGGGAAGCACCTTAGGGGTTCGGAGTGGAGGCCATGCGGACGCCAGAGAAGAAACCCGCCTCTCCTCGGGCTTAGAGGGGTGGTCGGGGTGGCGTTTGGATAGGTGGAGGAGGAGCCCAGGGCAGGGCCAGGGCGACAAGGCACCACGGTAACGCGCAGGCCATGGGTGGAGAGGCCAGCGGTTTGACGGGTGGGGTGGCAGGGATAGGAAAGAAAAACGGAGCTCGCCGGAGGGGTAAAATAAGAAGAGTGCATGTCAACGGAGGGGAAGAAGAAGGAGGCGCAGGCCCTTCTCGGACAGCTACATGAAAAATCCACACTCGTGAGAATTTCACTGCGTCCACGGTCACCCGCAAGCTAGCCCGTACATAGGCTGTGTTAGTACAAAATCAGTTTTGACGTGTGGATGGAACTGCAATCCGCGACTACGTTCCGCCTCCCACTCACATGTTCCATATGACCTTTCTTAGAGAGTTTGAGAAATATGTAAAATTTCATGGACATAGGTTAAATTATTTCTTGTGCACCTGTAAAATTGCATCCAAATATTATTACTTGCGGTCTGCACAAAGAAAAAACGAACATTGAATAAAGTCACATTATTCATGTAAGGACCCCTCAGATTTACCAGTCCGAGGTGCCCAAGTTATGTAAACAGATCACGATCCCAATGATCAGTGCATCGCGATCACATAACCAACAGGGAATACAGAGTTACATCATCCAACTCGATTAGTACAAGACTTACATAAATGGTGGTCACACGACCAAGCCTGCAACCATCGTCACACAGGACGGAATTAACTACGATAAAGCGGAAGCTTTCGGCTAGCGCCGGCCCTCGT
The DNA here is from genome assembly GCA_947311845.1 of Poa pratensis. Classification (NCBI taxonomy): domain Eukaryota; kingdom Viridiplantae; phylum Streptophyta; class Magnoliopsida; order Poales; family Poaceae; genus Poa; species Poa pratensis. Next base: position 42,213,999 of record CAMZMU010000100.1, on the reverse strand, counting down.
CACAACCGGACGCATTCCCACAGAGTAGTTGACCGGTGACACTCAGTTGGCGTAGTCGTCGGCGTACTTCTCCTCCTCGTCGTACATCTCCTCGTTGTAATCTAGACATTGGAATATCCAGGGACACAGCCATGAGTACAATTACGTACTCGCAAGACCACCACCAGGCTTAACTTTTCATGGTAATGCAATAAAAGCGTTTTCGGAAACTGGGATAGCTGCTATATATGACTATAGGGCTTAATTTTCGCAAACGATGCTTTTAGACATAGAGAATACAACATCTCTATATCTTTGTTAAAAAGGCATTTGGAGATATAATTCTCCTTCTTTTAGAAATGGCAGAAACCATTTCCACGTTTGAAAACACTTTTGCAAAACTTTTTCAAAAACACTAGGATAGGGATGCCCCTTTTTCCTTTCCGGGTTTCGACTGGTTGACTCCCCGAGACCAACCATCTTCTCCCAAAATCCGTACCTCCCAGGTACCCTTTTGATGCCTCCTTGCTTCCACCGAGAAACCACTTTTCTTTTGAAAACATAAAAAAAATTGCCCATACGCCTAGATCGGGGACCTTTCCAACCGTCCATGACCGCGGACACGGCTATTCGAATAGTTTTACACTCTGCAGAGGTGGTGCACTTTCACCACACCAAACAGTCATTCCGCCGTGATCAGCCACGGTCCACATATGACAGTATGCGGGGTTTCGGATAACATGATCAAAGCTTTCCACTAATCCACCATAGTATAGAGGACTCCCGATAGGTTTATTCCCCCGGCACCGTGTGCTCCACTAGACCCCTGGTCTCTCTCGGGACGCCACACCGCCACGGCAGGGGACCCAACTAATCGTCCGGCTGCGGGTCACTCCGCTTGTGTATTGCCTGTACAGATGACAACCCGGCTTCGAGGGCCCCGCCCTTATAGAGTATGAGATCCTCCATACTAACATAGACAAGCTTCCGGCTAAGCCCTACCCATATCAGGTAGTGTGGTTGCACGGGTTAATTGTTCGGGCGGCCGCTAGGGCTGTACTTTGTTTTCAAAAACATCTCCACCTCCGACTGCTCCCAGCAGCTCGGGTTTTCGTAATCATCTCCGATTGCTCCCAGCAACTCGGGTTTTTGTAAACATCTCCGATTACTCCCAGCAACTCGGGTTTTTTGTAAACATCTCCGATTGCTCCCAGCAACTCGGGTTTTATAAAACCTTTTCTCGCCGATTGCTCCCAGCAACTCGGGTTTTTTCTTTTTCTGAAAGCATTTTATTAAAACCAGGCTCCCATCCTATAGTTTTGAGATAAGATTATAAGCATATACTACTAGAAAATATAATTTTCTTGATAGCGCCTTCAGTAGAAGACTTCTCAAGTAAAGACTTATTCTTATAAAACCTATTATGTACTAGTAGATATCTTTTGGCCAAACAATATTTTGTAAAAATAGTTTTTGGTGGCAAGATGCCACAAAGGAAATAAAACATGCATGATTTTATTTTGAAAACAAAACATGCTTGTAAAAATAATAGGATTTCAGTAGAGTGGTGAGGTGGCTTGCCTTGATCTGTGGTCTGCTCCTGCTGCTGATAATCAAAACAATCTCCACAATACTCCTCAGCAGATAATCCCTCCTCGCGAGTTTCTAGCGTCGCAAAGTAAAAACACACAATCAACATACAGCAGGACAAGCATTTCTGCACATCAATCTACTAGCAAACAAGACAAGCACAACTAACATTCTTTACACAATCAGTAGCTAACACACTTTTTAATTAAAGATGGTTCTTTAACATCTACTTTGATTTTAAACATACAATCATGATTAAACAAGTGGCTCTTTCTTCATGTAACACTTAGTGCTTTACTACAAATTCCAAATTAGCTTTAATTAAGCACTAACATATAAGAGCAACAAAATTTAGTGAGCTACAGTACCAAAACACTTCACAAACAAGACTAGCAATTTTATTATCAAGAAACAAACAATTGTTTCATTAGTTTAATAGGCAGGAAAATACCATTTTTAGAGTTTATTATGTCCAGGATGTTCTGTTTACCCACAATTTACGAAAAGCTAGGTTTAGGTTCTCTGTAATTATTAGAAGCTACTGCAATTGGATTTAGTCCAAAATTTTATTCACAGAAAATTAGATAAATGCTTAAAAACCCTACTGGTCTAAACTTCAATCACATGCCAATTTAAAACTAAGCATCACAAACACATGGGGTTAATTTCTACTGAAAGCTACTGTCCTAAGCATTCCAAAACAATTGGATTCACTCAATTGGATTAACAAAACTCAAGTTATTGATGAAACAGTGTTTCAGACCAGTGACAACGAAACATTTTTCATGGATACACAAAATAATATTTTTGAGATCTGCAAGTTGGACATGGTTCTAGACTCATTGCTTTACCACTGTGATTTTTGGTTTGCACAAATTGCAAGTTTAACTATTTTATTTTGAATTAAACTAACAGACCAGAAACTGCTATTTAGAGAAAAGAATAGATCTCCTAAAAAAAACAGAAGCTGGGCCAGATCTGGAGCTGGGCCGAGTCAACGAGCTGGGCCGGCCCAAGACGGTGCTGGTTCATCTTCTTCCCTGGACAAACAGCACGCAAACAGGGCAGGGAAGAACTCTACGTTGGGCTCGGGTATTCTCACCGTGGGGCTGCTGGAAGTCGAAGGAGAGGCTTCAGGGCAGAGGAGGAGGTCGGGTGCGTCCCGTGGGTGGCCCTGGAGCTTGCCGGCGTGCTCCCAGGCGATGGCGCGGCCGAGGCAAGCTTCTCCGGTCGTCCATGGCAGCGACGAAAACAGGGATCCTGGGATGAAACGAAGGGGTGGGTGAGATAGGTCTATCCAAGGCGAGATCAAGGAGTCAAGAATGGCGAAGAAAGGATGCCCGAGGCGCCGGCTAGAGACGTTCTTCTCCGCCGGTTACCGAGATAAAAACTCGCTCTCCTTGGCAGCAGAGGGGATGAGCTTGAGAGCTAGCTCCGGGAGTGAGAGAGAGGTGCTAGTGGAGCAGAATGGAGGTGGAGTGAGGCTCTGGGGTGGTGTGTGCGCTTTCAACCAAGGAGGTGGCCGTGGAGGGCTTTTTCGGCCATTGAGAGAAAGGGAGAGGGAGAGGGATGCTGGGGTTGGTCAATGGGGACGGTGGAGAGTGTCCAGTGGTGGCAGAGGTCGGCAGGGGCACAGGGAACGACGGTTGTGTCCCCTCTTTGCTCTCCTTCGGTTTCCAAGAAGAGAGAAGGGAGAGAGAGAGCTAGGGCAGGCAATAGGGGTGATGAGTGGGTATAGGGGGAGGGGTAGACTTCTAAACTCGTCCAAGCACTGGTGGGAGGGGGTGGTGCATGATTAGGTTCGAGATTTGGGCAGAGGGGGATCTAGGGAGTGATTGCTGTTCTGATTATTTTGGTGGCTTCAAAACAACACAAGAACAAGATGGTTAACTGTCCAATCAAGGTCTAAAACGGTGGTGTGGTGAAGTACTAGCCATGGTGATCACAAGTTTCAACAATGCACGAATGATCAAGAAGTTTTGGATAGTTTTGTAGGGACAAAATAACAGATTCAGAAACTTCAGTTTTAGACTTGGTGAAAAAATTTCTAGTCCCAGAAAACTGACATTTTGTGTCCAAAGTTGCAGATGCATTGATGGCCCTAATGTGCTCTAAATTTTTAGTTAAAGACAGGGACTCGTAGTACATACTCCATAGTTTGAGAAACATATTTTATATCATTTAAATAAAATGATTTGAGCACTGGTTCATGCTGGTTATAACTGAACGTTTTAACAGCTTCCAGCACTTGTTGTTATGGTGGCATCAAAACCATCAAGGACAAGAGATCCTATTACAAAAAAGATTAAGGAGAAATGTGCAATGGTGGAGTACTATCTATGTAGATCACAGAGGTCACAAATAAACTTATGAAGAAGGAAGTTTGGATGGTTTTGCAAGAGGACAAAAAGAGAATAAAATACCAGATTCAGAAAGTTCAGAGTGAGGACTTGGTGAAAATTTTAAGTCCAGAAAACTGTTATTTTGGTGATAACAAAACCATCATAAAATAAGGATGTTTAAGGCACGACAGGCTCAAACAAAAACTTAGGTTGATAGACAAGATATAGTAGAGAGATTCCTGTAGGTGTATTTCTAAATTGACAGAAAGTAAAAGAATGGTGAGGCTCCAAAGTTGCTATCTTTTAACAGAATAAAGATAGTTTCAGAGAAGGTTTTGCAAAGTTTTCTTCAAGATTTAAAATAGCACACGCAAATATTTTTGAATAAAAGGGTCACATATGACCATAGGAATTTGGGTAATTTCGCTAAAAAGTTTGGAAATTCTTTTATTCACAAAATATTTAAAAATCCATTTATGGTCTTTTGGTAAGTAAATTATTATAAATAAGAAAAAGCTTCCAAAACAAATATTTTTGAATTGAGATGAGAGGGGATATAATATGGATCATATAAGTGATTTTTAATAAATAACTCCATTGAAAAGTATTTGAGATTCTTTTGTAAAAGCAAGGAAAACAAGAGGCTTTTTAGTAGAGACCATAATTTGGAGAGAAAAGGGGTTTATCGGCCAAGGAAAGAACATTGGCCATAGTAGATGTGAAACACAAGCCATGAGGATGGGAGAAGAAGATTTGGTTGATCTCATAAAGAATAAAGAGTGATTATAGAAATGTTGCCAGGATGTTTCAAGTGGAAGAAGATAGGGTCAAAGATTTGCATAGCCTCCCAAGTTGAAAGATTTTAATAGCTAGGAAGATGTCTTAAGATAGGATTTGAATCTGATCCTTTTTATATAGTCCTATTATTTGTAGGTTTCAAATTATTTAAGTCCACACACACTCACAAACAAACAAGTATAAACATTCCAAGATAAACATAAGATAAGATCACACCTCTAGCAAGTCACAACAAGACAACAAGTTCAATCAAACAATTGTGTTTACAAAGCAATTCCCCAAGTGTTTTTGTGAGTTGGTGATCAAGCAAGATCATGACCTTATCACCAAGAGGTAGGGTTTAAGTAGGTTGTGCTCACAAGGTTACTATTAGGTGTTAACAAACACAACCAACAAAGTACCCAAAGTCAAACTAAGCAATGGGAAGTGAATCACAAGCATTAGTGAAGCACTTTAAAAAAAAGTTTTTGTTGCCCCTGATTTTTGGCTCTCTAAAAACTGTGTTTTTCTGACTTCCCAAAATTGGGGCGTTACAATTCACTTATCTATTTTCTCTTAATCTCTTGTCTTTCTTGCACATGTCACAAACAGTAATATTTTTTAATAAAGTTATGTAGGTGCACACGAACATAACCGATATTCATACTCCCTGCATCCCTGAAAAGAAGGTCTATAAGTTTATGTACACAGTGTAAAGTTTGACCAAGCACGTTACAGAAAACAACTAACAGCATAACACTATAGCCATATCACATGGAAAATATATTTCATAATGTTTTCTTTTTTTAACTGATAATGTATCTAATAATGTTGATTTGGTATTGTAGATTAATAGCTTTTCTTACAATTTGATCAAACTTTACATTATTTTACTTAAGGAAAAAATATAGGCCTTCTTTCGCAATATGGGCTGCTGCTGGAGTCCGCATTCGAGTGGGATTGAGAACTATGGCTCTTTATGCTCTTCTTGGTTTGATGCTCTTAATTCTCGTAAGAAATACTCCATTTGTTTTCCACAAAATGTCTTTTCTCTATGTTCTAAAGTGAAAAATTGTAGTACTAGTTATTTGTTTCGTTGCTAGTAGCGATATAATGCAAACCGTTGGCCATAGATTGGATGATTACGACTACAACGATCTTTTGCTAACAAGAGAACGTGTCTATTGGTACACTACAGTTGTGTGATACAAGATTCTAATAGGACCTCTCTCTCTTTCTCTCTCTCCACTACAGTAGTGTGATACAAGAATTATCCTGAACAAAGGCATGGCTGGGAAAACAATTATTTTTGCCCGCTTTGGAACCGCAGCCTAGAGATGCCATTGCACCTCATCACTGAATCCCCATGTCAACCTGAGAATGGTTTCGTAACTGCCCCGTACCTCAACCAGAACCACACGAGTATTTATGTCAGACCGTACCCAACCAAACCCGTTTAATATTAATGTCAGGCCAACTAAAACTAAACCCACTCCATTTTCTACCCAAACCGAACTGAACCTGGACACACACCCATGGGATAAACCATTTGGTGAAATGGGTACAAAACCATATCATCGCTGAATTGCCTTCAGAACCATATTATGCGCTACACTCAATCGAAGGCAGTAAACGGGATGCCCCCAAGGGGCTCTCACAGCGATCGGCATCCCTGGCCGTCGGATCGGGGAGCCGTGGCGCGATCTGGAGCGTCCGCTCGCGGTCGCATCAGCAGTGTTTTAGTCCGCCGTGGTGGAGTGCGTTTGCTGTGTCGCTGCCCGTGGGCCCAGGCCGTCGCCGGTCCCACGCCGGTCCCGCTCGACAGGGACACAACGGGTCGCGCCCTGGGTGCGCGCCGGCCGTGATCGTCCACTCGACGGTTTAACAAAAAGGAACCTGTGCTTACAGGAAAAAACGGAACAAACCCGAACTTTGCACGTCGAAGGACTCAATTGCAAAATATGGAAACCACAGGGATTTTCATGCAAAACGGCGCCACATCTCCCCCTTCTCCTTCCTTCCTCACGCGCGGCGCCGAGCTCGCCGCGGCCGCCGACGCGCGGCCCCGCCTCTACGCCCCTCCCCTCTCAGATCGATGAATACGGCGGGATGCGCCGTCGTGTCCCCTCCTTCCTCGACCAGCGCCGCGTCCCGGGACGTCCTATCGGCGACGGAATCGTCCCCGCCTTCCTCGCCGTCCGCCGCCACCTCTAAACTCGCCGCCGGCGAGCCCAGCGACCATATGGTCCGCTGCGCCGCCTCTCCGGCTCCCCTGCACCTCCTCTGCCGATCCCGCGCGAACCCAGGGCAGCGCGCGTGCTCGCGTGCTCCACCGCGAGAGCTCGACGGTGCGGCGAACGCGGCCGCCGCCGCCGCCTGACGTCACATGGTGACGCTGCCGTGGGGCCTCACTGTCAGCCTCCCATTTCCATCCCTGCGGGCCTGGGCTCCCCAGCTGGGCTGCGTGCTGGACTGGGCTGGGCTGCTGTGCAGCTCGCCCGGCCCTACTTTTTTTTTCTCCTTTCTGTTTTCTTTTAATATTATCCAAAACTTTTCAAATGCAACGGAAAGAAAAAAAAAAAACCAATTTCTAGCAATTTGTGCCGACCAAAATAACCATTTTAAATTCTTAGTGACCTTTTCTAGATTATTACATGTTTTGGATACTCAATTCAAATCAACTTCACAAAAAAAAATGATCATCCAAAAAAATTTTAATAGACAATATCAAAGACGACCTTTTTACGACATAGACAATATCAAAGATGACCTTTTTACGGCAACATATAAAAAGTTTAATAAATCTTCTGAATTGACAAGTATTTGGATAAAATTATGCATAGACCATTCAAACCCAAAATTAAAATTTGAGTCTCCTAAAAGTAAATCGGTCTGACCATTTTACAAACTTGAAACAAAATAATTAATAACAATTTCCTAACTTCAGCATTTTTTTGAAATCTGAACATTTCTAAGAAACAAAATCATTCTACAAATTCCGACAGTTCCAAAAAACTACACACTTCAAAGATGTAGACATTTTCCAAAATTCAATTGTACCGCTATAACACGGGAAACAAATTTGAATATTTCCAAATTCTAACAGCCTTTCGCCTCTTACCATTTTAATAACGTCAAAATAATTCAAATAGCGATTACCAAATCTACACAGTTTTTAAAACGTCAACGATTTAAAAATTAAATTTTACCGCACGGGTGCGGCTAACCACAAGCTTTCTTTGCACAATTTTAAGACGTCACCGATTTGGAAAATATTTTAAAAAATATTTCATCAAAATATTAGGTTCCTGACATATGCTACCATTCCACATCCACAATTTCCAGAAAATCAAAACCGTTTGGAAAATTTGGTCTTCATTTCAAATTAATCTAGACATTCTTTCTGCAATACAAACATTTTTTTTTCAGTCCAAAATACTATCAAAATTTCACCACTTCAAAATTTTTAAAATTCCTTTAAACTTCACCAGCTTACAAACGCGAAAAGAAACATTTCCAACTTAACCAATATTTAAAATTTAAACGCCTTTAAAGCATATTTTTTCCTTTTCCAAATTACAACAATTACCAAATTTGAAATTCCTTTAAACTTCACCAGTTGTTGCTGCTATTGATCAGCTTCGTTTCTAACTCCTCGGTCTTGACCATGAGGACCAAGGGCCACCGCTACAGCTGATCTCATGTGGAACGTCGACCTCGCAGCATTTGCACCTCTCGCAGGTACCAACCACATCTCTTCCTTCTGATTTGCCTCCTCAACTTCTCTCCTCCATTCCTCTCATTTGACCACGTTGTTAATAGTGTTTATCATACCGTTTTTCACACTGAATACCAGTGTCATCGGCGGGTGGCGCGCGGCGAAGCCGCGCTGGGGGATCTAGTTAAACTGAACGAGCTGATGATCTCCGCGTAGTCGCCTCCGCCGCCGCGGCCCGGAAAGCACCCTCCTCCACCTTCATCGCCACCAACATCAGAGCGTGGCTAATGGATTAGTGCTGCTCCCTGAGGATGTCGTCGGCGGCTCCTCCAGCATCCCTGACGATGGTGGTCCGGCTCCGCGCGGGCGTCTTGGTGAGCAGTTCCGTCTGCGGGCCGGCGGCAGCGCTGGCGGACCCGACGTCCATCTTGCGCTCGAAGATGCTGGACCGCGCCTCCCACAGCGCGTTGGTGACCGGCGAGTGGTACATCCCGGGCCACAGGCTGAGCGGCTTCCGCGCCGACCCGCCCGCGTCGATCGCCGCGCCCCGGCCTCCGCCGCCGCGGAGGTGCGACACCACCTTGGTCGTCGGGCAATCCATGGGCGGCGGCGCGGCCGGATCCCCTCCGCCCGTCGTCGACAACGCGGCGCATACATTCTGGATGCGGCAGGGCGGCGGAGGTGCGACACCACCTGGACGGAGTTGACCTGGACCCGGAGGATTCTGGATGCGGCAGGGCGGCGAGGACGGTGAACCGCCATGGGTGGCGGCGGCGGACGAAAGGGGAATAGAGGAGGGGGATGCGGCGGGGACGGCGAGCCGGCAGGTGCGGCGGCGGTGGCGGAGGAGCGGGGAAGAGAGGAGCAGCCGAGCGACGGAGCAAGTATGCGACGACCTAACCAAACTTAGGAACCGGGTTTGGGACCACGGGTTGGACCTGTAGAGTCGGAATGGGTTGAACCCATACCTGACCGCACCCAACTTCTTTCTTCACGGACCTAAACTAAAACCAAACTGTTGAAAGAGTTAGCCCATTAGCACCTGAACTAAACAAGCCCATATGCAAAACCAAACCAATACGGCCGGTTAAACAAAACCCATCCTCAGATTTTGTTTAACCGGCCCCATGGTCAAGGAAAGTATGTTCATCACTCCCGGCGTGGTCCTCTACTCATGCTCTAAAACCTAATCCTTGGTGTGACATTCCCTCCATCTCAGATCGGCGTCATGCCTGTCGCCTAGGATTGCCGGCCAACGACAGGAAAAGGGCTTGATTCCTAATCCTCTTGGAGGAAGGACAATAGTACAGCCGAGTGTTTACTATAATATAAGATAATGTCATGTCATCCATAGTCAACCTAACAGCAAACAAGTATAATGGTTGATTATAAATATGGATTAATTTATTAATAGTTGGTCCACCTTACACTCTCACAAAGTGGTTAGGAGCACGTGCTTTAACTGGCTCTTCCATGAGAGTCCGTTTCTATTCTCTTCATCATGTAAGCATAAATATATTATTTAGAGTTAAACGCCTCTGCAGTCCACCAAGTTGCAACGTTGGAGCGGATTGGTCCCCAACTGGGAAAATGCAAACTATTGGTCCCTAAGTTGCGGCGATGCGGCACGTTGGTCCGACCGTCACGGCCGCCGTCAAATTGCTGACATGGCATCCGTTTTTTTGCAGAAATCCCCCCGGATTTTAGTGCTTTCTCAAATGGTCGTCCTTCCCCAATCCCCATCAGATTCCCGCGGAGGCCGTCGACGTCGGGGACGGGGCAGAGCACGCGGCTACCGGACCAACCAACCCAACCCAGCCCCGCCGCGGCCGCGCCCCCTTTTCCCCTGGCGAGCAGCTCGCGGACGCATGCGTGGCCACACCAATACGAGCCGAAAGTAGCCCCCGGGCCGTACCCCATGAGCCGGTGTAGGCTGTTGCTCTGCCTCTGCGCCAGCGCCCCAGTCTCCTCCGCCGTGACGACGGTGTCGAACGACGAGTTCCACGACACGTGCAGCGGCCGCTCATCCTCCGTGGTGGAGTAGCTGCTGACGCCGCCCGCAAAGTCCTCGATGAACGAGAACAGGTCCGGCCGCGCACCACCGACGTGGCGCACAGGAGTAGAGCCGAGGTCGACGGGCTTCTTCCTGTTCGGGTCACGGTACGAGTAGGAGAGGACGCCGGAGCAGGCGCCGAACCGCAGGTCGCGCAACCTGGCGCTCGGCACGGCGAAGCCGGCGGGCACCTGGACCAGCGTGAAGCAGCTGGAGCAGACGATGAATGGCGCGCCTTTCAGGACCTGGACCAGCGTGAAGCAGCTACACCATCCGCCTCCAGGTCGCCGTGTGCTCTGCCCGTCCCCGACGTCGACGGCCTCCGCGGGAACCTGATGGGGATTGAGGAAGGACGACCATTTGAGAAAGCACTAAAATCCGGGGGGTTCTGCAAAAAAACAGATGCCACGTCAGCAATTTGACGGCGGCCGTGACGGTCGGACCAACGTGCCGCATCGCCGCAACTTAGGGACCAATAGTTTGCATTTTCCCAGTTGGGGACCAATCCGCTCCAACGTTGCAACTTGGTGGACTGCACAGTGGTTTAACTCTATTATTTAAAACCTTACAGCTACTAACTCAACCTTTATTGTACTTGCTTTTAGCATCGTGGGAAATCTGGCGGGAAGGCAATAGATGGAACTTTCAACAAGAGCTTTCGGTGGAAACCTTAGTTAGGCGCATACATGACGAAGCTGTCCTCTAGAATGTAGTTTTTTTTTTTTTTTTGAACAACAGGTGGCGCCAGGAGGCGCCAAAATCATTTAGCTCATAAAGCATAATACATCGTTCAGTACAACATCCTGTAGCTGGATTGACTGTAAAGTTTGGATAACAGGACAATTTGCTTCTGTATGAGCTGAAGATGAGCACCTAATGTTAGGTTGGTTCAGCCTAAACTTAGCAACCTGTGATGCACAATCGTGAGCTTCTTTGTTGAGCTCTCTTGAGATATGGTAGACCTGTGTATTCAGCAATGAGGTAGTCCTGAAGAAATCCGCCAAATGGCTTCTAGCAGTCCAATGCAGCAGCGGATGGTCCAATCTGTTGCCTGCTGCAACTTTTGCTAGGACCTGGTTGTCCGTCCGGAAAATTGGATTGTGTACCTGCATAAGATTTGCAATTTTTGCAGCAAGTAAGAGAGCTTTTGCTTCCGCGTGAAATGCGGAGGCTTGTTGTATTGTCGAAGCCTGAATTCTGACACACAATTCTCCTTGTGCCGTGTATTGCCTGATGAAGACTCCGAGACCTGTTATTTGTTCCTGAGATGCATCGGAGGGGTTTGAACTCTTCCATGCTGCATCAGAATAGAAGATGGTACCTGCAAGTTCAGTATCAGAAATATTAACTGTCTCTTGAGAATTTGCTACTTTCCGGTTGGATGTCTCATGATGTTTTCCCTGATTGCTGCCCTGTATATCAGCATGATAAGAACTATTTGTATCCTGATTATTCAGTAAGGCGAGTGAGTTGAAGTAGATGTGATGGGGTTCGCCGTTTTTCCTCTGGAAGAGCATGTCATTCCTGGATTTCCAAATGCACCACATAAAGGTGAAGATATTGTTAATGGTAGCATAAGGGTGGTTAGAAGAAAGGAGCGAGCTAATCATTTCTGTAAGGTTGTTGCATTGGCCAGCCATAAGATCGGTTCTAATAAACCAAGGGGCAATGAACCAGGCTTTCCTGACAAATGGGCAAGTAAAGAAAAGATGCATATCATTTTCTTGCGTACCACATCTGCAACAATCTTTTTGAATATGCTTAGAGAAACGGCCCGCTCTCGCTCCTGTTGGTAAGGCTTTCCGGAGGAGACGCCAAGCAAAAGTTTGAATTCTCGGAATCATATTTTTGGTTTTCTAGAATGTAGTTGGGGCTTCCATCCCTTTCAACCTGGGTTGAGTTCTTGGTTTCCTCTTCTTTTCCTGGGTGACATGGTCCTAGCCTCCTAGGCCATGCTTTTTCACCTGTCTTTTCTTTTTGTAAACTGCCTTCTTACTAATCAATGAATTTAGCAGCTCTCTGCTAACATTCAAAAAAAAAGTTCTATACAACCCATTTGTTACACCGTTCTAAGTAGACACTGTTATGCTGCACCGAGAAAGGTATAAGACGATTACTCTCCATCAGGAGTCAGCACGCGTCCATAATGACATAATTGCTCTAACATATATTATATACAACAAGATGAACCATGACAGTTTTATTCACAGCGAAATGAACAGACTTATTCATAGCCACAACATGGTCAAAAAAATAGGCACAGCCGGAACTGTAGCAAATACGGATCTAACAGATCTAATTCAACTAAACAAGAAACAACAAAGACTAGTTTGACTGAACAATGTTTTTCCCAGTACTAGGCTCCTTCCTAAATGCACTATTTCCATCACCTACAATCTACAACAGAAATCCTCCATAACAATTTTGTCTATAGGTTATAACTTACAGTACACCTATAATTTGACTTCATTTATCACAACAAACAACAAAGCTGAAGCCATCCTTGTCAGTTTTTATACTTTTCTTCTATTATTATTGCAGGGGCTGGATCAATATCTGCAGTTACTACTTACTGCATGCTACCAGGACCTCCCATGTTGGAACCTTGCAGCTGCTCCATTGGAGAGTTTGCAATGCTGCTGACTGACCCGTGGGTCTGCGAGTGTGAGCTCAGCTGCGGGCTTTGAGGCGGGCCTGGCGTTCCCACAGAATTATTATTCAGTTGTTGCAGAGACCCTGAGCTCAACTGCGGACTCATTGCAGCCATCTGCTGCGGGCTTATTTGCTGCTGTTGCATTACCAATGACTGTTGTGAACCAGCAGGCGAGCCTACTTGCGTCGTCTGCTGTAAAGGAGACCCCATTTGTTGTTGCTGTTGTTGCTGCTGTTGCTGTTGCTGCTGCATTTGCTGCTGCTGCTGCTGCTGCTGTTGTAGTTGCTGCTGTTGCTGGAGCTGTTGCAGTTGTTGTTGCTGTAACTGCTGCTGCTGCTGCGGATTCTGCTGGAGTTGCTGCTGCTGTTGCAACTGCTGCTGGTAATGCATTTGCTGCTGGGCGTTCATCTGAAAATTACCCCCTGGCATCTTTGGTGGGCCCATTGTAGACATCATGGCCCTCTGCATGGAGGTGAGGTTGTTTCTGTTTAGTGAATGGCCCATCATGGACAAGCCGGCAGAACTAGGAAGGATTGGTGAACCACTGCCAGGCAATCCAACCATTCCAGTCTGGGGATACATGCTTGCCACCCTTTGCTGATGAGCCAACCCCATACGCATCTTCGCAGCAAGAGCAGAAGCGTTCATACCTGGACGAAGCCCAGTTGCAGCAAGATTGGATGCCATCCCAAGGCTCATCTGATTGGGATTGTTCCCTAAGGCTGACATGGATCCCATTGGGGAGGACATAGGCCGAACGTTGCCCATTCCCATAACATTTCCAAGACCACCGAGGCCTACTACATTATTAACCATATTACCCATATTCACAGCTGAGCTAGGCCCCATCATCACTTTCCTCGACATCTGCACTGGCTGTTGCTGCTGTGCTTGCTGCATCATATGAAGCTGCAAGGAAGCAGTAGTAGCCTTGGTGTTACCCATGTGGTTTGAGCCCATTGGAAGATTCGAGCCGGGCCCCAGCATCTGAGATAATGGGCTCGTTGGTAGCAGTTGAGGTCTCTGCATCTGGTTCAGAGGAAGAGATGTTTGTTGCTGAAGCTGTGATTGTGCATTTTGCTGCAGCTGTGGCTGCTGCTGCTGCATCAAATTTTGGTCGATTTGTTGACTCCTTGGAGACATGGATGAACCCTGCATATACCCTTGCTGCATTGCTAGTGCCTGGTTGCTACTCGCCGATGGAAGCATCCTACTGGCAGAAAGTTGTTGCAAAGGGTTTCCAGGTACCATATTCGCATGGGCTGCAGCATTAAGTTGCTGGCTTATACCTCCCTCTTGTTTCACTTCATGTGCTGCATTGTCTGGTAGCATTCCCGATAGTGCACTGAGGTTACCAGGAGGGGTGATAGGCACAACTTGATCATCTGCCTTATCATAGCCTTCTTTCTCCATCTAGGGTCAAGGATTCAAAAGGTTAAAAATTCAGAACATTGTCTAAGCTATTAGTTCTACGAGAACTTTAGGGTATGCAACTCACCCGGGTAACAAGTTGGGTTGCAAGCAAGTCGGCGCAGTACTGAACAGAGAAACCAATAGAGGAGTTAGCCAAAGGAAGAGTAAACGCATATTGTAAACCTGCTGTTTTCAATTTTTTGGTACTTGGTTCTCCACAAGAGCATACCTTAGTGGGTAATATGAGTGTACACTCATGTGAGTTCTGATTGTCAAAATCTTCTGGGTCTCCATATTGCATTCCCACTGTCCCATCAGGCTTATCCTTGAAAATAATCCGGAACGGCTTTGTAGGACCTGTATAAAGTGAGTTCAATCAAACCAATCAAAGGTTCCAAACTTTTACACTAGTCTGGGAACAGATCTTCGATCTTGTGTGGAACACAAACCTTGGTATGCGCGATTGGCCATAACGAAGTTCAGTATTCTAGTCTTAGAAGAATTTATACTTCCACTCAACATCGAATTAGAAAGAGGCTTTTGCTCATCTTTGTAATCCTCGGTACGAAAGCAACTGGAGAGAAGTGTAGCAACTTTCTCTTGGCTTGCATTAATCATGGGCTTCCTTGGAGGTAACTTGTCAACTTTATTCTTCTTATTTAGCAGCTGATGCCTGAAACAAATACACCAACAGCTTCAGCTGCAATCATAAACAATCCTATGCATACGAAAAAGATGGTCAATTTCAGTGGCTGAAAGGTTTCTGATTTCAAAGGTTCTGCTATAAGCATATAACTAAGCAACTCTACCAGCTATGGCCTGCCATGTAACTGGATCAATGTTCAAGTAAAACAGATGCCGTGCCAAACAGCCAAATGGAATAGAACAATTTAAGTCAACTATGTACTAGTTTAATTGTATTAAACATAATAACAAACGAAGAATAACTGACTCAGTGGGGACAAGTGACATGTTCAAAGCAATAATATAGATCCTACTGGGAGGTACTATCTATGATATCATTAGTCAAAGCTAACTATGAAAGGCGGGTCACATAATTTTGTGACAGGAGTAAAGTAGTTAGCAAGTATATCAAACTAGAAACATACCCGCGCGGGAATTTCATTAAGAACTTTGTGTAAATGAAAATGTATAAGACACATGAAATATGAAGTTGTTTCCAGAAATATGCAAAAATTCCACAATAGTCGAGAGGTTGTATTAGTTGATGTGAAATTATTGTGTATTTGACGACAAATGATGGTGACGTGGCCGTATGGCTAAAAAATAGATGGCTACAAAAATGACGTGGATAGATTGCATGTACAATATACTATAATTAATAAATATTAGTGGTGGATGACATGGACATTGATTGGCTAAAACAATGGATGATGTGGATAGATTGCATGTTGAGATAGAAAAATAATTAATGCATGTTAGTGGGGTTTTGCTTTATAAGAAGTATAGATTATGCAGTCATATATTTCCACAACATACTTCTACAGGTAACCCCGAAAAATAAAACAAATTGTCAAACCAAAACCATAATGTAGGGTTAGCAGATGCAGCTAATGTTATTTCATACCGATGGGATATAGCATCAATCTTTGTGAATTTCTCAAGGATTGATTGGTCACCCATTGATGCAGTCCCAACTGATGGGCTGCTAGCATTCAGTACACCATGCATGTTTGAAACACTGGCTGGGGACCCTACACCGCTCACAAGTGGTTGAGTCTTGGGGACAGAATTTGTTTTTCTTTTTGATGGGGCAGCAGAAGGCTGCTGCATCCGGTGCATAGAATCACTAGGACTGGAAATCACAGAAGGGTAGCCTACTGCAGCATTGGAACTTGCGGCAAACTTATCTTTATGTGATCCAATTGCAGCAGATGATACAGCAGAACCAAACTGGCCTCCCATTGAACTGCTTGATATCTCACCAGATTTAGAGGAAACTGGAGACTGAACCATTGGTGCAGAAGAGACACGAGAGGCAGCAGCCAACTTTCTTCTCTGAAGCAATTCTTCTTTCTTCATTTCCTTCTCACCAGAAACCCGATGATTCTGCCACTGTGCCATGTTCTGTTGATTGTTTCTCGCTGCTGCTTGCTGTGATAAATGCTGAGCATGGGATTGCTGCTGATCAAGCCCATTATTTTCAGGGGCATAGCCTGCAAGGGGTCTTTGCATCTGTCCATGCCATCCACCTGCTCTGCTTAGCACCATATCTCATACCATGCTGATTGAAATAAAAGGAAGCCCCTGATTCTTGCATGTTGTTCACCATTGGAGAAGGGTATCTCTGGCCATTCAATGAAGGATACTGCATCCCCTTAACATCTAACTGCTGATGCAGCTGTTGATTCTTCCACTGCATGTCCTGCCCACCAAGGGAAGCTGATTGGGACCGTATCTGCTGCCGCTGTTGCTGCTGCTGGATATCATCAGTGCTAATTGTTGGTTTTACTCTCTTAGGGTCTTGCAGTGGTGCTTCTTGTAGTTCCGTCTTCACAGAGAGAAGGCCACTGTCATTGTAAGCCATCACGTTCTGAGATGAAATGCTTGAATTGACTCCAGTAATATTGACAGGAGCTCCTACCCCACGATCATTACCAACAGCAGGATAATGATATTTTGCTGGATACCAGGTTGGGATAACATTGACATTCTAGCTGCATCTTGAGAACTAGCTGGTCTAAGTTGTTGAGAGCCACCTGACATGACCTGGTGAGTAACATTGCCACCTGTAATACCTGCCTCATCTGTCTTAACAATTTCAGATCCCTATTGATGCACACCTTTTTACCATGAGACATGTAACTGGATGTGATAACAACGTCGGGATTTTGCCTCAGCCTCCTCTTTCTTCCAACACCAAGGTTCAACTGCAAGAAATGCAGGATATTTAGTTCGAATACAGATCTCACTTTATAGCAGTGCTTTCTGCTATGCATGTGGTATCGTGGTTGTACCTTATGAGGAACAGGATCCTGACAAAGTCGGTCTAACTTTGGTGTAGGGTCTAAGCAAAGTGCTGGTTGTAGAGCTTTGACAATCCGTGCCTCTGCCTCCTACAGAAACAAGTACCGCATAGGAGTAGCCAAGCACATATGGTGAGGAACAGATTAGGTATAATTACATTCCAGATATCTCTATCCAAAGCAACAGTTAATGTACGTTTTCGACTCCACATGTACTTTACTTTACCATGATATTTTATCGTAATTAGTCAGTGAGTGAAGGACCAGTTTGACCAACAGTAACAAGATGTTAAGTACATGCATGACAACATAGGCAGGAAAAAACTGGGATTAGAGGGCAAACATAAGCAGATTTTGGAGGAAAAAGGAAAACAAGGCATGTGAATCCATTTTGTCAATACAATAATAATAGGACGCGTTTTTACAAGAGTGCTTACCATGAAATCCCTGTAACTCCAGGAATCATCAGATAGCAGTGTAATGTCCCTCACAACATTTTCAAAGGTCATTTGCAGCTGCACTTTATTCACCACAGGTAGTCCTAATTCAGCAGATGGTGCATGAACTTGGTTGGATGCATGCTTTCGGTAATCACGTATCTATAAATAAATACCATGAGAAGAACAATGAGATACTTGAGCAACAGAAGCTAAACTTCTAGAGGAGTTATGATATCTCAAAGTACGGTACACAAACAGTCTAACAAAAACGAGCATGACCTGAAGCGTCAGGTTTAAATATTTTTAATTGCTGCATTACATCTAGCTGAAAGTTATTTGGAACTTTTCTGCAGAAAATTAGTAATTGAAGGTTCAAGCATAAACCATTTATGGGACAAACTAATTAGCAGACAAACTACCTCCAGTTCAAAAACAAGTGACGTTTGGTTGTTTGGACATATCTTCAGTCAAACTTTCAAAACTTTGACTGAGAATATTGCTTTAAATATTTAGATTGGGAACATGAAAATAATACATGTATATTTATCTCAAAACGTAGTTCCAATATATTATAGTTTTCTTGGTATACATACACTAGAAATTAGTGGTCAAAGTTACATCTTGAAGACCATGTCAATATCCAAAAGGGCACTTGTACTACATTATTTCTTACTGTGCTATACAGAGATTCATAATTGATAATTCACAGTTCACACTCGTCAAGGTCCAACATAACAACTATATAAGGGAGGGGGATTGCAAATACACAGTACTTATGCTACAGAATTATTATTGGTGTATCCAAAAGCAAGGTAGGAATTCCTGGTAGATCGCCATAAACTATTATAGATTATGTATGTGCAAAATATAGGGTTGTTTTAAAAGATTGCTGTTAAAAACGGCTAGCTAACCTTTTTAGTGAAAAACAAAAATATAGTGTACATTTTCCAAGTAAACAAAAATCATGGTAGGGCTGACGAGAATGATTTTCACTCAGCGGTACTGCGCATCTGAAAATCAAGTCTAAGTGAAGTATTTCTAAACTACATAGTTTGCCCCAAACCTGAGAAAACAACCGACCTCACAAATAACCGATCCATTGTAGTACTTGCTTGGTATCTCGTCAAGAAAATCTCCAGGCAGCCTTCCAGCTTCAATGGCCTGCAGGTGATGACGGAAACAAACTCATTTAACTGTACACAGAGCTACGATCATCACGCCATGGTTCAACTATATCTACTAACTTTAGCCAGCTATTAAAGGATAATTTGGTCCATGCATTAGGGGGAGAAACAAACCCAAAGGAAATAAAATATTTCTGTGTTGTTTGCAGACTCATTTTTGGGAAACATCAACACAAATTGTTGGTCATAACTCATAAGATAAGAATCAGCTGGTCTCCTACTGCAGTTAGTGCAGAAACAAAAATAACTAAAGAGGCCAAGAGGGCTTCTGAAAAGGAAAAGAACAGGCAGAATGTCAGGCCTCTTCATAACTAGCCATGCAGGCATTGTCAGATGGGGAAATACGTAAAGAAGGAGCCCCTATTACTGCAGGAAATCTGATTGTCGTAGCAGACAATTCAAATCCTGCTTCTGGAGTTCAGCAGGCAAAGAAAGCAGAGTAGCTGGCTAGCTGCAGAAGTTGTTGTCTGATTCAATACGGTATCGGAGTCAATATGTTAGGAAAGAACAGAGTTGTCATCGATAAGTTAGAAATCCTAGTTCTGGTTGGTTAGCCAGTTCAGAATAGTCGTGCTCTACTATAAAGAGTACTATAAAAGAAGATTCATTGTAGTCTTTAGGACAAGCATTCGGAACATGTGTCTGATCTCGTTTCTCTCATCTCGCCCCTGCTACCCAAACATGCGTCACATCGGCGTCACGGCACCAAAACACTGAGGGAGGAAGCTGGTAAGGGAGAGGCCACCAACCTCACACAGTTAGCTGTTACGCTCGTTGTTGTAAGGGTCTAACAGGCATCAATAATTTATATCTGGTGTACTGCTCATACATGTAACTGAACAAAATATTTCATTACAATTGCAGACATGCAGGCATCAACTCTTCATACACTATACCTACGGAAGCTTTAACCGAATAGGAAACAAGAAAAGAATTTACAAACATCAAGCAAGCAGTGCAATACTTACAGAAAATAATTTTTCTGACGCTCTATCATAGGGATGCAGTGTTTTTCCATCCTGAGCAGAGGGCTGGCAAGGATCCAGCTAAACATAAATGTGTTAGGTCAAAATATGCTTGTAGCTCAAGAAATTTTTATCTTGCGCATCAATGTGATGCGCTAATTTTTGAAATTTATAAAATACTTCTAGCTGGAGAACGCACCACTGCTGACTTTGCGATGAGGTAACCTCTATCATAGAGACTGAAAGTGAAAGAAACTTCATGCTCTGCAATACAATGTTGAATGCTTAGCACAAAGCATGGGAAAAAAATAGGTATCAAATAAATATGCTTCAGAAAATACCAGGCAAAATCGCCTTAGAGCATGCTGGTGAAATCTTGATTCCATTGGCATCAGTAGCTCTCTCGAGTATAGCATCCTACATAAAGAAACAGGTGAGATTTTTATCATAGAGACGACACATGATTGTGAAGGCAAGAAGATTACACACAAATATTATGCCAACAGAACAAATAACCTTAAAGACATCCAACAAAGGAGAAAAAAAAGCCAAGAAAATATCTAACAAACAAAAATCCATGGAAAGTATGACCCTACCTTATCCTACAAAACAAAGTTAAGCTAAGAAGCAGCAGGGATCAAAGATTTGAACAGGCTAATCTTAGCAGTGATCCCACACCAACATATAAGGCGTGTTTGGATGCAATATTTTTTTTTATCAGATGGTACCCGTTTCTATTGTGTATGAATATAATAGTAGACATGGCCTTCTTGCTCCCTCAAAAATTAAAAATATGCTAGTACTATAAGTTTTTGTGTGAACCTGAGACCACGCTACTGTTGTATAAATGATGCTCAAGTCAGCACATCGCCCATACCTATGATATATAGAGTTAACAAGAGCAACATGCCCTGAGTACTGAACTTATATTTAGTCGAAGCATTTATATGAACAGAGGTTGTACATGATTCAGTAAAAATATTGGACCCTAACTATAATGTATACTTTTTTAATTGACATATCATTAGTTATAGCAACCTTAAAGGAAACACCGTATAAAATTTTGCAGCCGAGTAGCGCACAAACATACAATGTTCGGACGCGCAATGGCACCCCATTTCGAACAACAACGTAACTGGGCCTAGAAATCCTCTACTCGGGACCTGAACCAAGAGCTCTCAAGCAGAAATCACCGGAAAAATCCGACCTTTCCGCGGACACAGCCGCGGATCATCCCCGCGGCCCCAAATTCCCCGCGAGAAACCCGAAATTTGCAAGGGAAAACACGAATTTTCTCCTCAATCACACAACAGACCACAACTTTGCGTACCCAGATCGTCCGGGCCACCCCGCGGCCAAACCCAGCCGAGCACGCAACAGAAGCACGGCTTACCTCGCGCTTGGCGTCCGTCCTCAGACCATCCTTCTCACCGGCGCGGGGCTTCTCCGTCTCCGCCGCGGCCGGTAACCCCTGCGCGGCCGAGCGCGCAGTCGGCTGTACGCGAACGCCGACCTTAGATAGCTTGAACGAGATCCCCATCTCCACGGGGCCTTCGCCCGCGAAGATAAGCTAGGCCTCCGCCTCCGCCGCCGCCGTCTACCTCGCGGTCGTCGACGAAATCCTGCGGGGGGAGAAGACGGATGCAGGGGAGGGAGCGGTCGAGTTGGGAAGAGATAGAGAAGGGAGGGCGATGTGAACTCGTCGACGAAATCCTGCGGGGGGAGTCTGAGAATGGTTACATAACTGCCCCATACCTTAACCATATCCATACGTGTATTTGTGTTAGCTCGAACCCAACCAAACTCATTTAATGCCAATGTGAAACCAACCAAAACTATACCCGCTCAATTTTTTAACCAAACCGAACCACACCTGAGCGCACACCCATGGTTCAAACCATTTGATCAAATGGGTCCAAAACCATTTCCACAAGAGGAAGCATGTGCGTTCTACTCGTAAGACTAGTACGTGTGTTCATGCCAAAAATCAACCAGGCCTGGTTGGGAAACAATACACGAGAGGATACGATCCACCTGGGAACTGGGTGATCCTGCTCCGTCACCTGAAATTGGAGCACGATGTTCGGTTAATCCCGTCGATTCTCCCCATCTCTACAATTTCTTGTCCCTGAAATTGGAGCACGATGACGCGCTGGACACTGGGTTGTAGGTGCGCATCACCGACGAGATTTTCTCCGGCGACAACGGCTCGATGTTTGTCTACACCAGCGTCAAGGGCTCAAGGCGTTGACGCAGTCCCATGCCGCTGACCGCTCTGACGCCGACGAGCCGTGCTCCATTAGCCGCGGCGATCTCCAGCTCATGCTCGGTGTTAACGCTGTGCCGCCTCACCCCGCTCCCTATGTGGATGCCGGCGGCAAGATCGCCAGGGAGGTGGTCACCCGCGCCCGTGCCGCCCTGGAGCAGCGGCGGCGGCTCAAGCCCGTGCACGGCGTCGAACACCTTCAGCACGGTGGCGGCGAGCCGAGGGCGCGGTCGATGTGCGGGCCGGCCCCGGCGAGCTCAGCCATGGGCGCCCGGATCGGGCGCACGGCGGCCTCGAGCGCCGGCAGCGCCGCCTAGATCTCCTCGAGCTGCGGCCCCACGTGCGCAAGCGCCTGCCCCCAGCGCGCGGGACTTCTCCACGCCCGCCCGCAGCGCGCGCGCCGCCAGGCTCGCCGTTGCGCGGTCGACGTCCTGAAGAAAAGAGGAATACTCGTGTAAAACCAATCTCACCCACCGGGTGTTAACTATGGGTCGGAACTGTTTCAGCTCATACCTACCCATACCCAATTGCTTTCTACGGTAAACCAAACTGAACTGAACTGTAGTTAGACTCAACCCAGTAATACCCGAACTAAACAAACCCACACGGAGAAACTGAACCAAAAGACCCGGTTAAACAAAAACCATTCTCAGGTTTACCGGAGGCCCCAAATTCGGCCCCCAATTGTATGTTAACAAATAAAAGTAGCCGGACATAAGAGTTCACATTATTCGGACACAAATCAATGCAAATTTAAAATCACTGATTTCTCATGAAGACATACATATGCTCCACCAGATCATTAAGCAGTTGGGTGTGCACTTTTTCATCTCGAAGTTGTCGATGCATCTCAAGAAAGTGCATGACATACTGCTTCTTGTTTAGATAGATAGGTGGACATGTTCTCCATGCTTCTCAAAATCCGTGCGAGCTGCCCCTTCTCGCCCATCCTCCACAATCATGTTGTGCAAAATTACACAACAAGTCATAACTGCCATAGTACCTCCGGATCCCACATCATTGCGGCTCACTCACTATACCCAACGAGCTTGCAGCACACCAAATGCCCTCTCGACATCTTTCCTAACAGCCTCCTGTGCAGCTGCAAATCCACATTTTTTGGGACCAGTTGGATTGCTGATAGTCTTCACAAATGCAGCCCACTGAGGATAGATACCATCTGCAAGATAGTATCCCATGGTGTAGCCGTGTCCGTTGACGGTGAAGTTGCATGGTGGAGCATCCCATCACATAGCCTCTTGAACAGGGGAGAGCGCTGAAGCACATTGATGTCGTTGTGATAACCGGCATGCCAAATCCACAAGTCTTGAGATGCCACAGCTTTAAGTACAATTGTGGCCTCTTTGCTGTGACCTTGGTACTGCCCACGCAACCTTGTTGGACAGTTTTCCATTGCCAATGCATGCAATCAACTGAACCTAGCATACCCGAAATCCTCTTGCTTCTCCTAGGGCCAATAGCCTTTCGGTGTCCTCGACATTAGGTTTTCTCAGATATTCCTTTCCAAACACCTTCACCACGGCGTAGGCAAAGTGCTCCATAGCCTCGATGCATGTACTCTCTCCCATTCGGACATACTCGTCTATGGCATCCGCGGCTTTTACATAGGCAAGCATTCTCAAAGCAGCGGTGCATTTCTGCATAGGAGAGAAGGATAGTTTTCCGAAACAATCATACTTCAACTTGAAGTAATCATCATACTTAGTTACTTCCTCCTCTATGCGCGCGCATAATCTTGAGCTCATCCAGAACCGACGTCGGAAAAACCCCCCATGAAAGAACGGCTTCGGACGTTTGAAATAATCGTCATAGAGATCTCGAGCGCCTTGAGCCTGTCACGAGCCACGGTGATCCGCCCCTTAATCGATCCCCGGAAGTTGAGAACATGCTCCTCCTTCTTCTCCAATTCCTCTTGAATTCTCATCATCGACATGGCGACCTCCTCGTCTCCGTCCTCAAACATGTCATCATCACTGGACCCGTCGATGAACTCGTTGTAAACAATCTCATCCATGGCCGAGTAATCGTACTCCTCGTCGGACGAAGAATCCATGGCTACATTCATGAACACTTAATCAAAATCCGGCTCTAGCATTTGCACAAACACTTTGAGAGCGAGGTGGATGTCGGGCGATGCAAAACGTACCAGGAGTAGAGCGTCCAGGTGAGGTTCCTCCGGCAACGGGTTCCGACGACCACGGAGGACTTGGCTGCGGACGCTGTACCGTCGGGGCGACGGCAGTTACTCGAAGGGGACGACGGCGGAGCAGAGTGGTGCGGCCAAACTAGACAGAGCCGAGGAAGAAGAGGAAGAAGCAAGGGTTTCCGGCTGATTTAGGGGAAAATTTGGTAGGCCCGCTTTGCCAGGTCTGACGTGGCGGAGGCGTCCGGGCGGCCCCAAACCCTCCCCACATATGAGCTGGCTTTGGGGTTTGCCGTACTGACCGGACGTTTGGGCTGACTATTGGGTGGACGGTTGGGTGATGGTTTTCAGCCCAAAACGTGTCCGGGCTGTCCGCCCGGACGTTTGGGAGAGGTATGAGGGCCATGGTTGGAGATGCTCTAATGACATACATGAATAGCATCTCTAGCAGTGACCGTAAAATGCGCAAAACTGGAAAATAACTGCCGCATACCATTTTGATATAAAAACAAACATAATAGAAACCGTACCGAGAATTCACCCTCTGATCCATCACTGGTCACCATCCCCATCGCGGCGGCGCCATCGGATGAGCAGGGTAGACCTCGCTGCTAACTCCGCAGCCGCTCCCGTGCCGGAGGCAGCCTCCACCGCCGTGAAGCGCAAGAGGCTGGGTACGCTGCCGCTCTTTCCGCCGCCGCCGCCGTCCTGGCCACCGCAACTGCTTACCAAGGTCCTCCCTCCATTCCCGTCGCAACCAGGTCGAAGCCACCACCGAAGAGGGTGCCTGTGCGGAAGCAGAAGAAGGCCAAGGTGAATGCGACTGCCGATGGCTTCTCCCCCCCCCCCAACCCCACCGGCACCTCTCACGTGTTCGACGGAATGCACACTTCGCCCGCCAACGTCGCCGGCGCCACGAGGTATGAACATTGCAACTCTTTTCCGCTTTGCTTCACTTTTGAGTTGCTTTGTGAAATTGTGGCTCGAATTTGTAGCTCC
This sequence comes from Poa pratensis, assembly GCA_947311845.1. NCBI lineage: Eukaryota > Viridiplantae > Streptophyta > Magnoliopsida > Poales > Poaceae > Poa > Poa pratensis. Next base: position 42,188,469 of record CAMZMU010000100.1, on the reverse strand, counting down.
CCATTGTATGATGTACATATGCAAGCATTCGTTGACATGTTGAATGATGGGGCGGTTGACATTGAACAACCCCCTCTCAGCAATTTCGGTTACAACGAGGCCGACGGTGGTGTTGATGGTGGTGGCGGCAAAGACGATGAGGTGGAGGAGATCGAGGAGGGAGTGTTTGATTCATCGCAAGCTAGAAAAATGATCGAGGGCGATGAACTACACTATATTGGAAGATGAGAACTTGGTCCGGGCTTGGGAGAGTAGTTCCCTCGATTATATTCATGGCAATAATCAAACCCGCAAACGGTATTGGCAAAGGGTGGAGGACAAGTTCTTTCAATTGATGTCGCGCAATGGTACCACAATCGCACGGACCTATCGATCACTCCAAGGCCGTTGAGACATGATCAAAACAACTTGTAGCCGTTGGAGTGGATGCTTGCAGCAAGTATGCAATGCACCTTCAAGTGGTACCAATGAGGCCGATTGGGTGAGCTCATTTTGCATTGTTTGGCTTTCTTGCATTGTTTGACATTGTTCAACATTGACATGGTTTTCTTTTTTGTAGGAACGCATTGCAAGAGAAAGGTACATGGATATACCACCTTCCAAGGGAAAGCCATTTGCACTTGACCATTGTTGGAAATTGCTCCAACAAAGTGAGAAATGGAAGTTGAGGGAGCATGAACCAAAACGAGGTGAAATGAAAATACAAGATGATGATGATGATGCCGCAATGGAGGAAGAAACAAGAACAAGCCCGATGGAACCAAGAAGGCCAAGGAAAAGCTCAAGAAGCTAGCCAAGGCATCAAGCTTGAGGGAGAAGCTTGATCACATGGTGCAATAAATGAGATGATGATGGCCAACACATTGGATGCAAAGAAGCAATTGGCCGAGAAGAAAGCTCAAGATAAGCAAGAAAAGTGGCAAATACTCTGGGAGGAGGGGTTGCGCAAGGCCGAGATTGAGGAGAGAAGAGTCATTGCCGAGGAGAACAAGTCCGTTGCCAAGCTCCTTGCCGAGGAGAACAAGATTATGATGATGAACCGAGATGACATGGATGAAGTGACCTTGGAGTGGCATGACAGTGCAAGGAGGGAGATCTTGGTGCAAAGGAAACAAGCGATGCTCGGTAGATCCCATGGTGGTGGTGGTTCGACAGGTGGTGGTGGTGGTGGTGGCGGCGGCGACGGTGGTCATGACTTGTAGTGGGCATTTGGATACAAGTTTTTTTGGCATTTGGATGAGATTTTGTGGGCATGTGATTCAAAACTATGTTAATTGTCGTATTAGATTTGTCAAACTATGTTAATTGCTAAACTTATGTCGGAATTTTGATGAATTTGACATATTTGTGGTGAATTTAACAACTTTGTGTTTTTAGGTTTACAGGTTGGGATCGGCCGCCGCAGAACAGAAACCGTAAAGTTGAGCGGTAAAACCGAATATTTTGTTTTACCGCTCGGCTTTACAGTTTCTATTCTGTCGCGGCTGTTTTCAGCCCCCAAAACCCGTTCTCCGTGAACCGTAAACCGTGTTTTCAATTCCACGGTTTACGGACATTGCTAGAGATGCTCTTACAGGGACGACAACTTTTGTTGGTGCACAAGGAAGGGTAGTGGGTCGGATTCATTCGACCTAAAGGATGTGTTTGGTTAGCCGATATTGGGTTCTTTGTTTCTACTGTCTACAAAAGATTTGTTGAGAAAAAAAGAGATTTGAACTATATTGTGTATAATGTTTGTTTGTCAATAAAAATATATGCAGACCCGTAGAGACTGTATGAGGTAACACGCACCGGACATTTGGTTACATGTGTATGTTTCACAGATATGACTGTTTGGTTGCTCACCACTATTGTTCTAGTCACTGTTTCTCACTAGTGATTACCTTATCACAAACTACACAACACACATAAGAGTATAATTAACGATGTTTTAGTCTTATCTACTAACCAAATGGTAGTTTGTCACGACAGTTGATCTGCTAAATCAACGGCAAAATGTCATGATTGTACTGACTACTAACAATTGACAGTTTTAACACACATAATCAGCTTATCACACATGAGGCACTAAACTCAACATAGATTGATTAGGCAACAGCCTTTTCTCCAACCTCGTGTTGAGACAAGTGTCTCAAGATATTAATACTAATGATGCCTAATTAAAGAGATTTCTAGCCCAGCCCACGGCCATCACCAGGTCAAGCACTCCAACATATGACAAGCCGTTATTGAGCTCGAAGGTTAACTCCTTCCTCTACAAGAACCCATTTCCACCGTCAATCCGTGAAGATCGGGCCACCCTTGAGGTTGGAACCTCATCATATGGTATCAGAGCTCTAGGTTGCAATGGGATTGACAAGTGTTTCCACCGAAATCCCCCAAATTTTTGTTTGATTCAAGAAATTCAAAAAATTCCACCAAAAATAGCCCAAATTGTTTTTGGTTCGATTCGGAGATTTGAGTGCTTTTTGGTAGGTTTTGATCCATAGATCTGTTGCTAAACTTGTTGATCTACCTCCCTTTGCGTTCTCATGGCTTAATTTTTTCATTTGCTCATGAATTTGAGGATTTTTTAGGCATATTTTCGCTCCCGAAAAATTCCGGCTGCAAATCTCGTTCCAACCAGAAAATCCCGGTTTTGTTCCGGCAGTACAAAAGAGCTTTCCGGCTCCTAGACCGGTTGAACCGGAATTTTCCGGTTAAAAATCCGATTGAACCAACTTTCAAACCGGAATTGCATTTTCGACCAGAATTTCACCACACCTCAAAATTCGTTTTGGCGGAACTTTTGCATACGGAGACTCTTTTTGGTGTTCTTTGGCTCGTTTCGAAGCTAAGGCCAAGCTCTACATCACCATAGCGGTTGCTCCAACATCCACCATCACCAAAATCCGTGATCAAGCACGAAAGCTTTGCAATAAGGGTGACGATTGCCGGATGAAAGGTATAACCTTCACGACTCCTACCCACCTTCACATTCCTTTGTGATCCACACTATCTTTGCGATTACCATGTCCTATTGAGGCTAGCTCATTATGATTGCTTGGGCTTTGCACAATTGTATCATGTAGTTTCCGAGAAAGAATTGTATGCGCTCATTGATATATATCTTATTGTTGGCACAAAGTTGGTGAAGAAAAAAAGAAAAGAATCAAAAAAAGAGAGAAAAAGAAAACAAACAAGACCACCACTTGCCAGATCTCTTGTAGGAAACACGCAAGCTCGATGAAATCGGTGGTACATTTTGTGCAAATCTTGTAGCCCACCAATAATTTGCAATCGAGCTAATGTCTCTCCTTGTACTTGTGCAACACGAGCTTATACTCTTCGCTAGGATCATATGGTTCTTTAGCTCACTTCTTGGTTGCATGAGTCTCATTTATCTCTTTGTGCGTGTGTTTTTATGAGCTACATTCCTATCTTTTGAGATTGACTTGTATTTTCTTTGTGATCATTATGGTTCTCTACTTTCCACTACAATATCTTGGTTTCCGGTTGGTTCAATTTGTTTTCCACATTCCATCCCTATCCACTCATAATCCGTGTGCATTTTGGAGTTCGTTTTTGATACTTGAACACAAGCACTTTACTTTGCGATCGTTTCCTTTGGTTGTCCACGACGTCCAATACTATCTACAAGGTGAGAGGTTTTGTTATAGTTCCTTTCCACTCCATATATACACTTGTCTTGTGAGTTACCATGTCTAGGGGGAGCGAATCAAACTATGGAGACAAAGATGAGGATGAGTACACGATGAGCAACATCGACTATGATGCCTCAAGCATAGAGGACATGAGGGAATGCTACACCGACAATGACCCCAATGACATGATGGAGCATCACCAAGGACTTCAACTACACAAGCGTCAACGACTTCAACTACACAAGCGTCAACGACATAGAAGTTCACTCCTCATCATATGGTATCGACTTCGTCTACTCAAGAAATGATGGCATGATGGAGCGCTACACCGACATCGACTCCACGAGAATGGATCCCATGGTGGACTACTACCACGACTACGACCTCAACGACATGGTGTAGCACATGTACGACTACGACTTCTCAAGCATGGGTGACGTCATCGACTACTCCTTTGACAACATGCAAGAGGAGAAGTACCTCCAACCCACCATGATCAAGAGCGACACCGCCAAGCTTGTTGGGACAACCTACTATGGTTCATGCTCAAGACGGAGCAACGAGAAGACCAACATGTGTTCATCCTATGAAGCTCCATCAACTTCAAGAAGGCGCCATGAGAAGGACAAGGCCAAGTCAAGCCAAGGACAATCTAGATAAAGAAGGAGCCACAAGAAAGATGCCACGGTGGACCACAACATGTCCAAGCTTCAAGACGACATCAACACACTCGCCAAGCTTCGGAACATGTCACCAAGCTCTAGTGGAAGCTCCAAGAAAAGATCGACAAGGCATCCAAATGACTTTCGATGAAACCCCTCCTCTAAAGAATGTCTACGACGACATGAGGAGAAGTTAAGAAGGAAGCAACGCCATCAAGCACCTACGCCCACACTCCAAGTTCAAGGTGCAACCTCCACATCTAAGGTGGCGACAAGTACACATCATGAGGTGTCTCCTTCTAGTGCCACCACCACATTGGTGCCAACAAGAGCTACAAGCACTAGTACAGAACCTCACATTAGAGCCGGTCCCAGAGAGTCACCTCAGTCGGTTATCATGACCGTCTCTAGGCGTGGGTCTCTAATGTACGCTTCATTAGAGCCGGTTCCCTGGGGCTGGCTGTAATGACGTCAGCACCTCAGACGGACGGGAAAAACAACCGTCTCTAACATAGAGACGGTCAATAAACGCAACCGTCTGTAAACATGACTAATCATAGATGTATGTGATCACTGGCCGTCGCAAAAACCCGTGGGGTCCGACATATCCCTCTGGGCGTAATATCCGTTGCCTCCGGGAATATATCCGGGGTCCAACTTTGTGAAGCAAAACAGAATAATTACACCAACCCGGCTGGTTTTTATAGCCAGCTAGTTATACAAAGCAGAACCTATCATTATTCAAATCAGTTACACAACAACGTACATGTAGAAAATGTTCAGGAAACTATAGCTAGATAGATTGTTGAAAACTGCATTGTTTGTGCAAACAAACTACCTAATAAGAAAATTGATCAATAATCTCGATGAAATATCGTCCTATATGATCTGCTTCTCAATCATGACCTCCAAGCTTAGGTGATTGGTGTTCCTCATAATGATCAAAATAGGTTGATTGATCTTAAAATGCTTGCCTTCAATGAAATTCTTCAACCCAAGCTTGTCAAACTCAATGCGGCCATCATTTTTCTTGTTGTTGGTAATGGTCCAACCGCTCCAAGTCGTAGTCCAGCTTTTCCATGACTAGGTAGGCCAGCGTCTTCCACTATCAGCGTCGGTAGTTTCTACGCATAAAGGACAACATATAGTATATTAACTTAGGAAAGAGGCATATATACCGGGTAAAGAGGCAGTTATTCTTGAATTTTAACTTTGAAAAGAGGCGCATATATACCATATCATGTCTCTTCAAATTTGTGGTCGTCAAACGAGTCAGAAAAGGAACACCAACATTGGCATTTATCACCACTAGTAATCAAGCACGTGCATATGCACGTTTCATGCAATGCCGGAAATAATCGACTATATAACAATATGTGTCACCGGATAATATGAGTTGAACCATAAGTTTAAGGAAAATTTAGCAAATTGACAAAAGGATTAATTTTTAGAATAAAGGGCAATTGCCACCGCTCTACTGTTTTCATAAAATGCAAGAGAATTGTTCTGTTTTTTCAGATAATGCAAAGAGCATTATTAGTCGTGGGAGATACAAGTGATGCAACAATGCACTTCCTGGACGCCATCGGGTGACACAAACCAGGAATACGAACTTGCTTAGCTTCCCCGCACGATCACTGTGCATGAGGACATACATAAAAACTACAAGAATTTGTAGGCTGACCAATGATGCTGGAGTTGGTCTTCCAATGAAGTTGTGTGGCAAGACACAACACTGTTAACAAAACACTTTTTATGTAAGAATAGTGGATACTCTGAAACTCCGTTAGATTCATTCAAGCACTTACCAACATCAATTATAAGAAACCTTGACATCTTAAGATGGACAGTTCACAATTAAGGATCACATTCAGGTGTAATCTGATGAATGAAAATGGAAATATCAGGGTAGCATTCACCCATCTTTCAACACAAAGTAAATTGAATTAGCATAACATATACTAGTTGAATTTGGCGTGGCGTCACGCCACGCCCTTGGTGATTTTCTGTGTGCAATATATATTTTTTTTGTTCACCAAAATGTTGGCTAAATTGGAATGTTGTAACATGTTTTTATGGTTCCCACTCACATTCTTGTCACATCTAAAGCCAGAGGAGTTAGTGCCGTAGCATTATGTTAGTTCTTCAAAATATGGTTCCTCGAGCAGCTATATATCCAGATGTTGGTTCCTAATGCATTACTACTAAAGTATTCTTGCATCTCCGTCGGGGACCTGGATCCTCTGACTTAGAGTTTGCTGACTGTGGGTCCTTGACAGGTAGTCCCCGCATCTGGCGGGCCCCACTTTCAGTGGCACAAAGTCAGGAAAAGTCAGGGGACGAAAGTCAGAGGAACCGTCTCCCTCCGTCGGAACATGAAGAAGTCACACACTGAGAGAGTTAGGCACAAAGTACAACACACACATATTCTCATGTAGTTGTTTAGCATGCCTAGATCCTAAAACACTCCATTTAAAACTTTAGGATCCGGAATAATATACGGATATCCATATGATATAAACGACAACCTGGCAAGATGATATGTTTTCTTTTAGAAACAAACACTAAAATCAACCGAGGCGCAACTGACATGCGTCAACTTAACTAATATCACCTGCGAAAATGTATGCAATACTTTTTGGTGAAAGAAAACATGTGCAGTAAATAAAACACTGAGAGTTATACGAAATGGAGAATTATAACCTTAAAATGGAGCGGTGACTATAACCCAATACTTAGCTGACCAATCGATGTCAAAGAAGCCAGACAACAACTGAAATGGTAGACCCTGGTCTCTAATAATACCTGAAGAGCAAGCCTTAAGCTCGTCCAAAGAAAAATGATAGCTGCTAGTTCTGCACCTTTACTTGAGCCACCTCTGTTATATTCCATTCTGCAAGATGACGAAAACCAATTTACAGAGTTGCAAGGAAATATGAACGGTAGCGGTGATCGATAAATAGCTAAACTCAACTTAGGATATATGTTATGCCGGGTTGTAAAAATGATAGCAGCAGTACGGTGGTTGCTAGGAAGCAAAACAGAAATACTTATGTGATATCAAGTCCAACTGGAGTAAGAAAAGTTATGGTGTTCATTAGACTAATCCATAGCTATTTTTTCTATTATAAGATTTAACATATTATGATATTAGCATAACACAAATGTAAATTAAATATGAAACCTAGGGAAAAGAACTAATAATCTTTCTAATCTGCAATAGAACTATTGTAACCTCAAATATTGTAAAAGGTAAATGATTTTTCGCTTTGAATCATACCACCAAATGCCAAGGGAAACACAAATTGGAAGTGGGACAACAATCTCAGCTCTATCAAGATTGAACTATCTAACCTTCTCTTATACATTAGTAATGAAGCAATGTTAGGCTGTAAACAACAGAACTCTGCCATGTATTTCATGAAGCGTGTGGCATAAATTGGCCTACAGATTGTACGTGCACCACTGTTATAACATGAAAAGAAGCAGATCTTGTAACAAAATTGCACATGCTGCATGACAGTACTCAGTACACTATGTTTTCAGAAACTTTAGAATGTTTATGGATTTTGGTGTCGACAATTTGAATACATCGAGACCTCACGATCAGATTATAGATTTGACTCTAATAACATGCTTTCCCTATTGATGATAAAAAAGAAACTTACTCACAGATCAACACATTGATAAGTTGCACAATATAGCAGGATCGCCGCACACACCGGTGATTTGCTCTAGCGGTTTGTTCTGTCCTAACTTTGTACAACAAAGAGCGAGATATAATAAGTAAACAAAGTAGAGACTGTAACTGTAGTAAGCTCAGTAGACATCTTGATACAGAGGCAAGCACAGTTCCTTCATTTCCGGTTGTACTTATGTCATTGCGCCTCCGAAGACCCAACTAAGATTCCTATATACTCATTATGCCTACAATTCTATAACTGACAATTATGAATAGTTAAATGGACTAACCTAGTAGCTAGTTATCATTAACTGGAAAAAGTTTGAGACAGCCGTTTTGAGTGGTGGATATAATTTTCATATATTCAATTTCACCTGAGACTACCAACAAACAGAAAACAAATAAAGGTGATATCTGATTGGATCTACAGCAGCACCGACAGGAAGAACATGTAAATAAACAATTAACCTTAGTTTTGTGATTATATCATCTGCAATCAATTTTTGTTACTGCCGGATTACCTGCAAGCAATAAACAACCATGAATCTGTTATTCCGTGGAAGGGAAAACAATCACAAAAGGGCTATATTTTATGAGCATGATCATATCGTCAAGCATGATCCCAAAGCATGGCAAATAATTTCTGAGTACCCACATTCAATAGACACAGTGAACCATGCATCAAGTAATCATGAATGAAGAATGTCATGGAGGCTGTCTCCAAGGTGGAATTCTTTGTGACGGGAAAGCTTTCAGCCACTTTATTAAGGCAAAAAAGGGAACATAGATACATCCAGCATATGTACACTCATTGATCTATCTGTATACACTAACCAAACATGCTATTCTGACAAACTATTTGTAACCGTGGTATAAGAAGTTCTTAACAGTAAATTAACAGAACAAAGGGCAGCATGCAGTGTAGTACTTAGTGCAGCACATTACATCCGATCTACAACTTGAAAAAGGGAAGCTAAATGGAGGAAAGATTAAAGGGAAATCAATTCTTACATGCCTCTCTGGTCCATGTCTGAGTCGCCATTTTTTTGGCAGATTCAGTGAGAGAGAGATGAGCCGGGTGGACTCAAGGTCGCGTTTGAATCATCCAATTCAATTCGATTCAACCTCCTCCTCCTTCCTCTCCCCTTCCAATTTCCAAACTCCCTTCCTCCCCACTCCACTCCCAGGGCATCGCACACCCAAACGCTAGCTAGCTCCACGCCATGGGGTGCGCGCAGGGCAAGTGCTGCTTGCCTCGGGACGGCAGCGGCTGCGGAGGAGAACCCAGAGGCGGCGTGCCCGCCGGGCGCGGCGACACCACCCTCGGCCGCGCCGCGGTCCCCAGGGTGGACCTGCTGCTGCTGGAGTACGCCACGCTGACGGTGGACGGGCTCTACCCGGAGTCGCAGGACGCCTACCTGGTGGCCACGCGCTTCGCGGGGGACCGCGATCTCCACCTCTTCGCCGTCTTGGATGGCCACGACGCCGGTCCCCGGGGTGGACCTGCTGCTGCTGGAGTACGCCACGCTGACGGTGGACGGGCTCTACCCGGAGTCGCAGGACGCCTACCTGGTGGCCACGCGCTTCGCGGGGGACCGCGATCTCCACCTCTTCGCCGTCTTGGATGGCCACGACGCCTCCGGGACGGCCTGCGCCGGGTTCGCGTGGGACGCGCTCCCGCGCCTCTTCCTCGCCTCTGCCGCCTCCGACGGCGGCCTCGCGGCCGACCCCGCGGTGGCGTTCTGGGAGGCCATGGTGGGGGTCAATGGAGTCGTCCACGGCCGGCGGCGCGCTCCACGTCGCCAACGTCGGGGACTCCCGCGACGGGCGATTCGCCGCCGAGGACCTCTCCTGCACCAGACGCTCGGGAGAGGATGAGGTTGTGTGGTGATTTTGCAAGGAGGTCCCCGGAGTTCCGTGAAATTTCAAATAAGTCCTTCGTGGAACTGTTGTTTACTGTTCATTACTGTAGTTGTACAGTGCGTGGGCAGCTCTCCGCTCGCGAAAGCGTCCGTCTTTCATATACTTAGTGATATCAGGGTAGCATTCACCCATCTTTCAGGGATGTAAATGGACACATTAATGGCGCCATATAATCCCGTATAAATGCGTTCGTATTCATTTCCCAGGAAGCAAAAAACGTTTTGATTTGTTGACCCAAATAAGTGGGACTATGTGGCGTCATTTATGTGACCATTTACATCTTCTAAATCAATATAAGTAAAATTAGATTCTCGTAAACCCCGAATAAGGAACCACAACCAGGAAAGAAAATAATTAAATTCTCAGACAATCCACTTATGAAATTAGCACGATTAAATTACTCAAAGAGGGAGATGGAGGGGTTAATACCTACTACATAGAATACGTACGCAAGGATCTGTTGAATATGAGTTGAGAAACGGGGAGGTGCTTATGCGTCTGAAAGAAAATTATTTGATGGTTGATCAGTTGGATAATTCCTAGTCAAAATTCAACAATGGAATCACCTTGGTAATTTTCTCAGGCAGTGGACATGTATAAACAATTTATTCTATATCCGTGCTAGTAGAATAGAAGTACCTGTGTATTGCTGAAGCAAATTCGACGCAATAGGTAAGAAATGAATTATATGCCTCCTTACGGACGGGGCAGCTTTGCTATGGATGTGCTACAACAACCACGATTGTGGGATAAGACAGACGTTGGCAATCCTCATGCATGATCCAGATTACGACCTTGGTAGTTGGGTACAGCGTTCTATGGCGGTGGCCGGCAAGTGCGATTACAGCAGGCCGAAGACAGCGTGCAGTGCGACAGGCGGGAGCAGGGAGTGGATGACGGCTCGCTGCAGCGGTTCCGGCTCCAGGGTGGCGGCGTTACGGAACTCAGGTTCCGGAAACGGCTACGATGGTTGGCCCCGGCGTGTTGTGGCCGCAGAGCGCGAGGAGTGGGAGGCGGCGGCGTCCCTGCTGCCGAAGGGAGCGAAATCTATGGTAGGACTTTGGAATCATGGTCTGCAAAAGGACCTCGGCGAGGGCGTCCGCGGTAGTTTGTGGAGTAATGTGCAGCAAGGAGTGGGGCGGCGGTTCGGCCGCCGAGGCGGCTGCGGAGGGGGCGTAATCTTCAGCCTCTTGGTATACCCGAGTCAGTCCAGCGGATTCGTCTCCGTCCTCCGTCGATGGCCTCCAAGTAGGAGACGGGAATTGCGGGGACGAAGCTTTTATGCTTTCCTTTTTTTTTCTCTATCAGAGAAGGTAAAAAAGTTCTAGTTCTTGTCACAAATTGGGACAGAGATTGCGGGACATGATGGGCGCTGGGGCATAATCAGTGGCGGAGGCAGAAAAAAGAAATGAGGGGGGCCGATGGAAGAAAACAGGGGAGAAAAAAATGTTGGGAGGGGCCGAAATGCAAAAATACACGATTTTGAGGTGTTTTTGGCTTAAAAATCAAGGGGTATGAAGCAAAAATTTCCATGTCAGGGGGGGCCAGGGCCCCTGCTGGTCCCCCCCTGCCTCCGCCACTGGGCATAATCGCTAGTGAATTCGGGGTTATCTTCGGAAGGGACCGGCGTCCGACTGTTTTACCGTCAAATACGGATTACACTTGGACCATAGGATCTGTGATTGGACGGTCAAGATCTGTTGGATCCCCACACTCTGTGGCTTTTTATATTATTTAGATTTAGACTAATATAAAAAGAGCGAGAGTGTTTGGATCCAATCAATCTTGACCGTACAACTTTCGATCTAAGGCTTGAGATTACCTCCGTCTTTCACGGTAAAACACTGTCCGTTCCGCCTCTCTTCCTAACCCCGTACCCCTACCTCCAAATCGTGGCAAAATAAGGAAACTGATGGTCAATTGATTTCCCCTGCGCCGCTCCCAGATCGTTCAAAACGTGAATCCCCTAAATCACGCCAATAAACATTGTCCATGATCTCCAGCAGGAACGCCTCTCCTGCGCCTGATCCTCCATCGCCGGTCGCCCTCGCTCACCGTCGCCGACGGCACCGGAGGTGGAGTCGCTGCTGCCACATGCGATTCCATGGCGTGTCCGCCACTGGTTGCCCCGCTCAACCCGCGGTTGCAGGTAGATCCGGGCAGAGGAAGGCAGCTGCCACCACACCAGAGGAACCGGCAGGCCACCATGAGAAAGACGACCGTTGCGCAATAGCAGCTCCTCGCCTAACCGCCACCGTGCGAAGCCAGGCGTCACCAATGCTCCTCCACCGCACCACCAGGACAAGCTTCGGTGCAGTCCGCGACGCCACGCATCAGGCAGCAGGGGGGCATGACCCGTCGCCTACGCCGCCGTGACCTCGGTTTCATCTCGTAGCCGTCTCCGTGCGTAGCTGAACCAGCTACCGCACACTGCTCTCTGCTTAATCACCCACCAGATGGAAGTTGAGCCACCGTCTGGAAGTGGTATGGTATGGCCCGTATATAGAAACTATTTGTATCGGTCTTTTTTTATCTATAGATTGTGCACATGATTTAATTATCCATTTTCATCATATTTGAACTATTCATTGCATTCATGTAATCATGTGGTCTGGTATGCCTTGAACTCGGTCTTATTTGGGTTTCAGCGTGTGCAGATTAGTAATTTGAACTATTTGTTCACCGATGCATTTACTGTATTTTAGGGTGTCATACCTGCAGAGAGCAAGCTATCCCACAATGTCGTATTAGCGTATTACCAAGCCATTTTATTTTATTTTATTTTCTGGGTGAGTTTTGTTATAGACCGAACCTAATATTTGCAAATGTGCAATGCATCAAATGTCAGTTATAATGTCATATAGCAGGAATTCTTAATAACAAAAGTACATCAGAAATAGTGCCTGCACCTTAACTTAGAAAATCAAATACTTTACCTAACTATGCAGGCTTCGGCCATGGAATGATATGATCCGAGCTTTGCAGCCTCATTTAAATACCAAACAAACACATGAATTATGTAGAAATTTTATATTTTGTGTCGATTAAAAGTTATTTTGATGTGCTGGTAATTTGGTGGGTGATCAATGAGTTAGGGGTTGAACTGCATGTAAGAGGACGTAGTGGAGGGCGTTTCTTCTGTATGGGTCACTAGAGACGGGGGATTTAATTTACTTGGCCAAAGTCGTGGCGGCAGAGCTCAATTCCACTTTCCTTATGAGAGTATTGCTTAATGTTCGAATTATCTTTCTCGCAATTTCATATGATCTAACAGAGGTACATCATTTGGTACTTTATCAAAATAAAATGGCCTGATCCAGTCAGAGGTGCTCTTTATCCTTTAAGGTATTTACTCTTAATAGATTATGCAAGAGAACAATTTTTGACTTTTGTAGTTTTGTTAGAACAACCAAGATCAGTATTTTGGTGACTTGCACTTTTTTTAATACATGTAACTATTCAGGTTTACCGTTGTCAAACACGACAACATGTTAAAACAGGAAAATTCTTTCTTTATCTCAGTTCTGTTTGAGACGGATTTATTTGCAGATCATTTACCACAAAGTTGAGGTGGAAAGTTTGTTTGAAGCCAAATGTTCCAAATGAGTACTTTGACTTGCACAGGTCCTTGGAAACAAAGTTGCATGTGCCAAAGTTATATGCTGAAGATCCTATATATGTTTAATTTGCTCGAGGATTACCTTTATCATCCATTTTTATTATTCCAGATTTTGTATGCTCGTCATAGATGCTATTATAGGGATGTGGCACTACAGGTACTCTGCTTGAACTATAAGAGGATTCGTTGCAATGTTTGTCTATTATTCACAATGATTAATATTTTGAACGTGTTGTTTTAAACAGAGTTCTCTCTATGCATGCCATTTATTTGAATATTCCTAGATTCATGGTATTGTACAATTTTTCTACAAGAATATATTTAACTTGTATTAGCCAACACCAATACGTGCATTGCACGTGCACAATTACTAGTGGGTAGAAGATGAACCAGGCGGTCGTTCTCATGTGTCTTCAGATGAGCTCTCTTCAGGAAACTATGTAACTGTCCCCTTCGTCACTCCCAACAGAACTGTCAGAATAATAGCCAAAACTGTCATAATCCTCCTCAATGTCCTCTTCATTGTTGCCATGTTCCGTAAAGGCAACAGAGATCCTGGGTTTTGGTCCTGTCATGGTAAAAACAAGCAGCACTACTCCCCCGTGAAGATTGGTGTGCTTGACGAACAGTTCCCATCCTAAGCCGTGCAAGCGGGTCGTCCTCCGTCCTTTGGTCATATAAATGGTGTATGTTTTCTCGAAAGCAGAAAACAACATGGTGTCGCCTACTAACCGGTTGAACGTTTCCCGAGCGTTGCACGGTACTACCTGTGCAACAGAAACATAATAAACAGTATTACAGTACTATCTGTGCAACAGAAACACATTATAGAATTAGAAGTTGTAGTCCTACTTATGAATGTCTTGCTGTGACGACTCTCTTGCAGATGAACACTAAAATTGGATCCACTTAGGAGCCTAAAGCACTCGTTCTTCCATAATGGGCACGTCATTTCCTGTTAATTAATCAAGTTAACATGTGCATCACGTATTTCTATATCATAGCAATTCAAGCTAGTTTTCAAACAAATATACGGAGTTTAAGTGGTACAAATGGGCATCGCAAATTAAAACTACAGATCCGCGTAAGGTGGTGCATCAACATGCACCACAAATTCCTAAAAATGGGCAACACAATTTCTATCAGAAAATGAGTACTAGCTAGGGGTTAGAACATGCAGCAAACCAAGGAGAGGCCAAGGTGTGCTGTGGGGGCGGGCCGGTGCGTAGGGCGACCGGCAGTGGCAAGTAGAGGCACGTACAACGGCGGGGAGGCGCAACCGCGGGGAACGGCGGTGGATCGGTGCAGCGACGGGGAACGACGGCCAGTGAGGGAGGCCAGCGAGGGTTTGGTGGAGGAGGGGGAGGTGGGCGAGATTTCGATTTGTGGCGTGACGGCAAAAGGGGAAAATTTCCCCCTTCCCATTATCGATTTGGGGCCCGAAGTTTTTCACTTTGCCGCCAGTTATTCACAATCCGCACCGTCCGGATATGTTTGTTCCCTCCGAGATTTACCATAATCCAAATAATTACAAAATATTAAAAAAAAAGGAATATAAATGATTTATGCGTGCTAATTAGTGTTACATTGAGTTGTAGAAGAAAATATATGTTCATACACCGAAGATAATTTATTAGGTAGTAAAAAACTTGTAGCTTACACGGAAAGGTCTGGTGTGTTTAGAACGATGTTCTTCTTTACAGATGTTCTTCAAACATACGAAAGAACTTTTCACAAAATATGATTAATTTCTGCGGTTTCAGACAGTGGGCTCACAGATGTACCATAATACGAATTATTCATCCATGTACAACAATTTTTACGTGTGCCCTTTGCTCATATTTCATTTTAATATTGGCTATATATGTTACATTAACTCGCGAAATACAGAAAGTAAACCCTATATATTTATAAAAAATACAGTTATATAGATTTCCTTGTACGTTGCATTAAAAAAATGTATGTATAAATTTTGAAGAAATGTTAGTTCGGTATATTAAATTATCAAAAAATTGGATCATAGCTGGACCCTCCGGATATTATGTACCTAATTATATCGCAATATTTGCCCAATATAACGACAACAAGACAATATGGATGCATACATATAGCTCAGAATTTATCACGTATATTGAAAATATATCAAAATATATGGAAACTTGATCTTTCCATATTTAAAACATCTGTACCCTCCGGACTTATTTACATGGATGACCAGATCGCATGCCCTACACGCGCAGGCTTTGACCACATTTTTTCCAGTGTGAACGGCGCAGTGTGTGAACCTCCGCATAAATGGACATGACCTCCGGGTCCCACCCGGACCCGTGGTCGGCCGGCGCAGCGCCCGAGATTCCCCTATGAACTTGTGAGCTTTATTAACTACGGCGTCGGACGGTACAAATCCATCCCCTCCGAGATTCCCCTCCATCTAGAGCTAACCCTAGCCGCCGCGCGCATCCACCTCTCACCGGTGAATCCAAGCCCCGCCGCCGCGCGCATCATGCCTCGCCGCCTGCGCATGACCCACTCGAAGCTCACGCGTGAGCGCTACGCCGCCATTGCGGTGGCCAACATCCCAGATGCGGCAGAGACACTAGCGGCGGCCATGGCGGAGGCTGTGATGGAGATGCGCCCGCCGGCCAACGTCAGGGCGATGGCCTTTGTCTTCACCATAGTGAAGGCCTTGGCGAAGGCCGTGGTGGAGTTCCTGGCGGGCCGCGTTGGCCGCAAAGGCGTGCCGGCGCGTCTGGCAGTGATACGTCTCAAACGTATCTATAATTTTTGATGTTCCATGCTTATTTTATACCAAATGCTACATGCTTTATTTGCATTATATATTATTTTTATGCATTTTCTGGACTAACCTATTAATAGTTGCAAAAGTGCACATTATTCTTGTTTTACACTTTGATGTGTAGGAATTGACAAGAACACAAAAGAAGTCGAGTTGGAGTTGGACTTTGATCTCCTAAAATCTGTCTCCACCAGACTGTTTTTAAAGATGTCCCCGAAACGATCTTCATCAAACGGAAAAGTCTAGTCGCGAAAGTTTTGGAAATTTTCCGCTGATCGTCGTGGACTCGGACATCGCCCAAAACGGAGCCCGTAGGGCCCAGACGACCGCTGGGCGCGGCAGGAAGTGGACCGTGCCTAGGTGGCGTCTGGCGGCCTCTTCCACTGCCTCGCGTCGCCTCTTCGCTCATAAATACCTCCCTGACCTAAAAGTCACGCACGCCGAAGGATTTTCCCCGAAACACAACAGAGCTCCACCACCGCCATCGAAACCAAGTTTCAGGGGTCAGAAGTTCCTGTTCCGGCACCCTGCCGGGACGGGGAGAGACCCCCGAGCCATCTCCATCGCCGCCACCGCCTCCATCATGCTCCGTGAGTAGTTCCCCCATGGACTACGGGTTCTAGCAGTAGCTAGTTGGTAGTCTCTCTCCCATGTACTTCAATACAATGATCTCATGAGCTGCCTTACATGATTGAGATCCATCTGATGTAATAGATGTTGTGTTTGTTGGGATCCGATGAATTATTACATTATGATCAGTCTATCTATTATGTTTGTGAGTTATTTGTTGTTGTAATCTTTGTGTTTAATGCTTGTCACTAGTGCAAGAGTGGCATGATCTTAGATTTAAACTCTATAATTGTTGCTTAGATTGTATCTACAAGTTGTATGCACATGTTATTGTCTGGAACCCGAGGCTCCAAAGTGATAATAATTGGGACAACCGGAGGGGATGGCTGTAGCATGAGGATCACATGTTTTCACCAAGTATTAATGCTTTGCTCCGGTGCTCTATTAAAAGGAGCACCTTAATTACCAGTAGGTTCTATGATTGGCCCCGCTGCAAACGGGCTGGTAGGACAAAAGATGTCATGCAAGTTTCTTGTTTCAAGCACGTATGACTGTATATGGAAAACATGCCTACGTATAATTTATAGACTGGATGTTTTGTCTTAATGTTATTTCAATTTTGTCAATTGCCCAACTGTAATTTGTTCACCCAACACATGTTCTTTATTTTGGAGAGATACCACTAGCAAACCTGGGAACCCCGGTCCATATACACGCCATCAACTATTTCCCGCGCCATTGCCTCCGTTGTTACTTTTGCTGCTGCTACGTTACTGTTACTATTGCTCTCAAATTACTGCTGCTTTCACATTACGTTTGCTACTAGTGTCTTTCCAGGTGTGGATGAACTGACAACTCAGCTGCTAAATCTTATAAGTATTCTTTGGCTCCCCTTGAGTCGAACCAATAAATTTGGGTTTTAACAGTACCATGAGTAACAATACGGAGAAGCTAAATATACATGTACTCAATATTTACGATTACACATACTATATAATTGTAACAATGCATTAACGTTTCCTCAACCATAGTCTTAAGTTAATGCTCCTCTTACTCCCGTCCCCCTTTCTTTACACATACTACAAACCCTATGATGTATGACCCATGCGCGCATAAATATAATGGACATGGGAGGATGAACCACTGTATACAAGAAGGAATTGGCGATGGAGATGGCGTGAAGATGGCGAAGGGGGCAGCGAGGAGCGCAGGGGCGGCGCCGGCGGTGGCGCAGGGAGCTCCTCCCACGCCGCCGGCATCAAGGGGGTGCGCCGCCTCTTAGCCCCCTTCCTTCATGTCTTCTTGGGAGCCCTCCCCCATGCAGATGAGGTCCATCTGGGAGGCAAAAACGTGGCTTTGATGGCTGAAATTCGTGGGTATGAGGTGTCCTCCACGACCTAGGTTTCCTCCTTTATATAGCTCTCGTATTTCCATCATCCCCTCTAGGGTTTCGGTAGGACGGAAATATATGAAGCGTCCGGACTCCGATTGGGCCGAATTTTAAGTCCAGATCGATTAGCAGAAAATTGCCCACAACTTTCAAGACTAGACTTTTTCCATTTGACGTCGTCTTCTGTCCTTTACGTGACCATCTCCGAAAAACATTTCCAGACAGATTTCAGGAAAGTCTCAATTCGACTCCAACAAGGTTTCCGCTTGTATTTTTGATAATTCCTACACATCAAAGTGTAAAACAAGAACATTGTGCACTTTTGCAACTATTAATAGGTTTGTCCAAATAAATCATAAACTTAATATAAAAACAAGTGTTAAAAGCATAAAAGTGACATGAAACAATCAAAAATTATAGATACGTTTTGGACGTATCAACATCGCCAAGCTTAGTTCCTACTCGTTCTCGAGTAGGTAAACGATAACAAAGATAATTTTTGATGTTGAATGCTATGATCAGGTCTTTAACAATTGCATGACAAATGATGTATGGATAATGAAACTTAGCAATTATGTTACCTAATGAAAGTATCAACGAACTAAGAGTTCATAATATGAAACTTATAAACATCAACAAGATTATAATGATCATAATAAAGCATGGTAGATGGTAGAGTGGTATCTCGTTTGCCCTTTATTGTGGAGCAAAACATAAATGCTAGAGCATCTCTGAAGTTTTAAGTGGATACTAGAAATAAAGATATCAAAGATAGAAACATCATAGTCATGCCACAATTAATAATATTCTGGGACAAACACATTACACTAAGAATGACAACTATGCTCTCGAAGAAGTGCTCAAAGAAAGGATGGTGACTCAACATAAAAAATAAAAGATAGGCCCTTCGCAGAGGGAAGCAGAGATTAACATGTGCTAGAACTTTTTATTTTTAAAACAGAAGCAAAATTGTTTTGAGAGGTGGTTGTTCCTATCAACGAATGGTAATAGAGTTCTTGATATCTTCCATGCTAAACAAGTTTTGAGAGCGGTTCCGAGATATTTATATTTTGCACTTTATAATATGCACTTTATATAGCTTGACACTCCTCCCCACCTTTGCTTACACAAACCATGGCTAACCGAATCCTCGGGTGCCTGCCAACAATCTCATACCATGGAGGAGTGTCTATTTTATTACTTTATTGATTACAATGGTCTAACCAGCTCTTTGCAAAATTTGTGACAAGCAGATGAAGCGTGCAAGTCTAGAAAACTTTATTTATCATGGAAGATAACAAACCCAACTACTACATCCTCATGAGCTGAAAACAGTGTCACAAAATGAGAAGTATTTTAAAGGTTTTAAAGGTAGCACATGAAAATTTACTTGGAATGGTTTGAAATACCATGCATAGGAATTTATAGTGGACTCTCATGGAAAACTGGGTTCAAAGATTTTGGATGCACGAGCAGCATTCCCGCTCAGTACAAGTGGATGCTAGCAATAGACTATGAAGCGACAACTAAGAGAGCATAACTATCATAATCATGTTTGCGACAAAATAATATTAACCAAGGCATAAGAAATGATATTACCACCCTGAGTCACAAAAGTTCATGGAGGCTTGATAGACTTTTCTTTTAGTCATACACATGTGTAAGCATGCGCCAAGTCAATCCAAAATAAATTCTTCAGAGGAGGATACCACAACACCATACCATCTTATGAACATGACAATGCATGTTAACATCAAAATAACATAATATACACTATTAGCTAGTTGAGACTAACCATAAGAAAACATAAACTAGTAAATATTATGCACACATCATTTTTAAGTTTCATCAAATAATCCAGCAACTAAGTAAATAAAAGATATGATAATCACCTCATTAATGTAACCGGTGTTTTGATGCTAAGACAAATAAATAATAAGATACAGACGCTCCAAGTTTATGCAAGTTTCTATGTTACTCGAAAAACAAAGTTTAAAGGTTTGCAAACCGAGGGGTTGTTGATGAAGAGGGATGCGGAGACATCCCCAAGCTTATGGCTTTAACCATTCTTCAATATTGCTCAGTTTGGTGTTCCTTCCTTCTCTGTGAAAAAACTTCAACACAAAAACTTTCCCATTCTTTTCTGCGGTTAGACATTAGTGCAATAGATAATATTTCCAAGGTGCTACCATTAAACCAAAAAAAAATTCAAGTTACAGAGAGGTTACTTAAGTGGCCAACTTCTAAATAAAAGGTAAGACCCAAAAAGAATCAAATGAAAATGCAAAGAGGCCACTCTTGGAACAAAAGTCAGAATCTGTCCAGAAAAACAGCAGCTGGAAAACGTAATTTTTAGGTGCACTTAAACATGTCAGAAATTTTTGCAAATTTTTGTGCATGCAGAGGATTAGGTGATACGTAATCTACTAAATTTTCGTGACTTTTTGAGTTTCCAGTAAAGTATGAAAAATCACGCAGTGAGCAGAAGATGCTGAAAACAGAAAAATCATTTTTAAATATGTATCAACTAAAACCAAATGGGTAAAACTTGGTACTTTTTTTTTTGAAAAACTAAAAGACCAAGGGTAAACAAGACTTAAACTTTCTAGCAACAACAAGGAAAGCTCCAAATAAAAACCAAAAGTAAAAACCAAATAGAATACGAAGAAAGAACCAAACAAAGAAGCAAAAGAAAAGAAAATCTTTTTGTCGTTTTAAATTTATAAATGAAAGCAAAAGAAGAAGCAATAAAACCAAATAAAGAACCAAATAAAACCAAATAAGAGAAACCAAAACCAATAAAAGCAAATTATAATACAAGTTAAGACAATACATATCATGTTAATGGGTAATATAGATCATGAACAAGACAACCTGATGTTAGTTGATAAATAGGGGATGCCTCGGGCATCCCCAAGCTTAGATGATTGAATCTACTTGAATAATGTTCTTGGGGTGCACCTGGGCATCCCAAGCTTGAGCTCTTGCGTCTTCTTGTTCATCTCATATCACCATATTGATTAGAACTTATAGGCTACATCCACATAAATCTTCACAAAACTCATTAGTAGGGTTAGTACTCATTAAATAAAATCCACTCATGTTCAAGTGTTGGTAAATTTTATAATCTTTATTCAACATTAGCCACTGTATACTAAAGTATTTGACACTTCAAAGTCCGTCGAAACTTATAGAAATTTCAAATACCGAGTAATAGTAACAATACTAAACAAACACAGAAATTTGCCAAAACTGAACAGTCTGTAAAGATGGCACTCAACGAGATAGTTACGTAGCTCAACTCAAAAAACTCAAAACTAATGAAAGACAGATAATACGCTCAGGTTTATGCACAAAAACGTTCAGGTCCAAATACTATTCTGGGATTTATCACTTTTTTTACAGCGAAGTACAGAAATCTGCTAAACTGAACAGTCAGTGAAGATCGAATTTTTCGAGACAGTTACGTAACTCAAATCAGAAAAGTCAAAACTAATAAATGATATATAACAATTTGGGCTTTGGGCTCAAGAAATTTCAGATCAATATCACGTTCTGGTGATTTTAAATATTTTATACGGTGAAGCACAGAAAATCTGTTTCTGGACAGCAAAACTTTCAACTTTTAAGTAAATATAAACTATTATTAGCACTTTTATTTTTATGTACAGAGGAATATACAATATATACATGTTTTTATCTGAGAAGCTTACATGGAAAAATTTGCTTTGGTTTCATAGGCATGAACACAAGTGTTCAAGGTCGACCCCCACTTAACCATTGCTCATCTTTCCAATCACTCTCTTTTTGAAAACATTTTTTAGATAACAAGTACAACTAATTTTTTTTATAATTCGCATTCCCTATTCATACTAAGATAGAGAACAACTTAAAACTGAAAGTAAAAATTACTTAGAGATAAAGCAAACAAGTGCACACAAGAATATTCACCCCACGCTATTGCTCCCTGGCAACGGCGCCAGAAAAGGTCTTGATAACCCACAAGTGTAGGGGATCGTGCGTAGCCTTTTCGATAAGTAAGAGTGTCGAACCCAACGAGGAGTTAAAGGTAGGATAAGTATTCTCTCAAGTTCTATCAACCACTGATACAACTCTACGCACACTAAACGCTTACTATATAGGAAAAACTAGAGTAAAAATACGGGTATCAGAGATAGCTTTGTGAGATAATAAACAACAAGAAAGTAAAAGTTAGTTGCTGCAGCAATAAAATACACTAAATAATCATAAACTAACAGTACCATGAGTGTGAAAAAGTGGTGGAAAGTGGGATGAAATTGTCCAAGATTAATTAGTGAAGATACTTCGTTCATTGTCTTCGATGCAGTTTTCTATGTGGGAGAGGCTAAATATACATATACTCAACTACTTGCGATTATGCATACTATATGATTGGATTGTTAGCAAGCTTCCACGTATACTACCAATGCATTAAGGTTTCCCCAACCATAGCCTTAAGTTAATGATCCTCTTACTCCCGTATGTGCAACACTCCGGTTCGAGTTCTCAGGTTTCTGTCGCTCCGGCAGAACTTCCCCCTTTCTTTACACATACTACAAACCCAATGATATATGATCCACGCGCGCATAAATATAATGGACACCAAAGGACTGTACCATATCAACATACAACTCTAATGAACCAAAAACATTCAACAATGCAATCAAAGAACAAAGAAACTACACAAACATGACATAGATCATAGGATAATACTTTATAGCATTAAACACCATGTTTACATAGAGCGGTACAGGGGTATGTGGGAGGATGAACCATTGTATACAAGGAGGAATTGGCGATGGAGATGGCGGTGAAGATGGCGAAGGGGGCAGCGAGGAGCGCAGGGCGGCGCCGGCGGTGGCGCGGGGAGCTCCTCCCGCGCCGCTGGCATCAAGGGGTGCGCCGCCCCTTAGCCCCCTTCCTTCATGTCTTCTTGGGAGCCCTCCCCATGGAGATGAGGTCCATGGGGGAGGCAAAAACGTGGCTTTGATGGCAGGAATTCGTGGGTATGAGGTGTCGTCCACGACCTAGATTTCCTCCCTTTATATAGCTCTTGTATTTCCGTCATCCCCTTTAGGGTTTTGGTAGGACGGCGATATCTGGAGCGTCCGGACTCCGATTGGGCCGAATTATAAGTCCAGATCGATTAGCAGAAAATTACCCACAACTTTCGCGACTAGACTGTTTCCAGTTGACGTCGTCTTGTTTCTCCGAAAAACGTTTCCTGACAGATTTCAGGAAAGTCTCAATTCGACTCCAACAAGGTTTCCTCTTGTATTTTTGATAATTCCTACACATCAAAGTATAAAACAAGAACATTGTGCACTTTTGCAACTATTAACAGGTTAGTCCAAATAAATCATAAACTTCATATAAAAACAAGTGTTAAAAGCATAAAAGTGACATGAAACAATCAAAAATTATAGACACGTTTTGGACGTTTCAGGCGGCTGCCGATGGCGGGGAGAGCGTGGTGGCCTCGGCGGCGACAGATGGCGGCGAGGGCGTGGTGGAGAGCCAGGCTTCGGCGGCGGCTGCTGGCGGCGAGGTCGTGGTGGAGAGCCAGGCCTCGGCGGCAAGCAAAGGAGTTGAGGGCGAGGGCCAGGCCATCGCGGCAGCCGATGGCGGCGACGCACCGGCGCCCAGGGCGCTCGCCTGTCTGGAGGCGTCGAGGAAGAGCACCGCGCACCCTGGCAGCAAATCCAGGCCGAGCGCGTGGACGCCGCACTCATCGGGCAGATCAAGGTAGACGTCAGCCTTGTCGCGCAGAACCGCGAAATCCTCGAGGCCGTGGCAGCGGCTCGCGCCGCCGGCGAGGCGGCGGCCGCGAGCAAGGACGGTGAGGACGACGACTCTGACGAGGACATGCCGGACGTCCACTACGACGAGGAGGGCATGCCGACGGCCTTCTACTACTCCGACTCCGATGAGGACATGCCGACCACGGCGGCTGGGGCTCCTCCATCGAGGATGACGACGAGATCATCGTTTAGATCGACCAATCGATCGCGCAGTCGATCTAGTAGTAGCTAGTATATATCTCGATCTAGCTAGTAGTATATTAGAGCTCGAGATCTTACTAGTAAATTTTGCTAGGATAGCTAGCTTTGATCGATCCGGCCGGGGGCCGGGATCGATCGATTGATCAGCCATTGATCGATAACATATTCGCGCGCGAGTTGTGCAGTGGCGACGCGCGGTACATATTTTGCTAGGATATAGCTAGGCCGGCCGGGGAGATCGATCGTATTAGCAAGTCTCGCACGGAGAAAGATCGATCGAATTGAGGATTAGGCCGGCCGCCGGTGCGGTGATGATTTGGTACAAAACTCATTGTATTTTGCTACTAATTATATTACTAATATAAGTTATGAACTCTGATCGATATGTTTAATTCCAAGTTCTCAGTTCATGATTTTATACATGTTTTCGTGCGCACTTGTCTTCAGTTCTCAGTTCCTTTCATTCAGCGCGTTAGAGCTACTTCTCAGACGGTGAGGTTTACTAGCCGTCTCTAATCGTTTTGTATGGGAGATGGCGCGGAGTATCAACCGTCTCATGTTATATTAGAGACGGCCACAAATCAGAACCGCTTGAGGAGATATGTCCCAGACGGATGATTTTTTTTTTGGTGTGACCGGCTCTAGGTCCCATCTGCAATGTGAGGTTTTGTACTAGTGAAGTTCCATCTTCAGCGACTTATCAAAGCTTGATTCTTGTGTTGACGAGATCATAGCCGACATCGACAAATTCTTCAAGCATCGATCAAGCTTACGTCGACGCCGCAAGAAACATGGTCACACATGTGAGGCTACAACCAAGATGGTGCCCTTCTCAAGCGCTTCACTATTTGGTACCTACACCAAGTGCCACCACCACAATGGGTCCCATATGGCAAGATGAAGACCTCATATGCGACAATTGCCAAGGACAAGACCATGATCCACAAGAATGCCCCAATCTCTTGTGCCCAATATGCAATTGAAAAGGTCACATGATGTTGGAGTGCCAAAATGGAGACCAATAAGGCGAGAAGATGGGCGAGCATGGGACTTTTCCTTCGACCAAGGAGGCGAGCATAGATGATGCTATCACTTTGGGCGATGCGCCAAGTGAACTTGCCGAGCATGGGATTTTCCCTTGGGCAAAGGATTCGAGTGATGATGCCCCAACTATGTCATGCATTTTTGGAGGCGACGAGGTTGAGAAGGTTGAGCATGAGAGTTTCCCTTAACCCAAGGAGGCGTATGGAGTTGAGAACATTGAGATGTGCTTAAGTGATGAGATGGTACCAATCCCACGTGAGAATGAGAGCCACTTAGCCCACTTGAGTGAGAGTGAGAGTGAGTTGAGTGCTTCCACCATACGTAAGATTGAGTGTTCCAACTTTGAGGGAATGAGTGATACACCACTTGAGTTGAGAGAGGTGTTCATAGGTCTTGTGAGGTCATTTCGATCTCTAACGACTTACCCCTTCCCTCTAGTGTGTTTTCTCGTTGTGTGCTAGGTTCCATGGATGATGATGATGATGCCACCCCATGTCTCCACCAAGATGGACAATTCGGCCGCATGTAGGCCCCTACTAATTCAACACCTACTTCACATGAGCGGGACAACAAAGGTATGGGTGTTGATGTGACCATGATCCCACTAGTGGACATGATGAATGTTGATTTCTTGCATGTTTTGGATGATTCCATTGATGTCACGTATGATTCATTCCTTTTCCCTTGTGATCCCTTGCCTCAAAACAATGTTGATCATGTGGATTTCTCTATTTGTGATAAAATTCCATTCATTTGTTTTGCAATCGATGTTTTTACTACTCTCCCTTCATTGCAACCAAAACGATGAAACTTGTTCTTTCAAATGCTTGGTTTGCAATGATGAGCCCTTGATTTCTTATGAGATTGCACCCATAGCTCTCTCACATTTTGGAGATTTTTTGTTCTCTCTTATGGACCTTGTTCCATCCTTCTTTTTGCATAGTGACCATCCACATATGTCATACTTCCCCATTGACTTTGGTGTGTTTGGTAATGTGCAAATGAAGAGACAAGTCATGATGGATGATGTGTTCATATACCATGCACACAACTTCTTTATTTGGTTTTTCGTGTGCATTGGGCTTCATGCTATATTGTCAAACTCGATTCAACATGAGTTGACAAAAAGAGCTCTTGAGAGCATACGTTGTAGTTGTGGGTTGAACCCGGCTTTAATACATTCCCTATGTTTTACATCAAACTAGTTGAACAATTTCTCTTGGTTTTGGTTTGCTTGCAAACATGTTTGTGATTTTTGTTTCCCCTATGGCAAGAATGTCTCATTGATCTTTCATATAAATGATTTATGTGTTGCAACAAATATGATGAACAATCGTTCTTTTAAATAGCTTGTTTGCAACCATAATGATATCTTGAGCATGTGTTGCCATGAGTGTATTGGTTTCTACCCATTTGGTGTTGCAACAAATATGTTGAAAACTTGCTCTTTCCTATGTTTTGTTTGCCACCATGATGATATTTTGGACATTCTTCATCTTGTGGTTTTGCCAAATTCTCCTCTTATTGCATCAATGATGTTGACAAATTTCTCTTTCCAATACTTTGTGTGCAATAATGATCATATGGTTCATAGTGAGATAGCTAACATTGCCTTCTTAAATCTTCATGGAGTTTTTGTGTTCCCACATTTTGAGGATGTTTCGAGAAGTTGCTTGCACATTGATCTTTCATATGCATTCACTTTCATATATTTGTGTTGTGCTAACGGTGCTATGACAAAAAAATGGACATGTCATTGATGATATGCTCCTCTATCATGCACACACATGGTTTGTTTGGTCTTTGGTGTGTGTAGGTCAAAATGTTACCGCCTACATGGTAAAACCCACAACAAGGTCAACACATCTACCTCCCCTACATGGTGATGACGAGTTATCGTTGAGAACGACTCTTTTTGAAGCGGGGGAAGATGATATAGCCCAGCCCACGGCCATCACCATGTCAAGCACTCCAACATATGACAAGTCGTCATTGAGCTCGAAGGTTAACTCCTTCCTCTACAAGAACACATTTCTGCCGTCAATCCGTGAAGATCGGGCCACCCTTGAGGTTGGAACCTCATCAGAAGTTGTTGCATAGAATGAATCCTGAATGAGCATATGACAAGTTCTACTTAAATCGTTGAAGATCTATCCCCACTTGATAGTACGAATTACATTAACTAAAGCTTATTTATTTCTCTTCATTTCTATCACAATAAGATGGACTATTCTAGTGTAGTTTGACTCAAGTATATGTTTTCTGAAGTCTCAGATTGCATGCATTTCTTAAACAGTATTGCACACTACTAACTCAAAAACAAGTACTTTACTACTGAGTAATTTTTGACGAATTAGGAAGAAAAAATACTCGACACAAAACTATAAAATGATACTACCATCTTCAACCTTGTCAACTTTAACAGAAAAAATACTCGACACAAAACTATAAAAAGATACTACCATCTTCAACCTTGTCAACTTTAACCTTCATGTGTGCTGGATCAGTTTTGAGCTCCAGCATTGAATGTGTGTGTTGAATTTTCAAGCACGCCATATAATAGTTGATGTCTTCATCCTAGCTTTTCTGCGTTCGCATTGTTAGATCTTCATTTGTATTGTCTTCAACGTTAGGGACGAATCTTCATGTACAACAGGATTACTCTTGAGGCATATGATCGCGGGGTTTTCCGGGGTGCCTCGGCGGTTGTTTTTGATGCTATGAGTGATCCTGCTACTCTTGAGGCATATGCGTGCAGGGAGGCAATATCGCTGGCAGAGGATGTGCACATCACCAGACTGCAAGTAGCTTCGGATTGCCTTACGGTGGTTAAAGAAATAAATGATGGAGGCAGCCAAGGTCAATACTGTATGGTGTTGAGAGATATAGAATCAAGACGGAGTCAGCTTCAGTGCATCGAATTGTGCTATGAACGGCGTGAAGCAAACAGGGAGGCTCACCGATTAGCTAGAGCAGCTACTACTCTAGCGATAGGTAGACATGTATGGTTTACTGATCCTCCAGATCACTTGTGTATCCCTGTTAACTTTCCAGTGGAATAAAGTTACGCCGTTCCCACTAATTTTTTTTTTTTTTTTTGAGGAAGGATCCGAACATATATTAAGACAGCTCACACACTTTACAAAAAGGACCACAAAGAAACAGAAAATACAAAGAGGCCCTGAAAAGTGCAAGAACCACCTCCTGCCGTCGAAAGGAAACACGATCGGATCCTCAGCCGCGCCCAACCCTCCTAGTCGTCGCCGGAGACGCCGTACCTCCAACCGCCGGGAAGAAGCCGCCACCACGCTTTGTAGACGGTCGCAGAAGCCGTCCGCCGCAGGCGACGGAACCTAGCCTCGATGAACGCGCACGACCACAGCAGCATCTTCCCGCCTCCACCCAACAACTAGCCGCCTCCGCCACGCCAAGGACCGCCAGCACCAGCACCGAGCCACCTCCAGCCGCTGCTCCCCTCGCCACCACGGCCGGCCGGAGCGAAAACGACGAAGAGGACCTCCAGAACCACCACCCAACAAAAGCAGATCGCCACCGCCCACCACCTTCTCCCCTCACCACCACGGTCGGCCGGAGAAAGAAAGAAGGGGGAAGCCACCTGACGCACCACCTCCACGACCTCCCCGGCGCCGAGGCCGGAACGGGGAAAGGAGGGGGAGGACCAAGCCCAGAACGCCGACGCCGTCGCCACCGTCTTCGACGCCGCCCGCAGGGCACGCACACCTAATCTACAGAAAACTAGCCGGAATCGCAGGACCGGGGTTCCCCCACTCTCCCGCCGCCGCAGCGGCAGGCGGAGAGGGAGGGAACCACCGGCCTGGCCGGCGGCGAGGTGGGGAAGTCGAGGTCGCCTTCTTATCGCCTCCCGCGCACTGTAGTGACGGGATAAGAGGGAGGGGACCTGGAGTGTACTCTTTGCGTAAAATTAGTGTTGGTGCCTTAATTTTCAGCTCGTCGCTGCACAACTGATATTTCACAAAGTCGCCGGATAAAATCATCAAGCAAAGTTTGCGCCTTTGAGCTCTTCATGTTGTGTTGTCTTCAACTATGTTCTTCTGGGGGCCCTCAAGTATGCCTGATATGTTCATGTAGATGGCGTTGATTACTTCCTTTGAGGGGTTGTCTTCAAAGTTTTGAGCCAACTGAGTAGATGTTGATGTATATGAGTGGAATTGGCGTTGAAAAATGAAAGTGGTTCTTCTATGCCTGATATGTTCATGTAGATGGCGTTGATTACTTCCTTTGAGGGGTTGTCTTCAAAGTTTTGAGCCAACTGAGTAGATGTTGATGTATATGAGTGGAATTGGCGTTGAAAAATGAAAGTGGTTCTTCTATGAAATAGTGGTTCTTCTTCAAAGTTTTTAACCAGTTCACCATCAATAAGTCTGGGGGGTGATGTCCGTGATGAGCGGAGAGCCGTTGCGGGCGACTCGGGGTCGATTCTGGGCGCTCGCCGGAGATCTCGCCGGCGATGACTCGGGCTCGTCATCGGAGGATGAAGGTGGTGCGTGCTTGGTCGGGGAGGAGGGGATCTCCGTCGCCGGCGACGTCGACAACCATGGAGGAGGAACGTCCTTCAAGAGAGGACAAACGGATCGGTAAACGCATGGCACAAAGGTACGTCGATCTTGCTTTGCAGGTGTTGTCGCCGGAAAAGTTTGTGGATGGCGAGGTTCCATCGCGGCGTGCATGCTCGGGCGGATGGCGCCGCTCCGGCTGCCGTTTGGAAGACCGGCGAAGCTAAAACTGCCTGTTTTGGCTCCGACTGTCGTTCTGGATGATGGACAAGGCGGGTGGGAATTTGTTCGACGGAAACATGGTCGTTACGCCGGTGATGCGTCGCCGGCGTCGGCCACGACGAGCAAAATTTGCGGATCGACAAATTTGAAATTCGGAAAAACTCTAAGAGGCTGTGCGGGCCGTATTAGAGATTTTTCTTGTGCAAAGAAGAAGAATAGTCCAATTGGGTTTGCGACCCACAATGGGAGTGCTCCGGGTTCTCTGAAAGGAAGGATTTCGCTGAATCAACGCTCCGGTTTGCCATCGTGGTTAGGGTTTAGCACCATAGGTGTTCTATTCCGCCGCCGTGCGATCGAGCACCTCCGATGGCTCACGCTGGTGGTGGACGAGGGGGCGCTGGGGACAGCCGTGGAGGAGCTGGTGATGGTCGTGGGTTCCAGCCAGGGAGTGGTGGTGGCGGTGGCTACGGTAGAGGCTACGGTGGCAACGCTCCACCGTTTCGGGGCGGTGCTCGCACTTTCCAGGGCGGTGGTCCGGGAGGAGCTGGACAGGGAAATCAACGCCAAGACAATTTTGAGGTCGGAGGAACGAGTGGTACGGCTGGGCAGGGAAATTTCCGGCAGCAAGGGTTCGGTGCCAATTTCGGGTCTTTCAATGCTGGGACTGGTTTTGCAAACAATGATCAGCATAGACAGTATAATTCTAATCGCCAGTATCAGTTTCATGGGGGGAGGACGGATGGAGGAAGAACCAATTACGGAAGCACCTCGCGTGGTGGTTTTGCTGGTTCAAATACATCGAGAGAGGTATCTTCTGCTCTTTCTGAGGAGGTGCTAGCGAAGATCGTGAGACAAGTCACGGATGCGCTGCGGCAACCTGGGCTGGTGACGGCCAATGGCGCTCAAGCCGTTCCTCAGGCTGCGCAGATCATGTCGGTAGCTGAGCTCTTGGCTAAGGGTGCTACTCCGGTGGGTGCTGCGACCTCATCAACGGCACAAGCTCGCCCTCATGCTGGAGGAGAGGCTCCTCGTGGAGGTCTTGTAGGGCAAGGGGGATCGGAGCAGGCAGCTGCCAAGAAGGCTAAGAAGAGTGATAGGACTCGTTGTTATCGGTGTGATGGACCAGGTCATCATGGCAAGGAGTGCACGGTCGAGGTTTGCGATATCTGTGAGAGCAAGGAGCACGAGTCAGAGGTGTGTCCTTTGCTGAAGGCACCCAAGCCTCAAGTTATCATGCACGGACTGATTAATGAGGGATTGATGTTTTTTGAGCAACCAACTACGGATACGTACAAGCCAAAAATTGATAACGTCCGTCTTGCGATGTTAACAGTAGAAGGAGGTGCGCTATCCATACCTCAAATTGTGACGCAGCTGCAACGTTTGGTGCCTGGCGGACAGTTTCGGTGGGAAGTAGCTCAGGTTGGACACAATGTCTATAAGGTGCCATTCCCTTCTAGGGGAGAGTTAGAGCGTTTGTCCATATTTGGGGCTTGTCAGATACCTTCCAGCAAATGCACGATCATGGTGGTACCTTGGGCAGCAACAGTTGAGCCGATGGAGCAGCTGCCCAAAAAAAATGGGTGCGCATTGAGGGGATTCCTACCAAGGTAACAGGAGATTTTCTTTCGCTGTGGAGTCTAGGATCTTTATTGGGGAAGACGATGAAAGTTGATATGAAGTTCACACGCAAACGAGGAATATTGCGCATTCTCGTTGGATGCGTGGATTTTACTTTGATCCCTATTAGTTGGCCGGTGTTTGTAAAAGATGGTTTTTATAAGCTCAAGTTTAAGGTGGAACATCCGGTGGATGTTGGAGACAATGAGGAGGATGACCCTCGATCTCCTCCACCGGATGATGATGGTGATGATCGAGAAAATGATGAGCAAAACAATCAAGACAAGGAGATGGAAAAGGGCAATGATCAAGTTGAGGACATGGCTACGGATGAGATTCCAGTAGCTGCTAAGGGGAAAGAAAAATCTGATGATATGCAACAACAGCTAGCGGGATTCGTTTTCTCACCTGTTGTACAGAGGCAATTCGCATTAGCAAAATAGGAGATCTTATCCTTCGTCTCAAAGAGCAGCATAGAGGGGGGCAACCTATAGGAACAGGATCAGGTTGGAGGTCTGGGCTGTGGCAGCGAGGTTGTTTATACAGTATGTGATACGGCTGATCACGCTGAGGTTTCGTCCAGCGAGGACGATGTTTCGTTGAGAGATTGCGCTGCTGGTGGTGCTCACGGCAGAAATTGCTGCCGCGGCAGCGAACACAATGGTTCCGCTGGTGGTTCGTCCAGCGAGGAGGCTGTTTCGTTGACGGGCGACTGCAGCGGCAGAGTTTTGCCCGGTTTCTCTGCCAGGCCGACTTTGGGCGGCAGCGAACAGGTTGATGCAAATGCTGCGGTTCTGTCTAGGCCAGTGGATCTCGACGTGCAGCCTTCACCACCTCAGTCGTGTGCTATGTCTTCCACACAGGTGGTGCCGTTTGACATTGCTGGACGGTTATACATGGATCGTTTGGGGAACCCAATTATGCCCGAGTCTCAGCCATGCGGGCTGGGAATCATAGGAGGGACTCATACAGCTGGGGAGAAGGTGAGTGAGACAAGACCTTCGGAGAGGGAAATCATGGCTTTTGGGGGAATGAATGCTGTGGAGGTGAGATCAAGTGCAAGATTGAGAGAGCAACCCAATGCGGATCTTCCTCAACTTGAACGTGCGATGGACCTTACCTTGCGCAAGTCGTATGGCTCCCCATCAGGTACTCCAGCCCATTCCAAGCTTTCTTTACGGTCTTTGTCTAATTCTAAAATTAAACGTAGAACTGGTAAATTAGGAATTTCGTTAGGGCTTAATGATGTGCAAGTAAATTCTTCTATTGCGGCCATTATGGAGATAGAACGAGAGAGGGAGATTATCTTTCTTAAGAATTCGTTGCCCCCAGCTAATGATGAATCCGAATCTAGCCTAGTTTTAAAGAAGGCTATGAATATTTGCGAAGATCTAGTAGATGATGATGCTCAGGTTTCGGATGATCATGCGGATCTTAATGAGACTCTAGCGTCAATTAGAGGTAAAGGGAGGGAAAAAAAATACTTTCTAAACGTGCGGTTAGAAGGGGTGTGCGTCTAGCTCTCTACTCTAAATTTTCATAATGAGGGGCATGATTTGGAATTCAGACGGGTTTGGGGACACAGCAAAACACTTGGCTATTCACGAACTTATTAAGGCCAATAAACTTGACTTCGTGGCTATTATAGAGACAGGGAGGCCTTCTTTCGCCACACCTTTTCTTAATTTTTTGGCTGCGGGTTCAGATTTTGTTTGGTATTGTATACCTCCACTCGGGAGGTCGGGTGGCATGTTATTAGGATTTAATAATGAGACACTCGCAGTACAAGATGTGGTTTCAGGTGACTTTTGCGTTAAATTACACCTGAGAGCGAAGTTGGATGGGTTTAGTTGGGCGTTAGTGGTTGTTTATGGGGCAGCTCAGGATAACAAGAAACCTGAATTTTTAGCCGAGTTGGTAAGGATTTGTGAAAATGAGACGGTTCCAATGTTGGTCGGGGGGGACTTTAATATCATTAGGAGAGAAGAGGAGAAAAATAATGACAATTTTAATGCTAGATGGCCTATTATTTTTAATGCGATAATTGAAAGTCTGAGCCTGAAGGACTTAGAATTGTCTGGTAGACAGTACACCTGGACTAGTAGACGAGATACGCCAACACTTAAGAAGTTGGATCGTTTCCTAGCATGTGTGGATTGGGAGCAAAAGTATCCACTGGTAACGGTGCAGGCGCTTACCCGTTCGGGGTCGGATCATACACCGTTGCTGATAGATACAGGTGAACATGCGTTCAAGGGTAACTCTAGCAGATTCTCTTTTGAATTATCATGGTTTCGTCAAGAAGGGTTTCACGATATCATTGTCCGTGAATGGAATGCGATCAAACGGGCAACTCACGGTTGAGCGGTGGCAGAATAAAATCTGACATCTACGTCAATTTTTACGTGGTTGGGCAAGGAATTTGAGTGGTGAGTACAAAATGTTAAGAGACAAATTAATATTACTGATCAATGAGTTAGAAATTAAAGCTGAAACCACCCATCTCATGGTCGCTGAGCGGGCAGCCAAGAGGGAGGCGGATGATAAGTTGGCCCAATTGCGTCGTGATGAGGAATCTAAATGGGCGCAGCGAGCAAAAGTTAAACACATACAGGATGGGGGAAGTAATACGAAATACTTCCATATCATTGCAAACGGTAAACATAGGAAAAACAAAATAATACAATTAGAACAAGAGTAAGGCACGATAGTTGGTCAGGAAAATCTTAAGAATTATATTACGGAATACTACAAGAAGTTATTTGGAGCGCCGGTTACAAATAATTTCTCATTAGACGAGAGTGTTATAAATGATATGCCACAAATATCACAAGAAGAAAATGAGATCTTGACTCAAGACTTTTCCGAGAAAGAAGTTTTTGAGGCAATTCAGCAAATGGAACATAATAAAGCTCCAGGGCCGGATGGGTTTCCTGCGGAGTTCTATCAAAAGTTTTGGGGGATTATAAAAGTTGATTTAATGGCTATGTTTGTGCAATTGCGTGCTGGAAACTTGCCTTTATTTAAACTTAACTTTGGAATTATCACCTTGTTACCAAAAAAGAAGACGCGAATAAAATTGAACAATATCGTCCTATTTGCCTTTTGAATGTGAGCTTCAAGATTTTCACAAAAGTAGGGACAAACCGAGTCACCTCTATTGCGAGCAGAGTTGTCCGCCCCACTCAAACTGCGTTTATTCCGGGAAGAAATATTCTTGAAGGGGTTGTTGTGTTACATGAGACCATTCATGAGCTGCATACAAAAAAATGGATGGGGTGCTATTTAAAATAGACTTTGAGAAGGCATATGATAAAGTCAAATGGTCTTTTTTACAGCAAACATTAAGAATGAAAGGGTTTACACCACAATGGTGCGAGTGGGTGGCTCAGTTTGTTCAAGGTGGAAGTGTAGGAATTCGAGTTAATGACGATATCGGTCATTATTTAATTTAGTTGTAGATATGTTGGCTATCCTAATTTCTCGAGCAAAGGAGGATGGCCAAGTGGGGGGTTTAGTGCCACACCTAGTTGAGGGGGGGTCTCAATCCTTCAATATGCGGATGACACTATTTTATTTCTTGAACACGACATTGCGAAGGCTGTGAACATGAAATTAATACTGGCTCTGTTTGAGCAACTTTCGGGTTTGAAAATTAATTTCCACAAGAGTGAATTATATTGTTTTGGGAAGGCTAAAGATGACCAGGAAGAGTACCGGCGTATTTTTGGGTGTGAGATCGGTTCACTACCTTTTAGATATTTGGGTATACCAATTCATTATAGAAGATTATTAAACAAGGAGTGGAAAACAGTGGAGGACCGGTTTGAGAAGAAATTGGCGGCTTGGGTGGCTAAGATGTTGTCATACGGTGACCGTCTTGTGCTTATAAACTCAGTTTTAACAAGCCTTCCAATGTTTCTACTATCCTTTTTCGAAATTCCAAAGGGAGTTAGAAAACGGTTAGATTTTTATCGTTCTCGGTTTTTTTGGCAAAGTAATCAGCTCAAACGGAAGTATAGATTAACCAAATGGAACTTGGTGTGCAGACCAAAGGATCAAGGTGGTTTGGGAATTGCGGTTTTAGAGGTACAGAATAAATGTCTCCTGAGCAAATGGTTATATAAAATCATGAATGAAGAAGGTGTGTGGAAAGAATTATTAGTTAACAAGTACTTAGGGGATAAGACGTTATCTCAAGTGCGAGTTAAACCTAGGGGCTCACCGTTTTGGAAAGGAATTATGAAGGTAAAAGAGGATTTCTTTAAGCGTGGACACTTTACTATTGGTAATGGGGAGCAGATTCAGTTTTGGGAGGATAGTTGGTTAGGTCCTGTTTCTCTTCAAGCTGAATATCCATCATTATATGCCATTGCTTCTAACAAGCATACCACAGTAGCTAATGTTCTTGGGACTGTACCTATTAATCTACCTTTTAGAAGGGTATTAATAGGACATAATAGAACAAGTTGGCTTAACATGGTTGAGAGGTTGATGCAAGTGAACCTAGTAGAAGAGGAGGATAAATTTAAATGGAGTCTAACTTCTAATGGAACCTTTACGGTTAAGTGTTATTACGAGGACTTATTAAATGGACATACTAGATATTTGCGTAAGTATCTATGGAAGTTAACGATTCCATTAAAAACAAAATCTTCCTATGGTTTCTTAATAGAAAG
Organism: Poa pratensis; assembly: GCA_947311845.1. NCBI lineage: Eukaryota > Viridiplantae > Streptophyta > Magnoliopsida > Poales > Poaceae > Poa > Poa pratensis. The sequence goes on along the minus strand of CAMZMU010000100.1, from coordinate 42,152,059 downwards.
GAAATTTTGAAAAAAAGACAATTTGATTAAGAGACAATGGATAGGATGTAAGTATCAACTCATTAGGGTTTTGGCGGAAACGATGACCCTGTTGGGGGTCTCGGGTGCGTGTTATATAGGAGCCAGGAACAGCCCCTGGCGTGGCCTACACGGTGGTAGGTGTACCGGTGGAGTACTACTCCATACGGTATACGCTACTGTATTGCATATTTAACAGCCCCCCTTAATCTAAACTCTTACAAAGATTTAGATTACGCTTAAACTCCTCTAAACTTCTCACAGGAAGCGGTTTAGTAAAACCATCTGCAATTTGATCCTTGCTAGAAATAAATCTAACTTCTAAAAGCTTATTTGCTACTCTCTCTCTTACAAAATGAAAGTCTATTTCTATGTGCTTGGTGCGTGCATGGAAGACAGGATTTGCTGACAAATATGTTGCACCTAAGTTGTCACACCATAGACATGGTTTTTCCTTCAGTTTTACACCCAGTTCATTCAGAAGAGCTTCAACCCATATCAATTCTGCTGTAGCATTTGCTAGAGACTTATACTCAGCTTCAGTACTAGACCGTGATACCGTTGCTTGCTTGCGAGCACTCCAAGAGATCAAGTTTGGTCCAAGGAAGATAGCACTGATAAATATTGAAGAGCACTGATACGTCTCCAACGTATCCATAATTTCTGCTGTTCCATGCTTATATTATACCATTTGCTACATGTTTTATATACACTTCATATCACTTTTATGCATTTTCTGGGACTAACCTATTAACAAGATGCCACAGTGCCAGTTCCCTGTTTTCTGCTGTTTTTGGTTTCAGAAAGTTACTTCTGGAAATATTCTCGGAATTGCACGAAACAAAAGGCCAAGTCCCTATTTTTCCAACACGTACACGGAGTCCGAAGGAGAGACGAAGGAGAGCCACGAGGTGGCCAAACCACCTGGCGGCGCGGCCCCAGCCGCGCCAGCCTGTGGTTTGGGCCCCTCGGGGGTCCGCCGACATCGCCCCTTCGCCTATTTATTCCCCGAGACGTGAAAACCCTAAAACACCGAGCCTTTCATCCAGAACATATTCGCTGCCGCCGCCGTCGTCAACCCTAACTCGGGGGGTTCTGAAGCTCTTCCCGGCACCCTGCCGGAGAGGGGAATCATCACCGGAGGGCTCTACATCGCCATGCCCGCCTCCGGAGTGATGCGTGAGTAGTTCATCCTTGGACTATGGGTCCATAGCAGTAGCTAGATGGTTGTCTTCTCCACTTGTGCCATCATGTTTAGATCTTGTGAGCTGCCTATCATGATCAAGATCATCTTATTGTAATGCTACATGTTGTGTTTGCTGGGATCTGACTTATATTGATACCTATGTGGAGCTGAATATTATATTATCATGTCTATGTCATTTGTGATCTTGCATGCTCTCCGTTACTTGTTGAAGCCTTGGCCAAGTGAATACTTGTACTCCAAGAGGGGGTATTTATGCATGATAGTTGGGTTCAACCTCTATTTAACCTGGGATAGTGACAGCAAGTTCTAAGGTTGTAGATGTGTTGTTGCCACTAGGGGTAAAACAGCAATGCTTTATTCAAGGATGAATGTATTGTTTACATTACGCACATTACTTAATGCAATTGTCTGTTGCTTGCAACTTAATACTGGAAGGGGTACGGATGTTAACCGGAAAGTGGACTATTTAGGCATAGATGCATGCTGGATAGCGGTCTATGTACTTTGTCGTAATGCCCAAATGAATCTCATAGTAGACACCACAGCTCACACATGCATGTTATATGCACTTATCAATTGTCAATTGCCCAGCTGTAATTTGTTTACCCAGCATGTTAGTTATCTTATTGGAGAGACACCACTAGTGAACTGTGGACCCCGGTCCATTCTTTTACATCTGAAATACAATCTACTGCAATCATTGTTCTCTACTGTTTTATGCAAACAAACATCATTTCCATTCGATACGTTTAACCCTTTGTTTTCAGCAAGCCGGTGAGATTGACAACCTCACTGTTAAGTTGGGGCAAAGTAATTTGATTGTGTTGTGCAGGTTCCACGTTGGCACCGGAATCCCTGGTGTTGCGCCGCACTACACTCCTTCACCAACACCTTCGAAGCAAACCTCGTTTTCCTACTGGTTCGATTAAACCTTGGTTTCATACTGAGGGAAAACTTGCTGCTGCACTCATCATACCTTCCTCTTGGGGTTCCCAACTGACGTGTGACGTACAAGCATTGTTTCTGGCTGTTGCCGGGGAGATATTCCCTCGTCAACTTAGCCAGCAACACGTTTTCTGGCGCCGTTGCCGGGGAAAACCGAATTGCTTCTGCAAGGGGAGTCTCTCACACCCAATCTCTTTACTTTGTTATTTGTCTTGCTTAGTTTATTTTTATTTAGTCTTGTTTGCTCTCTTTATCAAAAACACAAAAAAATTAGTTACTTGTTTAATTCAGTTTGATTTTGTTTTTCAAAATGAGTACTCCTGAGAACACTAAGTTGTGTGACTTCACTAGCACAAACAACAATGATTTCATATGCACTCCTATTGCTCCACCTGCTTCTACAGCAGAATTTTATGAAATTAAACCTGCTCTATTAAATCTTGTTATGAAAGAGCAATTTTCTGGTGTTAGTACTGATGATGCTGCTGCCCATCTTAATAACTTTGTTGAACTTTGTGAAATGCAAAAGTATAAGGATATGGATGGGGATATTATAAAACTGAAACTTTTTCCTTTCTCCTTGAGAGGAAGAGCTAAAGAATGGTTGCTTTCTTTGCCTAGAAATAGTATTGATTCTTGGACAAAATGCAAAGATGCTTTCATAGGGAAATATTATCCTCCTGCTAAGATTATATCCTTGAGAAGTAGCATTATGAATTTTAAACAACTTGATAATGAACATGTTGCTCAAGCTTGGGAAAGAATGAAATCTTTGGTGAAGAATTGTCCCACTCATGGACTGACTACTTGGATGATCATCCAAACCTTTTATGCAGGATTAAATTTTTCCTCAAGGAACTTATTGGATTCAGCCTCTGGAGGAACCTTTATGTCCATCACTTTAGGTGCAGCAACAAAGCTACTTGATGATATGATGATCAACTATTCCGAATGGCACACCGAAAGAGCTCCTCAAGGTAAGAAGGTAAATTCTGTTGAAGAAACCTCCTCTTTGAGTGATAAGATTGATGCTATTATGTCTATGCTTGTGAATGGTAGATCTCATGTTGATCCTAATAATGTTCCTTTAGCTTCATTGGTTGCTCAAGAAGAGCATGTTGATGTAAACTTCATTAAAAACAACAACTTCAACAACAATGCTTATAGGAATAATTTTGGTAGCAACAACTATAAGCCTTATCCTTCAAATGGTTATGGCAATTCTTATGGTAATTCCTACAGCAACAATAGAAGTGTGTCCTCTGATCTTGAAGCTATGCTTAAAGAATTTATTAGCACACAAAAAGCTTTCAATAAAACTGTTGAGGAAAAGTTTGAAAAAATTGATGATCTTGCTTCTAAAGTTGATAGTCTTGCTCATGATGTTGAAATTCTAAAACTGAAAGTTATGCCTAATGAAGTTAAAGATACTAAGTCATTTGCTACAGCAAATGCCATCCAAGTTCGAATTGATAATAATATTAGGATGTTGGCTGAATTGCATGCTAGGTGGGAAAAAGAGGAAGAACTTGAAAAAGAGAATAGTATAGTTAGAGTTTGTACTATCACCACCACTAGTAATGCTAATGTTTACATGCTAGTAACCTCCTACTATTGATGGTAATGTTATTGGTGTTGGTAATGTCTCTACTACTTCTGCAAAGCGTTTGAAATTGCCTAAAACTGCTGAAACTTTTTCTGATAAAAGTGCTGAAATTTTTCAAACTATTGGAGACAATGGTTCCACCACCATTGACAATAATGATTTTGATTTTGATGATTGTAACATCTCTGAAGTTATTATGTTCTTGCAAAAATTAGCTAGAAGTCCCAATGCTAGCACTATTAATTTGGCTTTTACAAAGCATATTACAAATGCTCTTTTGCAAGCTAGGGAGGAGAAGTTGAAACTTAAAGCTTCTATTCCTAGGAAATTAGAAGATGGTTGGGAACCCATCATTAAGGTAAAGGTGAATGATTTTGATTGCAATGCCTTGTGTGATCTTGGTGCAAGTATTTCGGTTTTGCCCAAGAAGCTTTATGATATTCTTGATTTGCCACCTTTGGAACATTGTTATTTGGATGTTTTTCTCGCTGATAATGCTATGAAGAAACCTTTGGGGCGAGTTAATGATGTTTTTATTACAGTAAACAATAACCTTGTCCCCGTTGATTTTATTGTTATGGATATTGAATGCAATGCATCTTGTCCTATTGTTTTGGGAAGACCTTTTCTTCGAACTGTTGGTGCCATCATTGATATGAAAGAAGGTAATATAAGGTACCAATTTCCTCTCAAGAAAGGTATGGAACACTTCCCTAGGAAGAGAATGAAGTTACCTTTTGACTCTATTGTTAGAGCAAGTTATGATGTTGATGCTTCTTCTCTTGACAACACTTGATTTTCACTTTCTGCGCCTAGCTGAAAGGCGTTAAAGAAAAGCGCTTATGGGAGACAACCCATCGTTTTTATTTGCTGTTATTTTTGTTTTCTTTGAGTCAAGGAGTTTTGTTACTTCTGTAGCAACTCCTTTGTATCTTTATTTTATCGCAATGTTGTGCCAAGTAAAGTTCTATATTGAAAGTTGATGCAAGATTTGGATTTCTGCGCAGTGACAGATTTTTAGCTGTCACGGATTTGAGCTTATCTCCCTGTAGAAAATTCAAAAAATTCTGAAAAAATCACGCATATTCCTGAGATATGTACGCAACTTTCATTATTTTAGGCCAGATCCATCTGAGCAACTTAAGTGCCTCGAAAAAATTCGTCATTCCAGACTGTTCTGTTTTTGACAGATTCTGCCTTTTGTTTTGCATTCGCTCTTTTACTGTGTTTGTGTGGATTTCTTTGCTCCACAAAGCATTGGTGGCTGTAGCTAATGTCCAGAAGCTTTGGGATTGATTGTATCATTACAGAATATGAGAATTTTTGATTATGCACTAACCCTCTAATGAGAACTGTCTTGAGTTTGGTGTGAAGGAAGTTTTCAAGGATCAAGCGAGAAGGGTGATATTATGTGATCAAGAAGAGTGAAAAGCCTAAGCTTGGGGATGCCCCCGTGGTTCATCCCAACCATATTCAGAGAGACTCAAGCGTCTAAGCTTGGGGATGCCCAAGGCATCCCCTTCTTCATCAACAAACTTATCAGGTCATCTCTAGTGAAACTATATTTTAATTCTTTCACATCTTATGCGCTTTACTTGGAGCGTCTGTGTGTTTTTATTTTTGTTTTTGTTTGAATAAATTCGGATCCTAGCAATCCTTGTGTGGGAGAGAGACACGCTCCGCTTTTTCATGTGAATACTCATGTTCTTCACTTATATTTGTTGAGTATTCTTAACTAGCTACTGCAGTGCTTTTAGCTCCTGTTTTTCATGCATCTCTTCGAGCTGTTAGCACTTGTTTATAAATACTCTCTTGCTGCATTATATTATCATTTGGAGAGTTTATGTTTAAATAAATTGATTGGTGTTTGTTTGGAAGAAAGAAAATGCTACATGTAGTAGTTGGTATTGGAAAAGACATATGCATTCTTGTAGATCATTGTCTTGTTTCGATTTGATGCTTTGCAATTGTTTTGAGCTCTCAAGTAGATCATGTTTAAGCTCTTGCATCATGTAGTTAAAGCCTAGTAGTGGAGAACTACCGTAGAGCTTGTTGAGACTTGGGATGCATATGTAGTTAAAGCCTAGTAGTGGAGAACTACCGTAGAGCTTGTTGAGACTTGGGATGCATATTTGTTCTCTCTAAGGTCTAGATATTTTCTGGTAAAATGTTTGAGCAACAAGGAAGACAGTGTAGAGTCTTATAATACTTGCAATATATTTTTATGTGATTCTTGCTGTACCGGTTTATACTTGTGTTTGTTTCAAACAACCTTGCTAGCCTAAACTCTGTACTGAGAGGGAATGCTTCTCGTGCATCCAAACCTTGAGCCAAAACCCATGCCATTTGTGTCCACCATACCTACCTACCATGTGGTATTTCCTGCCATTCCAAGTAAATACTTCATGTGCTACCTTTAAACTATTCAAAACTTTATTACTCCTTATTTGTGTCATTGTTTTATAGCTCATGAGGAAGTATGTGGTGTTTTATCTTTCAATCTTGTCATTTACTTCTGACAGACTTTCAACCAATGGACTAGTGGCATATACATCCGCTTATCCAATAATTTGCAAAAAGAGCTGGCAACGGGGTGCCCAGCCCCAATTAATTACAACTTTCATTAATAATTCTCTTCACATGTTTTGCCCTGATTTATCAGTAAGCAACTTAATTTGCAAATAGACACTCCTCCATGGTATGTGAATGTTGGAAGGCACCCGAGGATTCGGTTAGCCATGGCTTGTGTAAGCAAAAGGTTGGGAGGAGTGACATCTATAAAGAAACTAAAATACATGTGTAAACAAAAGAGAAGAGGGATGATCTACCTTGCTGGTAGAGATAACGTCCTTCATGGGAGCCGCTCTTGAAAGTCTGGTTGACAAGGGGGCTAGAGTGCCCACTACCATTCGTTGACAACAACAAACACCTCTCAAATACTTATTTTGTGCTCTCTATATGCTTTCAAAAACTTAAAAAGCTCTAGCACATGATTTAATCCCTGCTTCCCTCTGCGAAGGGCCTATCTTTTACTTTATTGTTGAGTCAGTTTACCTACTCCTTTCTATCTTAGAAGCAAACACTTGTGTCAACTTTGTGTGCATTGATTCTTACATGTTTACTTATTGCACTTGTTATATTCCTTTATGTTGACAACTATCCATGAGATATACATGTTACAAGTTGAAAGCAAATGCTGAAACTTAATCATCCTTTGTGTTGCTTCAATGCCTTTTACTTTCAATCTATTGCTTTATGAGTTACCTCTTATGCAAAACTTTTTGATACTTGTCTTGAAAGTACTATTCATGAAAAGTTTTTGCTTATATGATTCATTGTTTACTCTTTATCTATTTTTCTAGCAAACTATAGACCATTGCTTTGAGTCACTTCATTCATGACATGAGCCTTGAAATATATTGATCAAGATTGTGTGAAAACATGTCTCCTCAGAAATTATTTATTGTTATCGTTTTACCTACTCGAGGACGAGTAGAACTAAGCTTGTGGATGCTTGATACGTCTCCAACGTATCCATAATTTCTGCTGTTCCATGCTTATTATACCATTTGCTACATGTTTTATATACACTTCATATCACTTTTATGCATTTCTGGGACTAACCTATTAACAAGATGCCACAGTGCCAGTTCCCTGTTTTTGGTTTCAGAAAGTTACTTCTGGAAATATTCTCGGAATTGCACGAAACAAAAGGCCAAGTCCCTATTTTTCCAACACGTACACGGAGTCCGAAGGAGAGACGAAGGAGAGCCACGAGGTGGCCAAACCACCTGGCGGCGCGGCCCCACCGCCGCGCCAGCCTGTGGTTTGGGCCCCTCGGGGGTCCGCCGACATCGCCCCTTCGCCTATTTATTCCCGAGACGTGAAAACCCTAAAACACCGAGCCTTTCATCCAGAACATATTCGCTGCCGCCGCCATCGTCAACCCTAACTCGGGGGGTTCTGAAGCTCTTCCCGGCACCCTGCCGGAGAGGGGAATCATCACCGGAGGGCTCTACATCGCCATGCCCGCCTCCGGAGTGATGCGTGAGTAGTTCATCCTTGGACTATGGGTCCATAGCAGTAGCTAGATGGTTGTCTTCTCCACTTGTGCCATCATGTTTAGATCTTGTGAGCTGCCTATCATGATCAAGATCATCTTATTGTAATGCTACATGTTGTGTTTGCTGGGATCTGACTTATATTGATACCTATGTGGAGCTGAATATTATATTATCATGTCTATGTCATTTGTGATCTTGCATGCTCTCCTTACTTGTTGAAGCCTTGGCCAAGTGAATACTTGTGACTCCAAGAGGGGGTATTTATGCATGATAGTTGGGTTCAACCTCTATTTAACCTGGGATAGTGACAACAAGTTCTAAGGTTGTAGATGTGTTGTTGCCACTAGGGGTAAAACAGCAATGCTTTATTCAAGGATGAATGTATTGTTTACATTACGCACATTACTTAATGCAATTGTCTGTTGCTTGCAACTTAATACTGGAAGGGGTACGGATGTTAACCGGAAAGTGGACTATTTAGGCATAGATGCATGCTGGATAGCGGTCTATGTACTTTGTCGTAATGCCCAAATGAATCTCATAGTAGACACCACAGCTCACACATGCATGTTATATGCACTTATCAATTGTCAATTGCCCAGCTGTAATTTGTTTACCCAGCATGTTAGTTATCTTATTGGAGAGACACCACTAGTGAACTGTGGACCCCGGTCCATTCTTTTACATCTGAAATACAATCTGCTGCAATCATTGTTCTCTACTGTTTTATGCAAACAAACATCATCTTCCATACAATACGTTTAACCCTTTGTTTTCAGCAAGCCGGTGAGATTGACAACCTCACTGTTAAGTTGGGGCAAAGTAATTTGATTGTGTTGTGCAGGTTCCACGTTGGCACCGGAATCCCTGGTGTTGCGCCGCACTACACTCCTTCACCAACACCTTCGAAGCAACCTCGTTTTCCTACTGGTTCGATAAACCTTGGTTTCATACTGAGGGAAAACTTGCTGCTGCACTCATCATACCTTCCTCTTGGGGTTCCCAACTGACGTGTGACGTACAAGCATAGTTTCTGGTGCTGTTGCCGGGGAGATATTCCCTCGTCAACTTAGCGCTAGCAAGCACCAACTATGCTTCTATACTGTGAGATGTCCTCAGGACCAAGGAGTGTTCCTTCATGTAAAGATAGTGGCTCGGTAGGAGATAATGGTGTAGGTGCAGGTTTGCAATTTTTCATACCAACACGAGCTAACAAATCTGTGGCATATTTCTCCTGAGTCAAGAGTAAACCATCCTGCACTTTCTTAACCTCAATTCCTAGAAAATAATGCAAATCACCTAGATCCTTTATAGCAAAATGTTCATTAAGATCACGCAGGAGAGCAGGAATGGCATTTTCTGAGAAACTTGTTACTATAATGTCATACACATAGATCAAGACAAATATAGTGATACCTGACTTGTGATATAAGAATAAGGAGGTGTCAGCCTTTGATGGAATAAAGCCAAGGTCATGCAGCTTGGAGCTAAGTCGAGAATACCAAGCTCATGGGGCTTGCTTCAATCCATAAAGAGCTTTATCAAGTTTGCAAATGTGGTGAGGGGCATCAGGGTTTTCAAAACCTAGAGGTTGTCTCATGTATACCTCTTCTTCCAGAACACCATGTAAAAACGTGTTCTTGACATCTAGCTGCCGTAAACACCATCCTCGAGAGACTGCAACTGCTAAGACAAGTCTAATAGTTGCAGCTTTAACAACAGGACTAAATGTATCTTCATAGTCTATGCCATACCTTTGCTTGAAACCTTTTGCAACAAGGCGTGCTTTATACCTGTCAATCGTACCATCTGCATTTTTCTTGATACGATAAACCCACTTACAATCAATCAAATTTTTGCTTTTGCTGGGGGGAACAAGATGCCAGGTTTTATTCTGGAGTAAAGCACCATACTCTTCCTCCATTGCTTTGCGCCATTTAGGATCATCAAGAGCTTCCGAGAGAGAACACGGTTCCCCTGTAGAAGCAAGCATACCAAACTTGATAGTACCATCAGTGTATTTTATTTTGTTCCCACGCTTATCATACCTGACAGTGCCATCGGTGAATTTTCGTGGCTTTGTGATGCCTTTTTGAAGTCTTGTGCGAGCTTCAGGAGGATGCACAGGTTGTGCAGCACGCGAAGCCGGTGTAGAGGATCTTGGCGCTGTGCCAGAATCAGCCTGGGATCCGGCGCCAGCAGCGACGCCAGATTCGCGTGACATGGCAGCAGGGGAGTGGCTGCGGTCGCTGTCGGAGGCGTGGTCGCTGTCGGCGCGTGGCGAGGCAGACGCGGATCGCTCGGGGGTCCCGCCATCACCTGACGGCATGTCGTGGAGCGGCAGCGAAGGGGACCGCGCGGAATCTTCCGCTTCGTTGTCGGCTGGCGTGGCAGTCGCCGATTGGCTGGGGGAGACTCCACTGTGGTCCGCGTCAGAGGGACCGTGTGCAGGCGAATCTGCACCGGAATCTGCATGCTCGTGATCCGAGGCAGCAGCACCTGAATCATCATCGGATCCAGCGCTGCTGTTGTCTTCTTCTGTATCAGTTTCAGCTTCATTATTTTCACTGTTTTGACTCATTTCTTCATCAATTTGCACCGAATTTTCTTCTGCATGTTCCTCAGCACCCTGGCCATGATTAGTTATAGGAACAACAGGCAGTGGCATATGGTCATGGTCATCAATATTTGCATCCCCCTCATTAGATAAAGGCATGGTATCACTTGGAAGTAAAAGAATTTGTTGGCGAAGGAGTGCACCGGCATTTTTGTGCATGGAAGCAAAGGGAAAAATGTTTTCATCAAACAAACATCTCTTGAGATATAAATGCGGCCTGTAGAAGGTTCTAGACACTTGACTCCCTTGTGGCGTGGGCTATAGCCTAAGAATACACAACGTGTAGATCTAAAGGCTAATTTTCGTTTATTATAGGGACGCAAATTAGGCCAGCAAGCACAGCCAAAAATGCGAAGAGAGTCATAGTTTGGTTTTGTGTGTAGAAGACGTTCAACAGGTGACTCAAAATTGATGACTTTGCTTGGGAGTAAATTTATGAGGAAAGTGGCTGTAAGAAATGCTTCATCCCAGAATTTAAGTGGCATGGAGGCATGAGCAAGGAGAGCAAGTCCAACTTCAACTATATGACGATGTTTGCGTTCGGCTGACCCATTTTGTTGATGTGCATGCGGGCAGGAAACATGATGTGTAATGCCAACTTTTTGAAAGAAACTATTGAGTTTTTCATACTCACCACCCCAATCAATTTGCATAGTAATGATTTTACGATCAAACTTGCGTTCAACAAGTTGTTGGAAGTTGAGAAAAACTTGATACACATCAGAACGCTTTTTAAGCAAATAAATCCATGTGAACTTACTAAAATCATCAATGAAGCTTACATAATAAGTGTGCTTGCCAACAGAGGCTGGGGCAGGACCCCATACATCAGAAAACACTTGTTCCAAAGGAACAGTGGAAACACTAGTAGAGACAGGATATGGTAATTGGTGGCTCTTAGCTAGTTGACAAGAATCACATATGTAAGGGTTTATTTCTGGGGAATGAGCTAAATCATTTTTTCGAAGAACTTGCTGCACTACAAATGAAGATGGATGCCCTAAACGACGATGCCATGTTGATGAAGACGGCTTTATTGTGATGAAAGCATGCTTGGATGACCCCGAAGAAAAAGGAACTAGGGGGTAAAGACCACCATGACAGGGACTTTAAACAGGATTCTTCTTGTTGCCTGATCCTTGATCAAAAAGAAAAAGGCATGAAACTCAATAAACACATCATTATCAAGTGCAAGTTTATGAATGGAGAGAAGATTTTTTGATACACTAGGAACATGAAGAATGTTTTTGAGATGTAAAGATGCATGAGGGGTTTGCAAAATTGAGTGACCAATATGACTTATGGGCATACCTTGACCATCGGCCGTGTGAACACGGTCATGTCCTTTGTACTTTTCATGTGTGGAGAGTTTGTTGAGAGCTCCAGTGACGTGATCAGTGGCACCCGTATCAGAGTACCAGTTGGTGTCGACTCCATACGATGCCATGTGTGCTGCCTTCTCTTCACCATCGCTGTCGGAGTCAGAGTTGTCATTCTTGTAGCGCCACCAGCACTCCGCAGCAGGGTGTCCGTGGATCTTGCATATCTGGCAAGTTACGTCCACAAACGAGTAGGGGTGCGGTCACGGCGTCGATCACCTCTTCCATCATTGCGGCGACGGCGGTCACCATCACGCCGACCACCATCACGTCGTCCACCGTCATCACGGCAGCGTCCTCCATCGCGGCGATCACCACGACGTCCTCCATTGCCGCGATCTCCGCGGCGTCCTTCATCGCCACGGTCACCGCGATCACCACGGTGACCACGGTCACCACGGTCATACTGGCGTCCGCGATCACCATCCCATGAAGGACGGTTGTCGCGGTAGTGGTCCTGATCATCGTGGCCGCGCCGAGCCACATGTGCAGAGGAGATGAACCCGCCTCCGCCTCCTTGTCCAGTTTCGGAGAGCATGACTTGACGCCCATCATGGGCACAGATCTGCCCAAACAGATCTTCGAGCGTGGTGCCTGCATTGCCGTTGGCGGCGGCGACGATGGAGTCATACGAGCCGTCAAGCCCGTTGAGGATGTAGCCCACCATCTCGTCTTCTTCGACGATCTTCCCTGCAGCAGCAAGCTCGGAGGCGAAACCTCTCATCTGTGCAAAATATGCAGCAGCCGAGAGATCGTTCTTCTTGGTTCCGCTGAGCGAGCCGCGGAGACTGTTGATCCTGGAACGAGACTGTGAGGAAAACATACTGGTTATTACACCCCATACCTCAGCGGTTGTTTCCAGCCCGACCACGTGAGCGAGAACTTCCGGAGAGAAGGAGTTCAGCAGAAACGTGACGACGGCAGCATCACGGACGACCCAGGCAGTGTAGGCAGGGTTGGGGATAGTGATCTTGGCTCCTTTTTCATCTTGGGTGTCGAGGGTTTTCGCCGGTGCGGCGTCCGAGCCGTCAAGCAGCCCGGTAGCTTGGGCGCTGCGAAGCGCGGGGAAGACGAGCGTCTTCCAGAAGAGGAAGTTTCCTCGGGTGAGTTTTTGAGACGGCGGAGCACCAAGCGCAGAGGCCATGCTGCTCGGCGGCGCCGATGTGGAGCCCATGGAAGCACAGGCAAGGTTTTGGGTCGTGGCTTAGGGTTTTTGGATCGTAGATCGTAGGCTTTTCTTGGGTTTTTGGTCGTAGATCGTGGTTCTTGGCTTTGGATCGTGGGTTTTGGTTTTGGATCTTGAGATTTGATCGTAGGTTTTGGGTTGAAATCGTTGCGGCGGCTAGGTCATGGAGAAGAGGGGCTCTGATACCATATCAACTCATTAGGGTTTTGGCGGAAACGATGACCCTGTTGGGGGTCTCGGGTGCGTGTTATATAGGAGCCAGGAACAGCCCCTGGCGTGGCTTACACGGTGGTAGGTATACCGGTGGAGTACTACTCCATAAGGTATACGCTACTGTATTGCATATTTAACAGTAGAAGTGTGTTTTTTGCGATGCGGATGAGTCCGTGGAGCACCTCTTTATTAAGTGTCCATTTGCTCGTGATATATGGCGACTAGTGCACTTCACTTTTAATGTTTACCCACCTACTAGCATTGCGAATTTGTTTGGTAGTTGGTTGAATGGAATAGATAAAATTACTAAAGCTCGTATTCGTATTGGTGTTGCGGCCATATTATGGGCCATTTGGAACTGTAGAAATGATATTGTTTTTAACAAATCAAGTTCAACTCATTATTTGCAGGTTATTCACAAGGTATGCTATTGGATCCACTCATGGTCATTCCTACTTCCTGCGGACCAGCGTGGACTTATGGATGCCGGATGTACCCGTATGCTGACGGTTGTGCGGGCTATCTTCAGCCGGGTGGATGGTTTCAACCTAAACGTTTAGATGCTTAATATTCTTTTGTTTCGCTGGTTGATCATTGTAGCCACTTTATGTGACCGTTGAACTGTAAACTTGTATTCTTGGATGTTTAAATAATTGCGGATGGCTGTGTGCATCTTTTGGATGTAGAGGCCGGGGATCCGCACCCCTTTATCTAAAAAAAAATTCTATGAAATAGTCCGTTCGTTGAAGTGGTTCATCCAGTTCTTGTATGGACATGACTGCTTCTTGATCCGTATGTGTGCCGGCACTCCTTATGGTTGAGGAGGATGTTTGAGTGTCAACGTTGTTTCAGCTTTTAGGGATTGAAATGGCTCCGCTTCAATCTCCGCTTGATTCAGTATAGATTTACTTCAAAGCAATGGATCAAGGTGTCGGTGAAACCAAACTGACCGTAGGGACTAAGTTTCCTATGTATACTAGATAAGCATGCTATTCATTAATCATGTTGTTGTCGATCACTCAAAGTTCATGTAGGAGGGCATCAAATGCAAGTTCATGTATACTAGATCAATGCCAACATGATTAAATCTTTAAAGGACATGTAAGTTGATGAAGCTACAGGTTTTGGATTCCATGACATAGAGAGGATCCCTCTAAATATGTGCACCGTAAGAAATTACGTTCGAATGCAAGTGTAGATAGATTGAAATCATCAAGAGCTCCCCTTAAATCGTGGAATTCGAGTACATTATGTATGATATGCATGATGAAGTGAGCATAATGCCAAAAAACTGTGATGCATCAAAAAGAGCGGAGCGTATCATTACTTAGATAAAGGTTTTAACACGCCGCAGATAGTACGATAGTACATCATACATCACATATGCCTAGAAGTTTTACAAGCCGCTAGAACAACTGTCAAAAGATACGAGTCCTTGGAAGCTTTTTCTTCGGAAAAGACTTCTAATCATCCGGGGGATCGCACCCTCGCGTCCCCCGGGTCGAGTGCGCGCCACGCGTCCCGTGAGCTGGAGACAGCGATGGGCGGGGGCCCACCACGCTTACCTTATCTCTTCCGGCCTGGCTAATTTTCCTCCACTCGTTCCCCTTTCCTTTCTTTCTCTCACCCACGCCGCTCCATAGCAGCTCCACGACGCCATGGCCACGAAAAGCTCCGCCACGAGCCGCAGCTGTGCATCCCCCATCTCCTTCCCTTTTCTCCCCTGCTGATTCGTACCACCGGCTAGCTCGGCCGCAGCCCCGCCATGGCCGCCAAGCTCCCTAGTTCGCCGCGTCCCCGCTCATAGCGTCAGCCGTCACACGCCTCAACCTCGTCGTCGGTCCAACGACGGAGGGTTCTCCCCGTCGCCACGCGCCCTCCTGTCTCGCCCAACACCGCCATCTCGCCGGTGCTGCAAGTGGCGCCCAGCGGTGGGGCACTAGGCTACCAACGGTGGGGCACGATGCTACCGACGGTGGGCCACGTTGCTACCGACGGCGGGTGGCGGTGCTACCGGTCGCGGGCGGTTGTGCTTCCGGTCGTGATCGCCGGGGCTACGGACAAGCTCCAGGTTGCTGCAAGCGGCGGTCACCGGAGCTGCCAACGGAGTACGGCGGTGCTGCCAACCGTGCTTGGGCGAGGTCACGGTGCTGCCAGCGGCAAGCGTCGGTGCTACGAAAGGCTGGCGGTGGTGCTACCGGAGGGCGCCGACGATGCTGCCGAAGGAGCGTGGCGGTGCTACTGAGGGCGCCGGCGGTGCTAATGGAGGGCGCCGGCGGTGCTACGAAAGGTTAGCGGTGGTGCTACCGGAGGGCGCCGGCGATGCTGCTGAAGGAGCGCGGCGGTGCTACCGGAGGGCGCTGGCGATGCTGCCGAAGGAGCGCGGCGGAGCTACCATAGGGCGCCAGCGATGCTGCCGAAGGAGCGCGGCGGAGCTACCATAGGGCGCCGGCGATGCTGCCTAAGGAGCGCGGCGGTGCAACAAAAATCCGGCGATGCTACGTACGACCGACGCCGGTGCTACCAAAGGCCCGCAGTCTTGCTACGAGCGGCCGGCGGCGGTGCTACCAGTGTGGAAGATACCGGCGAGGTCTCTCACCGGAGCTGGCCGACGGGGGCGGCGGGTAGGAACAGCGGGCGTGAGTGCCCGACCATTGGCCACCGGTGCTACATGAAGGTGGCGGCGCTGCTGTGAAGGTCGTCCGCTGGTGGTACAAAGGGCGAGCGGCGCTGCTACGAGCTGCAGAAAGCAAGCGGACGGCGGAGCTTCAAGCGGTGGTCGAGCTCCGGCGACGAGACATGAAGCGAGCAACCGGGGTGAGAAAGAATGCGAGAGGGGGTTTTTTTGCCTTTTTTTCCGTTGTCGTTTTGGAGCGGTTGGGGTCCACACATGTGAAGGTTGGAGTTGGTTGGGGTGGCTGCATCGGACGGTTTTGGTGTCCCCATCGTACGGCTGCGGACCCGGGGGATCGGACGGAAAGATCCCCGGGGGACGCCTAGTTCTATCCTTTTTCTTCTCCCCTTTCACATTGAATCACCTCAAAAAGTGAGGTAGAGGCTTCGTAATATTTAGGCCGCCTTGATGGTGAAATTATTGGGAGTTTCACTACTTCATCTTCATGATGAATTCTCCCAAGGGAGTAGTCTATGATTTCTATCTTAGCGTCAAGATCATCTAGAAATTCCTCAAAACTCTCCTGGATAGAGAGGGTTGTCTTGAGGAGCCTGGTGTATGATGAGTTGGATTTCACGTATCCAGGCTGAGAAGCAGTTGAAAATCCACCTTTATCACATTGAGCCGTTCTGGCATCATAGGCATTAGGCAGGCACTCGATTTTCCTCAACAATGGGAGAGGAAGATGTAGAGGCCAATTTAGTAGATTTTGATGCTGAGACTTTATGAATGGTTCTTTTCTTCCTTTTCTTTGAGGCTTGAGCTTGAGATACAGACTTGGGATCTTTCGAGATCTGTGGTTTGCCTTCAGATCCTGACTCAAGAGGAGCTTCTTCTTTGGATTATGACTACGAATCTTAATCGGTCGCTTGCAACACAACAGCCAGATGCAAAGTTCAAATCTCAGATCAATCGAAAACGAATCAAATTCTACATGATAAGGAGGAATTGAGAACTGAATCAGCATGAATTTGCAGTAAGCTAGTAAATCCTTTCTTATCCAGCAGACACTAGAGTTGAGCAGGTCGATCAGCCTCCAATCCTTATACTCCTACTACACAAAAGATCCTTATTGCATGTCAAGCAGCAACCATAAGATCTACACATACAACCAATACGCCATGTTTCTACAAGACTTGAAACATCACCCCGAAATTAGTCTACATGGGTAAGCTTGTGAGCTTCCATTTTCACTTCTTCACGATGGCAGCAGCAGCAGTCTGAAGGCCGCTCCAGTCGATCCCACCTGCGATCTGCAGCGTCCTCTCCCGCCAATCTTCTGTGTTTTTCAATTTTCTGACCAGAACAGCAAAGACACTGGTCAGTCATTGCAGCACTCTGTCTGATGTTAAAACAGACAGAAAGTGATGAACATAGCTGCTTACCTCTCGTTGGTCAAATTCTCCATATCTTGCCAGGTGAGTCTTGGGCCTTCGTCCAAGCCCTCACACACCAATTCACCCTTCTCATCAGTGTAACAGAGGATACCCATGGTTTTGTCTTCATAAACCTGGACAAAATATGATGTCTCAGATAACCAAAATTCTGTGGTGTTACATAACACAATTTCATAGCTTTTGACAAGAACGGTTACCTTGTTCGCCTTGCAGGTGAAGCTGGCAGAACTGGAAGCTTGCTTGGATTCAGATCTTAAGCAGCTATCCATGGGAGATCTTGTCAGAGTTCGTGAGCAAATTTTCCTTGGAACTATGATTGCAGCAGATGGGTGGCACCTCAAGGCAGCCATGGCTGAGTTTGGAGACGTGGAACCATAAAACTACTACTAATCATGGAGTAGATGTCATGTGAATGGCTATTAGTGGGATAGTGGTGGATCAAGTTTTAAATAGGGGTGTTAGGTCAATGAAGCTGTGGCAAAGCAGATAATTGGCTGTGGTATTAAGATTAAGCTCAGCTATTAAATTGGCAAATAATTGGTGGCAAATTCCTTGTCTAACTCTTGTAGCATTATTGGATAAAAATATTCAGGCCATGACTCATGACAGTGACTTCCAAATTGCTTTCCACCAAGTTTCCCCACATCGGGTCTTGGGTTTTACAGCACAGCAAATAGGATAAACTGCATAAACTTTATAATTATATGACTCTAGGACAATGGGATGTACTATGAGCAAATTTGTATTTGTCTGCAATATCCGCAGTTTTAAACTGCCAACAAGTTTGGTAACAGAGGTAGAGAAGGAAAAAACTCAAAATAGTTCCAGATAGAAATCATGCCCTTGACGGTTACAAAGATCATATTTCTGTCCAGACTTCTAAGTTCTGCTACACATAGAATAAGATGGGACTTTTAATCGTGAAATGCCTCCATAAAAGCTTCATGGAATGCCTTAATGCGATAGAGGATCGGTTGTACTTTCTCCTCGGGTTGCAGGATTGTGCATCTGAAATGCCATGTGCCAGGTACCTTCAGATTATAAACATAGAAAGAAACATAAAATTAGAATACCAACAGGGAGAAAAAAGGAAATCTCCCTGCAAGGACATGTACTCAACCTCCATAGACCAGATAATCTTGACAAAGATCTCAAGTCCCAGAGGCCTATTTTATTCTGTAAATAAATACAACTGCTATAGATTGTTGCAGACTTAAGTACAGAAAAGTAAGTGCATCACACTCACTTGTCCAAACACAGAACCAGGCAAGACAACAATCCCAGTGCTTTCAAGAAGGCGGAGAGCGTAGAACACATCTGGCTTGGTGTTCACCGCCTCAGCAGCTGCAATTGCCTTTTTAGGCAGTCGAACAGATGGGAATACAAACATTGCTCCTTCAGCCTTGCTGCAAGTCACACCTTCCAAGCTGTTGAATGTCTGCACCATGGCCTAAAACCAGTCCAACAATGCGATATTCAGAGTTAACAATGTTGCAATTTTTCTAGAAAATATATATTGCACATTACTATAATAGAATCAGCAATGAAGTCATGGGAGTAAACGTTATAAAAGCGAACCTCCGCACACTGAGATAATGCTAATATGATTCCATCTCTTTCTTCCCGGTAAAAGGTGTATGACTCATCTCCAACCTGACAAAAAGCAGGCTTATTACGATGTACATATAATGGCAAAGATGCAGTTTACTGACCTTTGGTGGGTTCATGACTAGGCTCATGAGGATCTGGCCAGAGATGTTAGAGCATGAACTTAGGGATGCCACTTTATACACTTGTTTCCGAACTTCAGAACTGAAGCCAGTGACCTCCATGTAACCCCCCCTTCTCCCACATTCTCCATAGTACCCTAATGGAGAAGATGAGACTTGTAAGGAACATCCATCCATCGATAGAATTTTCAGTGTATGAGACTTCATCCCCTATAGTTCAATTACTTGGAGGTTGGAACAAATGGATAGACTAGACTTGGTTTGATAACAAGAAAGTACGTTATTAACAAAAGGGGGAAAGTGCCTGGAAATTAGAATAGAAGGCCAATAGACAAAGGGTGTGTGGCATGCTAGATGGAGTTAAGTATTCTGTCAACATTCAAGTAAACTAATGGGTTCAATTTAGTATATACAAGCATTACGTTAATAGTGTTCCAGAAAAAAGTCATTACATTAGATTAATATGATTATGTACATAACCAATATGCATATGTTCATTTGCAAGCACTTCCTTACATTGGCTGCAACCCAATTTAAGAGAATCCTTTCTCATGATTGCACCTAACAAGATACATCTCCTTTCATTTTCAGAGGAATTAACAAGAGAGTTACGTATAACTTGATAATAACATATGGATAAAAGGAAGAAATAAATGTCATATACCATTAGACACCGAATGTAACGATATTAGAGATATATCTCCTTCGCCATAACCCATGGACCGTGCTATCTTCTTGAAAGAGTTAAATTTCTTTTCATCTGTGTAAACATTTTCTTGGTAAACCTACCAGTAAGTTCAAGAAAGGATGCAGCAGGTTATATATACAAAATTCAAGAAAATTATAATAGATTCTTGTTAAGTAAGATACAAAAACCTCACCTCGTCTGCTAGAAGAACAAGGTTTTCACTCCTGCAGAATTCCACTATTTCACACTGGTTTTCCGCCAGAAGAACCTATGCACAATTTAGCCACCTTAAGACTTGTAGAAATTTATAAAAGTAGCACAAGTCAATGACCAGTAAACTCACCTGTCCAGTAGGGTTGCCTGGATTTACAACCACAAGTCCCCTAACGGTGATGCCCTCAGATCGGGCATCATCCAGATGCTTCTTCAGGTCTGAAATGCTCACGCCCCAACCTCCAGATTCGTCAAGATAATATGGTACCTGAGAACTCAGATATCTGTTTACTGCAGGTTGGCAAACACTGTAAAATCGTAGTTCACATGGATTCATATTGATAAAATAAATGCGGTACATACAAGAGTTGCACCACACAAAACCATGGAACTTGTGTACAGAAAGTGTGATGGAACTGGGCAAAGGATGCCATCTTTTTCACCTCGTATCAAGAGGTGCATTACCATATGAACCTGTTGGAAATCAAACAAACAACTCCTTTGTCAAGAATCACCCAGAAATAAAAGGCATGGCAGATAACGGTAACTTTCAGCTTGAATGTTTAGAGATACTTTTTACGGTAAATGTTTAGTGAGATTGTCCCGTTATCAAGGTATATTGGGTGCTTTAAGTCATTTGTATATTAATGATATGGACAAGACTCGTAAAAAAATATTACTAGTGCTAAGGACTACAGTGCACCAGGAACTTCCACATGGTAGTTTGACAGCATGTGAGATATAACACTGTTGGGATGACCAGCAGTAGCAGAGGAGTACAATATCTCAAAATATTATTTAGAGAGTTATCATAAGGTGGTGGATGAAGGAATTGCTCCACATATGGTGAATCAAATAGTACCGGCGGGGCCGCTCCATCTGTTAGGAAAATGTCCTCTGCATAACACGGGAAACCATCACGAGAGGCTATTCCAACAGCAATTGTATTGCGCAACCCTTCAGTACCCTAGAGGTGAAAGCGGTCAGTGTTAACTAATGCTCATTTCGCATTTGTCAAAAGAGGTTCTGGGATCAATGTCTTGCCTGACAGTGACTGTATCCTCCTGTTGCTCTCCCAGGAATGAGGTCTAGAATCTCCCTTGCCCTTGCTATTGCATCAGAACTGCAATATCAACAATGAGTTATCGCTTACGAATTGAATGCATCTTGTTCACATGTTGTTTGGTGTGAGTAAATGGCACCAGCGGTCACACAACTCGTCCGCTATGTGCACTTAAGTCACACAACTGGAGAACGGGATTTTTTGGTCACACAACTGAACTTTTGGTGCACGCTGGTCACTAACCCCACATGTCAGTCCGTTTTCTGTTGCACGAGTGCTGATGTGGACATGTAATTTTGTAGAAACCTCCTGTATTTTTGGACATTTCGCAAAAAACCCAAATTCGGGTCCAATAAGATTTTTTCACTCTCTCTGACCCGTTTGCGTTTCTTGGCCGCCGGCGAGGACACCGCAGATGGCACGGCCGTCTTGGGCGTGGGCGTGGGCGTGGGCTGGACGAAGAGGCGTTCTTGGGGAAGGCCTGCTCGCGGGCGGGCGACCCCATCGCGGACCGTGGCGTCCACGCGCAGTACGTGTCCGGCGACGGCGGTGCCGTCGCGGCGGAGGCGGACACGGCGTCCTTGCGGCGGTGGAAAACGGCGTCCTGGCATACGAGGCGCGCACTCCAGCTCTTCGACGAGATCCGGCCACCGCGAGGAGCTACTGGCGGTGGAGCAAGGAGGACTTCTTCCCGGAGCCGTCGTTCGCGAGCTGGGGCGCGTATCGCGGGGCGCTGGCAGCGACGCCCGCGCGGCTCAGGGACCGCCTCCTCAACGGCCGCTCCACCGACGCCGGAGAGCTCAGCGCGATGAGGCGGTGCCTGATCACCTGGTGGGATCTCACGTGGCTCGGCTTCGGCTGCCACCTCGGCACCGGCATCTTCGTGCTCACCGGCCTGGAGTCCGGCGGCTCCTTTGCGTACGTCGCTTGCAGCCAAGCGGCGTCGGGCTGCAGCTGCTCGTGCGCGTCGGGCTGCAGCTGAGCGGCGCTCGACAGGCAAAGCTGAGCGACGTCCAGGACCTCTACGGTGGCAAGCTGAGCGATCCAATTTCTACGGTGGCAAGCTGAGCCGATCCAATCTGTCCAGCGTTGACTTCTATTTTTATTTTTTTTAGAAGACTAGCAAACATACCCGTGCGTTGCAACGAAGAGAAAGTATTTGCATCATGGAGACACACAAAGCGATCAAATAATCTATTAAGACCTAGTCAGTGACATATAAATGTGCACACCACCGTCGATTCGTGGCGCCGGCAAAACATGATGTTGTACATTGTTACCACCTAGTCAGGGACATAGCTTCTAATAACAATATAAGGTTGTTTCACTCAAGAAAAACTATAACAAAAAATCCTGAAAGGGTTGGTTTTTTCCTTTGAATGAACTGGTAATGCACTACCGAAATAAAGTATCACCAGTTGATACCCCAATCGAATCATTAAAATGCTCAACATATGTCAAACTTGAGAGTGATTCACATTGCTTAAACCAAAAAGTGCAGCTCTTCAACCAAGAAAATAGGATACGTGGCCAGAGCTGGACTTACATAATCACTGATTCATATCTCAAACTTCATCATTGTTCATTGCTTAAACCTGAAATTCCGGTACTTCAGCCTGAACCGCTTCTCATGCGCCGAGGTGCGCCACACAATGCAGTGCGAGGAACACCGCCTCCTAGAACTGATCCCCGCTGCCCATGACCGAGAGAACTTGAAGCACGCCCTAGAACCTGGCGATGACCGCGGTCATCGCCAGGTTCTAGGGCACGCGCCTCATCACGCGATACATGGACCGCGAGGGAGAGGATAGGAGAGGATTTGGGGTCACGCCTAGAGGAGGAATGCAGTGCATCGGCCGTGCCGCAGTGCCGTCGATTCATGGCGCCGCACACCGGACGTGCCGCACCGGCATGTAGGTCCCCATCAACGCCACAGGATTGCGCATTGGAGAGCATCGCCGTACCGGCCGTGGGCCGCTGTCCCGTGGAGCGTCATGGCGATCGCGCCGCTGGGAGTATTGCTGAGGTCTCAGCCACGGGCGCCGCCGTCGGTCGTCGCCTTCGCCGCTAGCCGAAGTGATGATTCAGTCAGAAGGGAGTCCAGTCCTGGACGACGACCAACGGCGATCTCAACTCATCGCGGCGAGATACGAAATCAACGACGGACTACATTGTGTGGTATATTCATACAGTCTAGTGCTTGTCGGGGATGTGGAGGATGACCATCTTGTCGTGGGATCTTATGAGCGCAAGCTACCGGTGCACGGTGGTGGCGGCGCACGTGGTGGTCACGATGCCGTGCATGGTGCCGCCGGAGGCCATCATCTCGGCGGCGTCGGCGCCGAGAACTCATCAGCGCTGAACCTCACCACCGCCTATTCCCGTTACGTGCTGATCACGATCATGGTAGCCGTCCCGAACGCCCCGATTCCCGCCGGGTAGGAGGAGCAATTACGGCGTATGCCGTATGGGATCGAGAGCGAGGAGTGGAAAAGAGATCGACATAAACAAACGGAAAGGATAGCGAGAAAGGAGGATCGTGCGGGTTTTGTAAAGGCGGGCAGATTGGACTGGAGGACGGTCACGGCACGCGCACGGGTGAGGTGCGGTCTCCGGACGCTTTCCATGATGAACTCAAATGATATTACAGGAAACGGGGAGGAGTGGGACGACGTACGAAACGAAAAGCGACGAACGAAAAAACGGACGAAAAATTGGGAGGAAGAAACCTTACTGCTTTTATTATTAGGTATAGATTTGACAAGTCGGACATGTCTAATTTTGTAATATGGACCTGATATTTTTTATGATTGGTGTCAATATTTTTTATTTTTTATTGAACGGGTGTCAATATTTGTGATTGGACCCAAATTTGAGTTTTTTTGCGAAATGTCCAAAAAAACAGGGGGTTTTCTGCAAAATTACGTGTCCACGTCAGCACTCGTGCAACGGAAAACGGACTGACATGTGGGGTTAGTGACCAGCGTGCACCAAAAGTTCAGTTGTGTGACCAAAAAATCCCGTTCTCCAGTTGTGTGACTTAAGTGCACATAGCGGACGAGTTGTGTGACCCCTGGTGCCATTTACTCGTTTGGTGTTTACCTGAATATGGAATTAGTTACGCTCCGGTGTAGAAGATATGGGTAATCACACAAGGCAAGAACCTGGAAGACAAGAAAACATCAGAGATTGAAAAAACAAGATTGTTAATGAAATCATATGGAGCAATCACCCACCTCACGGAAAAACTTAGTTGGCTGTTGTCCGAGAGAATGTGGATTGCTAAGGTTGCAATAGATTATCTAGTGGAAGAAATGCAGAATTAACACTAACAAAATTACATGTGGCAAAGATCTGAACTTGAAGAAAGTTTAAGTGGGAATATTTACTTTTGGTTAAGTAATGTGATGAGATTCACTGGAACGTACCTCACTGAAAGGGTGTGAACCTGGACTTATTTCTAGCTCTTCTTGCATGTGCTGCACACCAAGAAAGAGAAGAGAAGATCACCTAATTTGCATGGTGCAACAAGCCCAAGTTACAAAGAATTTATAGCCTGTGGAGAAGCTTGCGAATGTAGGTGCAAAATATTGGAGTACCAAAAGTGCAACAAAGGGATGTCTCAAATTATCAGAAAATCAGAAATTTATTTGGGTGGATTGTGATGAAGCAAATCAGCAGAGTAAAAGGAAGAGTCGAAGACACCTATGGTATGACTGTCGGTAATGAGGCTTGCTACCCTCTCCTAACACCACAATATGAAGCTTTTCTCCCTTTCCACTAGGGATTTAACCGATTAATCGCCAAAATTGGGCAACGCTGTTTTTCATGTCCCAATTAGGAACAGACGAATCAGGAGAAATTCAATCAAAGGGGGAAGAAAAATCCTGTGAGAGGTGATTGGCTTGCAGGACTGCTTCAAGAAACTTCGTAAGGCAGGGAAATTTTCTCCACATTTTTAGAGGGACTCTAATACAGTATTTGGGTCTGACCTCAAGGTACAAGCAAACTCCTCTGAAATTTGGAGTACATATTCTTTCTCCCTTGTATCTCTAATTAAGTAACATCTACAGTAAAAAATCATGTCATGTTAATAGAGCAGAATAAAATACCCCAGAAGCATCAGAACAAGGTAGGTAGGCTCCCTCCCGCCCGCCCTCCTCCGGCGGCGGCTCCGGCGCCGGCTAGCGCTCCCTCCCTCACGCCTCCTGCTCCGTGTGCGCCGCTTCTCGATGGCCAGCCACCTTCGCTTCTCCGGGTCCGACTTCTCCCGCTCGTCGTCGGGCTCGTCGCGCTCCGGCGGGCAGGTGCAGGGGCGCCGCCAGCATGATCCGCCTCCGCCTCCTGCCGTTGGTCGGCGTGTGGATGCTGTGGAGGAGCCGGGCTGGACGCGGGTGCGCAGCAGAAACGAGATCAAGCGCTCCCGGCGGCTCCCACCCCCGCTTCCTTCGCGGCGCACATGGGGTGTTCGTCCGGTGCCCCCGGAGATGCGGGGGCTCTGCTACAACTGCCTCGACCCTGGACACATCTCGGCCTTCTGCGACAACCCTACCCGCTGCTTCCTCTGTGGTCAGGAGTTCCACCAGTCGCGCAACTGCCCCAACAAGTGGCCTCGCTCCTCGCGGTGGCGGTGGTGGGCGGGGAGCCCGGTCCACGCAAAGCGGCTCCAAGGCGTGGAGAGGAGGGCGTGCGGGGCCAGGAGGCGGTCCCGATGGAGCAGGACTCGAACTCGACAGCGGAGTCGGCGGCTCCCGTCGGCAACAACAATGGAGGCGGTGCGTGGCGCGACGTGGTCTGTGGGCGCGGGCCGGCGCAGGCGCAGGAGGCGGCTTTGGGTGGCGGTGCGGAGGCAGGTCGTGATGGCGAGGAGGAGGACGTCTGCGTGATCTCTCCTTCGGCGGACATGGTGGACAGGGAAGAGCTGCTGCTACGCCGGGCTGTGCTGGTCACCATCACGGGCACGAGGCCGGCGGTGGATATGGCGGATGCGGCCAGCCTGATCCATGCAAAGCTTCATCTGGGTCCCTATGATTTCTCGATCAGGCCTTACGCTCCGGAGGATTTTCTCATCCTCTGTTCTTCAGTGGAAATCAGGGACAGCATCATCAACGAGCGCAGCATGGACGCTCCGTGGTTCACGCTGGCCTTCAAGCCGTGGATCAGGCAGCTCCAAGCTGAGCTCCATCACGCTCCATACCTGGCCTGTGTCGATCTGCTGGGAGTGCCGGCGCACGCATGGGAGTCGGGTACGGCGCAGATGTTACTGCGCAAGGCTGGCTGGATCGAGAGCGTTGATCGATCGACGGCAAGTTGGGATGATATGTCGAGGTTCAGTGTGCAACTCTGGACGGAAGACCCGAGGCGGATACCGACGGTTCGTGCGCTGGACATTGTTGAGCCGGACATCGGTGCGAAGCTGCAAGTACATCAGCCAGGGAGAGGCGGCAATGCAAAGAAGACGCTGAGATACAAGATTCGCTTCGTCGTCACCGACGTGCGTGGCGGTGGACTCGACCCACCGCCGCCGCCGGAGGCCAGCCCTCCAAGCTCGGGCCCGGAGAGCTCGCCGGAGCAGTCCTCTTCAAGAAACCAGCGTGCTCCGACGCAGGCGCACGGCGGCAGGCGGCATCACGGCGGTGGAGGTGGGGCCGTGTGGAGGCCAAGAGAGCAGCAAGGACAACATCACCGTCTTCATCAAGCGGGTGAGGGCAGATCCGCCTCACCATCATCGCCGGCAGGTCCAGCGGCGGCCACGGCGGCGAGTTGCTTCCACGCTGGGCCCACGGCAGCAAGAGCTGAGCAGGAAGTACTGCCAACTGGTGACAAAGCGACTGCAGACGGGCCAGCGGTGGCAGGGGCAGGTCCAGTGGGGCCTGCCGGAGACGCTTTTCTTCAAATTAAAGCGCGAAAACAACACTTTGAGGCGTCGCCGGCCTCTGTGGTTGGGCCACGGGCTCCGGTCAGTTCGCCGTTGGAGGAAAGCTTAGGAGAGGACTCTGGCAGCAGTGGAGACCCCTTGGCTGGCCCTGTTGCAACGCGACAAGCTGACAGTCTGTGCAATGATAAGACCAACGCTTTTGGTGGCCAATCACGATGCGGCATTCAGTATCAAGCGAGGCATCATGTCTCTGCGCAGGAACCATTCACTTTTACCTTCGGTGCGTTCCGGGAAGAACTGATGCAGAGACCAAGAGAGCAAGAGGGGCTGGAAGCTGGGACCCGATCGTTGATTGACAAGAGTAGCTTAGCCATTGAGTCCACAGAGCAGGGCTCAGACTGGTTGCTGAGACAGTCTGAAGACCAACTGGTGCCATTCTTTGGCTCTCCTGCACGCTTCGTGGAGGTCGATTTAGGTGAAGAGGAGGCTCCGTGCCAACTGGTCTGGTGAACCATCAACCAAACTGGGTGTGCAGCACGCCGACACCGCAAGCTTCGCATGCTGGCACGCCAGTCCAAGACGGTTTCTTCACACCGGCGCCGCAAGATCGCGATACAGTGATTCTGAATGAGCTCCTTGCTGAGATTCGGGCGCACACAAGAAGTCCACTCCTGCCTCTACCAAATGTGCAAGCGACGCGCAGAAGAAACAAGAAATACATTCCGAATGGAGCACCTCGAAGAAGCCGCAGGCTGGCACTCAAAGCTCCTACACGGCCTGCATCCATGGTGAAACGCTCTCAGCGTGTTCTCATGGGCAAGATGGGGATCTGTGGTCCAGAAGAGGTTCTCTCGCCAAGGCACTTGGAGCATTATGCAAAAATCTTTGATGACACACTTTCTGGACAACAAATACAAGCACTTGCCGCACTGTTTGCTCTCTCTGTCCCTGAAGAGTCAGAGCAATCGCTCTGCTTTTAAGCAGAGGTTCGCAGCTCATCGCAGGTAGTTTATATGGAGTGCATAAACCATAGCATAGTGGTGTGGAATATCAGAGGGCTGAATAGCCCTAGTAGGTGGTCTGCTATTAGGATTCTAGTGGAGGATGCAAATGCGGCGGTCGTCTGTTTGATCGAATCCAAACTAGATGTTGTAACACCCTTTATTATGAATCAAATTCTCGGTTCTCGGTATGATGGTTTTGTGTTCTTGCCGGCAACTGGGACTGCTGGTGGAATTATAATGGCGTGGCAAACAAACCTGGTGGATGTATCCATGCCTAGAGTGGATAATTTCAGCGTCACTGCTCTGGTAAACTTTGTAAATGGAAATAAATGGTGGCATACTGTAGTTTATGGACCGACAGAGGATGATCAAAAGCCTATTTTCTTAGATGAATTGCGGACAGTAAGAGCAGCTTGTTCTGGACCGTGGACAGTGGCTGGCGATTTCAATCTCATCTTAGATGCTGCTGATAAGAACAATGGGAGACTCAACCGAAGGTCAATGGGCAGGTTTAGGAGGTTGGTTAATGATCTAGAACTTTCTGAGGCACCACTCATTGGGAGAAGCTACACATGGTCAAATGAGAGAGCAACTCCAACCTTGACTAGGATCGACAGGTGGTTCTTTTCAGTTGATTGGGAAGAGGATCACCCAAATTGCTTGCTGCAGGCACTCTCATCATCATTGTCAGATCATTGTGCTATACAGATGTTGACAAACGTTAACTTTAATCAGAAGAGGAGGTTCCACTTTGAATCTTTCTGGCCGAATTTAGCCGGGTTTCAGGAGCTAATTGATGGTGTGTGGAACACACAAGTAGCAGCGTCAGACCCACTGCATAATCTGCACCTGAAGCTCAAAGCCACGGCGCGTGCACTCATGAGTTGGGGACAGAGAAAAGTGGGTAACATAAAAGAGCAACTCCTCATGGCGCAAGAAATTATACTCAGGTTGGATATGGCGCAAGACAAACGAACCCTCAGCTGGGGTGAAGCATGGTTGAGGAAAGAGTTAAAGAAAAAAGTCTTAGGGCTTGCTTCCCTGCAACGCACCATTGCCAGACAAAGATCGAGGCTGCTGTGGCTCAGAGAGGGAGATGCTAATACACATTCTTCCATGCACATGCAAGCAAGCGTCGACGGCGCAACCATATGTTCAAACTGAAAAAAGGAGAGAAAGTAGCTGCTGACCAGGCCGGTATGGAGACATTGGCAACTGAATTTTTTGAGGACTTGATGGGTAATGCGAGACACAGGGAAGCTGGCATAAATCTTGATGCTTTACACCTTCCAAGACTGAATCTTGATGATCTTGAGAGAGACTTTGATGAGCAGGAGATATGGCAGGTAATCAAAAATCTGCCTGCTGACAAATCACCAGGACCGGATGGCTTTTCAGCAAGATTCTATCAGAAATGCTGGCAAACGATCAGAACAGATTTCATGGCAGCAGTAACTCATCTCACAAAGCACGATGGAAGAAGTGTTCATTGTCTAAATCAGGCTTATATCACACTTCTCCCAAAGAAAGTGGATGCTACAGACATAGCGGATTACAGGCCCATAAGCTTAGTTCATGGCTTTGCAAAAAATTCTCTAAGGCTCTGGCAAATAGAGTGGCACCACGACTAAATCAAATGATCTCAGTAAATCAAAGCGCCTTCATCAAGGGTAGGTCCATTCAGGATAATTTTATGCTTGTGGATCAATCAGCCAAAACCTTCCATAGAAAAAAGGTGCCGGCACTTTTTCTGAAACTTGATATTGCAAGGGCCTTTGACTCTGTATCCTGGCCGTTCCTGCTGGCCGTTCTGCGAAACAGAGGTTTTGGCAACAAATTCTGTTCCTGGGTGGTGCTCATGCTTTCTTCAGCAAACACGAGAGTTTTGATCAATGGAAGCCCAGGAGAGAAATTTTGGCATGCAAGAGGGCTTCGGCAAGGTGATCCAGCATCTCCGATTTGGTTCTTATTTGTTATGGATGTTCTAAACGCTGTGATCTGTAAGGCTGAGGAAAGGGGGGTGTTCCAAGACCTAAACAGATGGGGCATCAAGCATAGGTTGTCGCTATTTGCAGATGATGCAGCTATGTTCCTCAAGCCAGTTAAGCATGAACTTACAGCAGTTAGGGCTCTTCTTGATCTTTTTGGAACAGCCTCAGGATTAAATTGCAACCTCGCAAAATGTGCTGTGGCTCCGATTGCTTGTGCAGGAGTTGATATTCAGGAAGTCACGCAACCCTTCCCATGCCAAAGGGTGGACTTCCCTTGTAAGTATCTTGGGCTGCCAATTTCCCTAAGAAAGTTAAAAAAGGAGGAGTTTCTGTTGCTATTGGACAAAATACTGAAGAGGCTTGCCAATTGGAAATCTCACATGCTTGCTCCTAGCGGCCGTCTACTCCTGATCAAGACAGTGTTGGCAGCAATTGCTGTTTATCACATGTTATCCCTAGATTTGCCACAATGGGTCATCAAGAAAATTAATAAAATCTGCAGAAGCTTTCTGTGGTATGGTGTAGGTGATGCAAATGGGGGAAACTGCAGAGTGGCCTGGAGCAAAGTATGCATGCCTACTAAATATGGAGGTTTAGGGCTCCATAATATCAAATTCCTAAATGATGCCTTGCGTATGCGCTGGAGATGGTATGAGAAGGCGGGTGAACTAAGGGCCTGGTCAGGATTGCATTTCAAGCTGTCACCTGATGCTGAAAATTTATTCAAAGCTGCCATGGGTTGCTGCTTAGGCAATGGCGATAAACCTCCTTCTGGTACGATAGATGGCTGGAAGGGCGCAGCCCTTATGAAATGGCTCCGGATCTCCTAAAGTTTGTCACAGCAAGAGGGGCCAAACGCAGAACTGTTGCAGAAGCATTACATGAAGGGCGCTGGGTACAAGACATCCGAGGGAACATCTCACTGCCAGCCATTGTCCAATTCATGCACCTTTGGTGCTCTATTCGCGAGAAGGTCACTTTGTCTGATAATGAGGACACGTTCAGTTGGCGCTTGACTGCTAATGGTCAATATTCGG
This sequence comes from Poa pratensis, assembly GCA_947311845.1. Taxonomy (NCBI): domain Eukaryota; kingdom Viridiplantae; phylum Streptophyta; class Magnoliopsida; order Poales; family Poaceae; genus Poa; species Poa pratensis. The sequence continues at coordinate 42,121,149 of CAMZMU010000100.1, read as the reverse complement.
CAAAGACTGCATACCTTGCCTTCTTCTTTGGCAAAACGGCTGCAAGCTATGCACAAACTCTTTGGAAAAGCAGGGCTCCATTAAAAGAGAAATTTTTCAGCTGGCTGGTGATGAAAAATAGATGCTGGACGGCGGAAAGACTTGCTAAGAGAGGACTGCAGGGGCCGCCGGTGTGCACACTATGTGATCAAGAACCTGAGACCATTGACCACTTAATGGTAAATTGCTCCTTTGCGAAAACCCTTTGGTTCAGAGCTTGTCGCATGAAGCAAATCCAAGACATTACACCAACTGGACAAATCACAGTGCAAGATTGGTGGAACAGCACACTGGGTCGATGCAGAGGCAAGCAAAGAAAAGATTTAGCAACCTTCATGATTGCAGGCATGAGGAAAATTTGGCTCGAGAGAAATGCGAGAGTTTTTGAGCGGGTAGAGTCTAGTCTGAATTTAGTTGTAAGCAAAATGTGTGATGAACTAGCTCTGTGGGAGCGGGCGAGGTTTAGAGCAGACCAGCGTGAGGAGTAGAGTAGGGTGTTTAGCGGGCGGCTAGGCCGCATGTAATTGTAACACTTCTCCTTCCATTCTTAATAAGATGACCGCAATCTGTGTTGCGTGTCCTTGAAAAAAAAACCATCTGGTTTGAGCAGCTAACATGGATAGGTTCCATGTGCGTGTTGGTGCTAATCTTGTTATTAGCTAAATATGTTGTGTTAGTTAGTTGCATGTGACAGGCTGAGAGGAGTCCGAGCGGCCGAGTTGTGTAGCAGATAAGAGATGGAGAAAGAAGCGGGTGCGTTAGTTGCGGCATGCACCAAGTGAGGTCTTATCCAAGTGATCTGCAGAAACTTGCAAGGGACTGTAAGTCTGTACGTGTGTGTGCATGTAGAGAGATGTGACCTGCATGACAAGTGTTAGCGATCAAGTTAGTTACAGAGTTAGCTACATGCATGTTAGTTTGGCCTGGTCGTGTGGCCGTTTGAGAAGAACGGCTGCATAAGTGCTGGACGTGGGTGCGTGCTAGAGTGATTAGTGGATCAGTGGGTTAGTGCGTGCGTGGTGTGTTAGGCTGGCTATTTAAGCCTTTGTAATCAGCTGAGTTCATTGTCAAGTCGAACAAGAGAAAAGGGCACAAGTGTGTGCGGTGCCAGAAAGTGTCTCTGTGTGTTCATCTTCTACCTCGCGTGTGTCTTCTTCATCCGATCCTTGGGCAAGGACTTCAGTGCGGCCGCTCACACAAATGACATAAACCCTACACCACCTTCCGTTTTCTTGGGCATTTCAGTCGCGTGGAAAACAATTGGGAAAAAAAGCACCTGCGCGCGGCGGGCAATGGCTCCCCCGAAGTGATCCACGAGCGCCAGCACCTGCAAATGCGGGACACATAGCATCAGCATTGCCTTAGAAAAATCATGCGCATGCGGGCGGACGGCGCCAGGTGCAAGGAAAGATCCCCCACCTTGGGGTTTAGAGAGTCCACGGTGAGAGCGCGGGCGGAGGCAGGAGACATGGCTTCTTCTGAGTTGCCGCCGCCGAAGACGATGAGGAGAGCGATGGGAGCGGCTTCGGAAGAGGACAGGGAGAGTGAGGGCGCTTTTATTTGGTCTTCTAGGTGCTTTCCACCCAAAAAAAAAACAGCCTAGATGAAACAAAAGAGGTAGCTGCGCGGTGGGCTTTTACCGAAGCCAGTCCATTCTCCCACACACGAGAAAAGGCACCTATGAAGGTACTTCCCGAGCTTCTCCAACTCAAAACAAACCGGTGTACTACTTTGCCCCGTTTCTTCTCCTTATTCACACCGAATATGCCACCGCAGGGCCTGACCGATCTGTTTGCGGTCTTTTTTATCGTCGCTGCCACAGAGAAAAGAAAAAACCCGCTCGTGCGGAACGAGCTGGAAGGTTGTGCTCGCTGCAGTGATGTGCTGTTGACGTATAAAGTACCCGCAAAAAACAAAACGATCAATGTTGGGTGGTTGTGCGCTGCTGTGATGTTGCTTGCTGCTACTACTTCTTTTTTCTTTGATGCATTCGATGATTCCGATGCTCCTGCCAGCTAGTGCTAGTGCTTTGATCTATTGTGATGTGCAAGAACGTCCCGATATTATGCTTAAAAATGAATTATTCTCTTAATAATTGTGTAGTTTTTTATAGCTGTTATTGACGTATAAAGTACCCGCAAAAAACAAAACGATCAATGCTGGATGGTTGTGCGCTGCTGTGATGTTGCATGCTGCTACTACTTCTTTTTTCCTTGGTGCATTCGATGATTCCGATGCTCCTGCCAGTTAGTGCTAGTGCTTTGATCTATTGTGATGTGCAAGAGCGTCCCGATATTATGCTTAAAAATGAATTATTCTCTTAATAATTGTGTAGTTTTTTATAATAACATATAAAGTACCCGCAAAAAACAAAACGATCAATGCTGGATGGTTGTGCGCTGCTGTGATGTTGCTTGCTGCTACTACTTCTTTTTTCCTTGATGCATTCGATGATTCCGATGCTCCTGCCAGCTAGTGCTAGTGCTTTGATCTATTGTGATGTGCAAGAGCGTCCCGATATTATGCTTAAAAATGAATTATTCTCTTAATAATTGTGTAGTTTTTTATAATAACATATAAAGTACCCGCAAAAAACAAAACGATCAATGCTGGATGGTTGTGCGCTGCTGTGATGTTGCTTGCTGCTACTACTTCTTTTTTCCTTGATGCATTCGATGATTCCGATGCTCCTGCCAGCTAGTGCTAGTGCTTTGATCTATTGTGATGTGCAAGAGCGTCCCGATATTATGCTTAAAAATGAATTATTCTCTTAATAATTGTGTAGTTTTTTATAGCTGTTATTGACGTATAAAGTACCCGCAAAAAACAAAACGATCAATGCTGGATGGTTGTGCGCTGCTGTGATGTTGCTTGCTGCTACTACTTCTTTTTTCCTTGATGCATTCGATGATTCCGATGCTCCTGCCAGCTAGTGCTAGTGCTTTGATCTATTGTGATGTGCAAGAGCGTCCGGATATTATGCTTAAAAATGAATTATTCTCTTAATAATTGTGTAGTTTTTTATAGCTGTTATTGACGTATAAAGTACCCGCAAAAAACAAAACGATCAATGATGGATGGTTGTGCGCTGCTGTGATGTTGCTTGCTGCTACTACTTCTTTTTTCCTTGGTGCATTCGATGATTCCAATGCTCCTGCCAGTTAGTGCTAGTGCTTTGATCTATTGTGATGTGCAAGAGCGTCCCGATATTATGCTTAAAAATGAATTATTCTCTTAATAATTGTGTAGTTTTTTATAATAACATATAAAGTACTCGCAAAAAACAAAACGATCAATGCTGGATGGTTGTGCGCTGCTGTGATGTTGCTTGCTGCTACTACCTAGTGTTAGTGCTTTGATCTATTGTGATGTGCAAGAGCGTCCCGATATTATGCTTAAAAATGAATTATTCTCTTAATAATTGTGTAGTTTTTTATAGCTGTTATTGACGTATAAAGTACCCGCAAAAAACAAAACGATCAATGCTGGATGGTTGTGCGCTGCTGTGATGTTGCTTGCTGCTACTACTTTTTTCCTTGATGCATTCGATGATTCTGATGCTCCTGCCAGCTAGTGCTAGTGCTTTGATCTATTGTGATGTGCAAGAGCGTCCGGATATTATGCTTAAAAATGAATTATTCTCTTAATAATTGTGTAGTTTTTTATAGCTGTTATTAACATATAAAGTACCCGCAAAAAACAAAACGATCAATGCTGGATGGTTGTGCACTGCTGTGATGTTGCTTGCTGCTACTACTTCTTTTTTCCTTGATGCATTCGATGATTCCGATGCTCCTGCCAGCTAGTGCTAGTGCTTTGATCTATTGTGATGTGCAAGAGCGTCCCGATATTATGCTTAAAAATGAATTATTCTCCTAATAATTGTGTAATTTTTTATAGCTGTTATTATTTTCAAATGGAGAAGGTTGTTTATTATTTATTTCACGTAAATCAACATCGATACACGTTTCCATAACAATTACAGCGAGACAGGCCGCTACTTGCCAAACAACTTGTTTTTATGACTGTAAGGGTGTTTCAGACAATTCCACAATGTACAGTCAGACAACCAGCTGGTTTGCCAAAGACCTCCACTCAGAAAAACAGCTTCTCCTGTACATCAGCTTTTCTACACAGCACCCACAACCAGCCACAGCCAGCCCAAACAAAAGGGCCCTGAGTGCTAGTCGACACGGGGGCAGCGTGGTGCGACACGGGGTAACGTCTTCCTCGGGATACGCGACCGAACGGTCGCTCGACAAGGCCTTTGGCCCCCAAACACAAATGCTCACTGCATAAACTATCCTGCCTTTTATCTTTGATCAAAGATATTTTTTTTCGAAACGAGACAAAAGATTTGCCTTTATATTGATAAAGTAGAAGCAAACATGTAGGACAAGGCCTAAAAAAGAAAAAAAGTTACAACTCAATCCACGCCGGCCCCGAGGCCGCGCCCCACACGGGTCGACGACCAAGTTGCCCAAGCAACCAAAGCCGACACCAAGACCCTCAACGCAACGCGGCGGAGGTGAGAGTCCGGAGCCACCGCTCCGACATCCACGCCAGCCCCAAAGCCGCGCCCCACACGGGTCGACGACCAAGACGCCCAAGCGACCAAAGCCGACACCAAAGACCTCAACGCAACATGGCGGAGGTGACCTCGACGCCTCACAGCGGAGGCGAAGCATCCGGAGCCGCCGCTCCGACATCCCCGCCAGCCCCAAGGCTGCACCCCCAACAAGCCGACGACCAAAATGCCCAAGCGACCACAGTTGACGCTCCACCACCTCAACACAACACGGCGGAGGTGAAACCCGGAGCCGCCGCTCCGGCATCCACGCCGGCCCCAGGGCCGCGCACCCCCAAGCCGAAGACGAAGACTCGCCGTCGCCAAGCCACCAGCACTCCACAGGTCCCGCTGGTCGGTGGAACATCCAAGGCGAGGCCCCAAGAGACAAGCGACGCAGGAGCGCCGCCCTCGCCCGATCCCGCGAGCGATTTAGGGTTTCCCCCGGAGAACCCGACGTGGAGAAGCGAGAGCACCACCTCGACGACGCCTTCAAGAAGGATGCGGCGCCCGAGGGTGTCGCCGTCGTCGGTCCCGGTTGAGAGCCCGGGCAAGGCTTTCGCCCGACGATGTGTCGCCAACCTCACAGAATGCCCATCGGGGACCGACCAGACCACCATCTCCGCATGCCGCAACCACCGCGGCACCCCATACCACAGCAGGCGGCATGCCGACCACGGCCCACCCGCAGTCGTAATTTCGGGGCCGCTGCCCCGGCTTTCCTCCTCCCGATCTCACCCCTGCCGCAGCAAGGGGCGGCTAGCTCCTCCCCGACCTAGCCACCGTCGCCGCCTGCACCATCCCGTCGCTGTAGCCTCGCCCCGCGCCGGCCCAGATGGGGCCCGCATGGGCCCATCCCTCCTGGCGGCGCCTCCTGGCCGCGCCCGCGTACGTTCCGAGCCCCCTAGCCGCGCCCCGCGCTACACCAAGCGCCGCCGCCGCAGGGCCACGGCGCGCACGCGCCGCCGCGACCCCGACGGGCTCAGCCCGCCGCCACACGGCCAGGCCCCGCCCCCCGCCAGATCCGGGCACAAGAGCCCCGGATCCGCCACCCCGCAGCCATTGCGGTCCCGGAGCCGCCGCTCTGGCGTTCCTGCGCCGGCAGGACGCCGTCACCGTCCCAGTCGGGCCGACGCCCACCCACGCCAGGTCGAGGAAGGGGAAGCACCCCCAGCACCAGTTGTGTGGCAGCGGGGAGCGCCGCCGCCGCCGCAGCCCGGAGGCTGGCGGCAGCAGAGGCGGGGGACGGCGCGGAGGGGAGGACTAGAGGCGGCGCGAGGGTGGCGCCCCCGGTGCCGCCTGGGTGCGGCAGGGGGGAGAAAAGTCGCATTTTTTATGCAACAGAAGTTTCTTTGGTCAAAGATAGCTCTATACTTTTATAGGTGTTCAGGGAAATCAGTTTTGGGTTGTAGCAGCATATGATCCCACTTCCCAAAAATTATATTTGAAAACGTCGAAAAATTCCAAACAAAATTTTCGGTTGTACATCTGAACCTTTTATGGACGTACATGAAGTTTCGCGGAAAAATGCATTTTTTGTGGGATATGTAAAAAGGACAAATACCGGTGCTTTACTTTGTACAGGACATTATTTTGTCTTATTACACAACACACAAGAAATGACCGTTGATTTTGAATCGAACGAACGATATTATTTCTACTAATTGATGTGTTGATGAAATAAAAAAATATGTTAATGCATTGTTTTATTTTTTTTGTCGATGCATGTACATAAATTTCTTGTTAGTATATGAATCTACACAAATAAATTAACTAAATCCAGAGATTATTGATAATGTATTCATATTTGAAATTCTTTTACAAATTTGTGCACGGATCGTAAAGCATTTGGACGCGTGAGATAAGTGGTGGATATCCTTTTAGTTGTGGAATTCCATTTTCCGCCTTTGGCCCCAAACAAAAATGCTCACTGCATAAATTATTTGGCCTTTTATCTTTGGTCAAAGATAGTGATACATAAGAAAATTGACCATAATCTCACAAAATAAAATAGGACCAAGTATAAGAGAAAAAATTCACATCTCTATGTTGATTAATTCTAAATAATAACAACTCTACACTTTTATAGGTGGAAGAAATATTACTTCTTTGGTACTGACATACGAAAAATTCCGGTCAACAAACGACTTTACATCTAGAACTCGGCTCAACTCGTTGTACATGGAGTTAGTCGTTTAATTCGTGAGTTTCAATTTAATTTCAGCCCTGATTTCCATGCCCTCCATTCTCCCCAACTACACAAATATCTGGAATATAATTGATGAAGACAACCCTAAACCCGAGAAGTACTGTGACTTTTTTACTGGGCAAATGCCACAAGAACCGATCTTAATTTTTTCGCATTTGGCGCTGACTACACGTCCAGAAACTAATCAATGATGAAAGATATGACCGGTTTCTGCAAAGAACGAAGGGAAGAGGGCGGGTTTCGAGCTTAATTTCACTCCAGAAGGGATGAAACACCGAATCTTCCATCATATGCGTGAAAAATTAGGCAGGTCAGAAGCTATTTCACAGATCACAGCCAAACCACCAAAAGAGTTCATAAATGCAGCCAAATACTAGTCAGTCTCCCAGGCATATCCCACTTGCTTTTTGCTGATGATAGCCTCCTCTTCTTCAAAGACGATGAAGATCAAGCCACAGTTGTCAAAGATATTCTAAACTGCTATGAAAAAGGCACTGGCCAACTTTTGAGTCTGGGGAAATGCTCTCTTCTTGTAGGTAATAAAGTTACTACAGAGAATGAGAAGAAAGTCATGGAAATCCTAAACATCCAAAGCAGTACTTTTGAAGAGAAATACTTGGACCTCCCTGTTCCGGAAGGACAGATGAAGAATGATAAATTCGTATCCATCAAGGAAACATACAGAAAGAAAATGTGTGATTGGTCAGAAAAATACCTGTCTAGTGCTGCAAAAGAAGTTCATATCAAAGCCATCATGCAAGCAATTGCTACATATACGATGAGTGTATTTAAATTCTCTAATGGACTGTGTGACGACCTGGTGCAGCTGATTAGACAGTTCTGGTGGGGTGACGAACATGATCGACGACACATCCACTGGATGAGCTGGGACAAATTAACTAGAAGCAAATTTCAGGGGAGAATGGGCTTCAGAGACCTCAAACTGTTCAACCAAGCCCTTTTGGCAAGACAGGCCTGGCGCCTAATTGCATTTCCAGAGAGCTTATGTGCACGCCTGATGAAGGCTAAATACTATCCTACAGGTGAACTCACTGACACGTTTTTGTCAAAAACCCTTCGCCTGGGTGGCAAGGCATCACTCATGGACTTGAATTATTGAAGAAAGGAATAGTTTGGAAGATTGGCAACGGTGAAAAGGTGAGAATTTGGCACGATAACTGGATCCCAAGAGGGGAATTCAAAATCACAAGGAATATCACTAAATCCCGATACAGAAAGGTGTCAGATATTATTGATCATGAGAGGATGGAATGGAAAGAGGATTTGGTGAGGAAGATGAATATCACTAAATCCCGATACAGGAAGGTGTCAGAAAGGCCTCACGATGCGGATGAAATCATGAGAATTAGACTACCAAGAACTGCAACTGAAGATTTTGTGTCATGGCACTTTGAGAAAACTGGTATTTTCTCTGTAAGGAGCGCTTACAAACTAGCCTTGAGGGAAAAGAACCCTGTCGATTCCAGCATAAGTACTAAGACTGATGGTGATCGAAACCTGTGGACAAACATTTGGAAGGCCAATGTTCCCCCAAAAGTCAGAGTGTTCACTTGCAAACTTGCCACTGAGTCACTGGCAGTTCAAACCAACCGTAGCAGAAGACTCCCTAACCAAGTTCCTACTTGTCATATCTGTGGCATGGATGATGAAACTGGACACCATATGGCTGTAGAATGCACTCCTGCAGAGCACTGCGCAAAGAGCTGAGGAAAATTTGGTCTCTACCTTCTGATTTTGCTATGAGATACTCAGGTAGTGATTGGGTACTGATTCTTTTGGATAGTCTAAAAGATGAGATGAAAGCAAAAGTCATGTTCATGTGGTGGAGAACCTGGCATCACCGCAATGACTGTATCTTTGGTAAAGGGGATGCAAGCTACTCCCACTCAGCTAGCTTCATGAGCAATTACATGCACTCGATGCAGCAAGTGAAGAATGGTGATGTGGTAATTGATGTTAAAGGAAAAAGACCTATGGTCAGGCTGGACATTATAGAGGAGAAACAGAGTCTGGAAGAAGAAAAAATTTGTTGGGATAAACCAAAAACTGGGTGGATTAAGGTTAACGTGGATGCTAGTTTTCTACTCCCTCTGTTCACAAAAGGATGTCTCAAACTAGCTCAAATTTGCATGTATCTAGACATGATTTATTGTGTAGATACATGCAAATTTGAGTTAGGTTGAGACATCCTTTTGTGAATGGAGGGAGTAGAAAACTTGAAGTCGGGCTCATGGGGTGCGGTGGTCAGAGATAGCTCTGGAGGGATCATTTCTTCGGCGTGGGGCGGTATTAGGTCTGGAGGGATCATTTCTTCGGCGTGGGGCGGTATTAGGTCGTGCCAATCTGCCCAGGTCAGTGAAGCAATCGCCTGCTACGAAGGCCTGAAGCTGGCCATCAATGACACTTGTGACAACATAATTGTTGAAACTGACTGCCTACCGCTTGTACAAGCATCTGATCCCGGGGGCGCTGATAGATCGGATTGCAGACTCGTTGCGAATGACTTCCACAGAATCATTCCTGTTGGTAAAAACGTCAAACTGGAGTATAAGAGTAGAAAAGCGAACAGTCTAACTCATGAAATTGCTAGGTTTGCTGCTAAAGAGTTGAGTTCTGGGGTGTTGCAGGGTCATGTTCCAACCTGCACGCTGGAACTGGCCTTGCGTGATTGTAAGAACGCTATTTCCTCTTAATTAACACAGAAAATTCAAACAAAAGAATACTAGTCAGTCTCCAGTTTGGATCTGCGCTAAATCTTCACGCCTCATATGAGAACTTCAACAAAACTTTCCTCAATTGTCATCAAAGGCATCAGACTAGCCTCTGTTTCAGTTATCTGATATTATCACACACACACATACAAAAAGGACGCCATGGCTTTGCTTTATTTTATTTCCGCTACACAGGATGCTGCTGTCAAGGGGGCAAAAAGGACTATAAAATCCATGAGGTCCTGTATGGTACAGCACTAGGGCAGTTTAGTCGCGGTACTCTGCCATGAACGCCTCATGGAACGACTTGAAGCGAGTGATGATCGCCGGGATCTTCTCCTCCTGCGGAAGGATTGTGCATCTGAAGTGCCATGTGCCAGGAACCTGTGGAATACAAGAAACGGAGCATCAATGAGCAGTGGCGTGGCTTAGGTCAAAAGCAACTCCAGGAAGTAGATCTAATGTAAATTATTCCTAAACCCAATGTTCAAAAATAGCTTTTCGTGACAATGGCCTAATCATTTCAGTTCAGGCATGCTTATTTTGAATTGATGTGGGTTGCACTGGCTCAACAAAAAGAAATGTTGGTTTTGTAATCTAGATTCTAATTGTTGACAGATAAATCCTACGACTGTTGGTAGGTGACACAGAAAGTTATGCTGGCTTTATATAGTGGCTACAGGCACCAAAGTACACAATCATCTTTGTAACAAGACTAACTTTACTCCGGTAAAAAAAAACTAACTTTACTCACCTGGCCAAACCCAGATCCAGGGACAACAACAATTCCAGTTGACTCGAGGAGACGAAGAGCATAGAATGCATCAGGTGCTTTGTTAGCAGCTTTCGCAGCCTCAATTGCCTTGTGTGGGAGACTAATCTGAGGGAACAGGTACATTGCTCCTTCAGCTTCGTTGCATGTAATTCCCTCAAGTTTGTTGAATGCATCCTCGAGTGCCTGTGATCACAAGAATTCCACATTAAGAAATTCAAGTCTTTTTTAGATTTAAGAAGTCATCTGGAGCTATCCAGAGATACGGGGCCCTGACGCACCTTTGCGCGACGAGTTAAAGACGCTATGATTCCATCTTTTTCTGCCTTGTATGAAACGTATGATTCATCCCCAGCCTGCAGAAGCCAACAATGATATTTAGGTGGAGAACTTTGCATTCTTTGTCAGGGGGGAAAAGGTCGTATCCCTGACCTTTGGTGGGGTCATGATGAGACTAGCAAGGATCTGACCAGTGATATTGGAACATAAGTTCACTGATGCTATCTTGTATATCTGCTCTCTAACTGGAGCACTGAAGCCGGTAATCTCCATGTAACCTCCTCTTTTACCACACTCTCCGTAATATCCTGGTGGCAGCAACAGAATATTTTTGACACGTCAGCACTGATATGAATAAAAGAATAAGCAACTGTATCATTGTACCTACCCTTAGAAACAGATTGATATGATACTAGCGGGAGATCGTCCTCGCGGTATCCCAAGGATCTCACTATCTTCTTGAAAGAATGAAACTTCTTATTGTCAACATAGATATTCTCTTGGTATACCTACCAATAGATAATGGTGCTAATGTTATATACGACGGAGTAAATAGAATTAAGCAGCCCAAACTTCGTTGGCATGTTTTCTCAGCAACCATCACTCACCTCATCAGCCAGAAGAACAAGACCCTCATTTTTGCAAAACTTCACTATGTCATATTGGTTCTCTTCAGCAAGAACCTATACATAAATGAGCCATCTCAATATTGATCTTTTGCCTTCTTTAGTTAACTGAATCGACTATCAGAATGTTTCATGCACATTGCAGAGCAAGTAAAAGTACATCATACAAACATGGTGTGTATAACAACATGCTGCAACCAAAGATATTTTCTACATCCGAAAGGAGAAACAATGAGCACAAACCTGTCCAGTTGGATTTCCTGGATTGATAACCACCAAAGCCCTAACATCGATGCCTTTTGACCGAGCATCTTCGAGTTGCTTCTTAACATCGGAGATTTCCAAACCCCAGCCTGTTGATTCATTGAGATAATATGGGACCTGAAAGATAATGCTCTCAATTTAGGATCGGTGTGGCATGAAACACTACTATACTAAACTTGCCACGTAAACAAGTGTACATACGAGAGCTCCCCCATGAAGAGCTATGGAGGCCGAGTACAAGGGATACTGAGGAATAGGAACAAGAATGCCATCTTTCTCATTCCTTATGAGTAACTGCATCATCAGGTGCACCTGGCAAAGGAACAATAATATGATACAAACTTAACTATTTCATGTTTGTTCATAAATTGTCAAGCAATTGAAAGAGGATGCACAGTTCATACCCCGGGACTTGCTCCATCTGTAAGAAAGATGTCATCTGCATTAGCAGGGAATCCATCTCGTGAGGCAATCCCAGAAGCAATTGCATCACGAAGTCCTTTGATACCCTAGGAAAATGAGAAAAAACAAACTAAGTAAACATTCCCCTTTTTCTCCTGGTGGCAGGTAACAAAATGCGCAACGGTAGACGATTACCTGGCTATGACTGTATGCCCCTGTTGCTTTTCCAGGAATCAAGGCAAGAATCTGCTTTGCCCGAGAAATAGAATCAGCACTGCAACAAGATGAAGCATCAGCTACCATATGCAAGAATCTCACAATTTGGTTAGACAGATGGATTAGTTCTAGGAATCTTCTGATAAACAATACAGAGTGATGGCTCCGCTCCCTCCCCTCCCCGCTCCCACCCTCTAGCCCCACCTAGCCACCAAACCCGCCGCCGACGAGCCCACGCCGGCAAGCCTCCCCTCCCCAGCCTCCACCAAGCCTTCCCCCAACCCTCGGCCATGTCGCAGCCAAGCGCCGCCGCCACGGACCGCCGAGTGACCCTCCCCGACGACCGTGTTTCCTCCGGTGAACGCTGGCTCGAGTCGGAGAGCGAGTCCTCCGCGCGCTCCTCCGGCCGCTCCAACAGCGACGTCGCCCGCACCCCTCCTCAGGTCCGCACCTCCGCGCCGACCGGCGCCGCCGCTCCGGTGATCCAGCCACCGAGCCCGGGTGCCGTGGCAACTCGGCAGCCAGCCAAGACGCGCCTGGGGCCGCGATCTGAGATACACCGCGTCTCCAACGGCCCGCTGATCGATGAGGAAGGATTCCAGATGCCGCGTCGCCGCCGCCGGCGCCCTCGCCGCCCGGCAAGGCCTGCGCCCCCGCAGCGCCCACGCAGCCCTTCCCCGGAGGCTCTCGCCGGGCTCTGCTTCCGCTGCCTGGACCACCGCCACCGCGTGCGCGACTGCACCAACGACATCAGGTGCCGCCGCTGCCTCATCTCCGGGCATGACTCCCGGCAATGCGAACGCTCCCCAAGGTCAGCTCGACCCTGCGACGCAGCATACCGCGCCAAGCCGTCAAAGCTGCCAACCCACCGCCGCCCCCGCCGCTTCTGATCCAGCCTCCGGCCGCGCCGATGGTCACAGCGACGGCCTCCGAGCCCGCGCGTGTCATCCTGTCGCGCTCCGTTGAGATGGAGGAAGCGGAGGCGGTGCTGACTCGGGCTATGGTGGCGTCCATCACGGGCACACGGCCGCGCGTCTCGACGGAGGACGTCGCGGAGCTGCTCTACCTCTCCTTCGAGCTCCAAGACGGCGACTTCACCGTGCACACGCACCACCCAGAAGACTTCTTGATCCTGTTCAGCTCCAAGGCCACCAAGAACAGCCTCAATGGAGACCACTTCGTCCGCGGCCCGTGCTTCTCTCTCTCCATCCGCCCGTGGTGCAAGCTTGCTCACGCCGGCTCCGGCGGGTTCGAACACTGCGTTGAGCTTGAGCTCCGCGGCATCCCCGCCCACGCCTGGCATGTCTCTACGGCGGAGCATATTCTGGGCGCAAGCTGCTGGATCGAGCGCCTTCATCCCCGAACACGTTCCCGTGAAGACCTCGCTACCTTCCGCCTCACCGGACGCACGCACGACCCCGCAAGCATACGGCGCAACGCCATCCTCGAGATCGTCGAGCACGTCCCATCCACGCAAGGCGGCGGCGCGACCACCATCAGGACGCTCTCCTATCCCATCGCCATCGCGCTCGCACGGCTCGGGAACGGCATAGCCAACCAGCGCGCCACCAACCAGGACAACGGACATGGCCGCGATGATGGTGCCGACTCCGGCAATGGTGGCAATGGCCCTGGGCCTGATGCGGGTGCAGGACGCGCCAGACGCCGCGGCCGCAAGCGACGGCGCTCGGAAGGCCAACCCTCAGGCCGCGCGGACGGCATGGCCGTGGACGCCCCAGGTTGGCGCGCCGGCAATGATACGTCAAGAGCAGATGGCCTGGCCGTCAACAGGAGATGGCCAGCTCCTCGGCGCACGGTGGCGCCGCCGCGCTCCACCTCGGCGGCGATGGAGATGCTAGCTTGGCCAGGACAGCGTGGGCCCCACAATCCTCGTCGTGGCGCTAAAAAAGGAAAAGCCCAGCAGTGGGTAAAGCGCGCAACGCAGGTGGCCCAGGCGAGCAAAGCTGCCACACCAACGGCTGCCGCCTTGGCTACTCCTGTGCGCGCGTTGACGGGTCTAGCTGGCAGCTCCCCTTTGGGACCGAGGACGCCCGAAATTCAAACTTCACGCCGTCCCCAGCGCCTGTGGACAATGCAGAAGCTCAGCCTGGTCCCTTCCCTGCCGCATCAAGCCAAGAACTCGCTCCGACCACTTTGTCTCAGGAGAGCGAGATCCCAGACACGCAACTGAGCGCGGGCCCCGATGCAGATCCGCGGTCGGAGCAAAGTGGAGATCCACCCCTGTCCTCGCCTGGCGCCGCCTTGGACGGGTCCATGGACCGGTCCTCTGGGCCCCAGCCACAGATCGAGGACGGTGAAGTCAGCTTGCAGATGCCGGGCGCCTTTGGCGCCAACTTTCCCACCTCCAGCCTTGAGAAAACTCGAGAAGATGGGCCGCCGTCCCCTAACCTTGGCCTGGTTGCAAGCCTAAGACAGCCCACGCCGCGGCTCACCCAGCAGCCCGGGAACCTAGAGCCCAACTGCAGCTCTCTGATCGCCTCGTTGCGGACAGATGACCCGCGCTCGGCTCCCGGCCGCTTCGCCTCGCCGCCGGTCACGCTGCGCCGTGCCAAGAAGCAGTCCGCCGCCACGCACTCGCTGACACTTGACGCCTTTCTCGTTGATGCCGCCAAGTTTATCGACCCGGCGCTGCCCGCCCCTGGAAAGAAGACGCGACGCCCCCTGAGCTTCACCCCCGCCCGTCGCGGCCGCTCGACTACGACAGCAGCTGTCTCTGCCCCACCCACCGCTGAACGCCGGGCACAAGTGCAGCTCCTGCGCACTCTCGGGATAGTGGGAATCGATCAAAAGATAACTGCAGCTGAGATGAAGGCCTACGATGGAGTGTTCGCGGCGTCGTTCTCCTTCTCGGTGCTCGCGGCCATTGCCAAGCTCGTAGACCGCGAACTGCCGAAGATTGTGCCTCCATCGACGATCCTTCTGTCTGGCGTCGCCGTCGCTGGCGAGACGTAGATCCCGCGTTATAGCGACCCCCGTCGATCTATGTTTAATGGATCACGGCCTAAGGATCGCTATATCTAACGTGCGTGGCCTGAACGGCTGCGCGCGTTGCCTAGCCGTGCGCTCCATGTCTGATCTCGCTGGCACACCCATTGTATGCCTTCAGGAAACTAAAATGACTTTGATCTGCTCGCCGGTGATCCTCGAGGCACTAGGTTCTGAATATGACGAATACGTCTACCTGCCGGCACAAGGCACACGCGGAGGCATCTTGATCGCTTGGAAGAGCCGCGTTGTATCCATCACGGATCCGTCGTTCTCCGCAAACGCGATCACGGCCAAGGTCTCTACAGGCACCGGTACCGCGTGGTGGATGACGGTGGTCTACGGACCACAAACTGATGCCGATAAGATCGAGTTCCTGCAAGAACTCCGCGACATACGGGCAGCTTGCACCAGCCCTTGGATGGTTTGTGGCGATTTCAACCTCATCTACCACGACGAAGACAAAAACAACGACAATGTCAATAGGCGCATGATGGGCAGATTCCGTCGCCTGATGAACGACCTGCTGCTCAAGGAGGTCTACTTGGCCGGACGTTGTTACACTTGGACCAACAACCAATCGCCTCCCACCTTGGTGCACCTGGACCGTGTCCTATGCACTTCTGATTGGGAGGACATGTATCCTAGCTGTAATCTCCGCTGCCTCGCTTTTGTGGTCTCTGAACACAGTCCGCTGCTCCTTGATTGCTGCCCGCAGCCAGCCACCAACAGACGCTTCCGCTTCGAAGAATTATGGCTGCGGATGGACGAATTCCATGAAACGGTGGCCGCGGCCTGGGCATCGATCGATGATGCCGACCCCTTTCGTCGCATCATGAAACGCATGCAAGCCACGGCCCGCACGCTTACTAGCTGGAGCTCCCGATCGGTGGGGAACGTCAAGGAGAAAATGGCGATCGCTCGAGAGCTGATCTCGCGATTTGCAAAGCCCAGGAAGATCGCCAACTGACGCCGCACGAGTCCTGGTTCCACAAGCAGCTCAAGGTCACCTACCTTGGCCTGGCTTCGATCGAGCGTACGATGGCGCGACAACGCTCCCGGATCGCGAGCCTGCAGGAAGGAGACGCCAATACCTCCTACTTTCACCGCCAGTGCACCTATCGCCAACAAAAGAGCAGAATCTATAGCATCACGGTCGGCGACCAGGTTCTCACGGAGCACGCAGACATGGCCGAGGCAGCCTTTGCGCACTACAACGCGCTCCTGGGCATGGCAATTGAACGCGAGCACACGCTGGATATGTCGCAGTTCATAGAGCAGCATGATCTGGGCGATTTGGACGCGCCTTTTAGCGAGGAAGAAATCTGGAACGCGATTAAGCGTCTACCGGCACATAAGGCACCGGGACCGGACGGCTTCACGGCCGAGTTCTTGCGTGCCTGCTGGAGCACGGTCAAGCAAGACCTCCTCGACACGTTCCAGCAGCTATACGAGTTGCGGGGCCGCGGCTTCGCCAAGCTAAGCCAGGCGCTGCTCACCTTGCTGCCGAAGCGCGCCGACGCCAGCCGCCTGAACAACTACAGGCCGATTAGCCTGATTCACCTCGTGACCAAGATCTTCGCCAAAGTCCTATCCTTGCGCCTTGCGCCAAAATTGGACCAGCTCGTCAGCCGAAACCAGAATGCATTCATCTCGGGTCGCAGCCTTCACGATAATTTCGTCCTCGTCAAGCAATCTGCGCGGCTTCTTCACCAATTGGGCGCGCCACGGCTGCTGCTCAAATTGGACCTCGCCCGCGCATTCGATTCCCTCGCCTGGCCCTACCTATTTGAGGTCCTCCGCCAGTACGGCTTCGGCAACAGGTTCTTGGAGTGGATTGCCATCCTCCTCGCCTCCTCCAGTACCCGCGTGCTGCTCAACGGCGAGGCTGGCCCCCCGATCTGGCATAGACGCGGCCTGCGCCAAGGCGACCCGCTGTCGCCACAGCTATTCGTCCTCGCCGTCGATGTCCTGGGCAAGATCATCAAGCGCGCCATCGAGCTGGGCCTGCTGCACCCGCTGCACCCCAAGCGAGAAATCCCCGCTATCTCCTTGTATGCCGACGATGTGATGCTCTTCTGCCACCCCACGCCCACGGATGTCGCGGCCATCAAGGAGATCCTCCAGCTGTTCGGGAACGCGTCCGATCTCAAGGTGAACTTCACCAAGAGCTCGGCGACTCTCCTGCGCTGCGACGCCGAGGAGGTGCTGCCAATCATCGCCGCCTGGGCTGCCCCGTGGTGGAGCTCCCGATCAAGTACCTAGGGATTCCGCTCACGCTGCGCCGCCCCTCGGCTGCTGAATTGCAGCCAATGGTGGATGACATCGCGGCTAGGCTGCCAACGTGGAAATCTGGGCTGATGAACAAAACTGGGCGTCTCGCACTGGTTAAGTCAGTCCTGGGCGCCATCCCCGTGCACCAGCTGCTGGCTTTCGCGCCGCGGAAGAAGACCCTACGCCAGATAGAGAAGATTGAAAGAGGCTTCCTATGGGCTGGACGCGCCGCCGCCAACGGCGGACACTGCCATGTCAATTGGCGTCGCGTCTGCCGTCCTATTGCTCTTGGCGGCCTTGGAGTCCAGGATCTGGAGCGGGCTAGCCTCGCGTTGAGGCTGCGATGGCAATGGTTTGCCCGCACTGACACGGAGTGAGCTTGGCACGGCTTGGACCTCCAATTCTCGGCTAAAGAACGCAGGCTATTCTTCGCCTCCACCTACATGACGATAGGCAACGGCGAGACGGCTAAGTTCTGGACCGATAGATGGATCAACGGCCGTGCCATCAGCGAGATCGCCCCCGAGCTCTACAAGTGCGTTCCCAAGCGACGGCGCAAGGTCAGAGCCGTTGCGGCTGGGTTACAGGACAACAATTGGGCACGCGACATCCATGGAGTGCTCGGGCTCGACGAAATTGGCCAGTACCTTCTGCTTTGGCAGCTGATCGAGCACACGCAGCTCTCAGCAACGCCAGACCAGCTAGTCTGGAGATGGACATCCAATGGCTCGGCCAAGTCTTGCTACGCCGCGACCTTCCAAGGCTCGACGACCAGCCCCTCCTAGAAACTGATTTGGAAGAATTGGGCGCCCCCTCGCGTCAAATTCTTTCATTGGCTCGCTGATCAGGATAGGTGCTGGACCGCCGACAGACTCGCACGGCGCGGCTTGCAACACCCACACGCGATGCCCGCTTTGCGACCAAGCACCAGAAACAATACACCACCTGATGCTTGCGTGCCCCTTCCCAAGACAAATCTGGCATGAAATCCTCGCTTGGCTCCGCTTCACGGTACCTGCACCCAATTCAGAACACTCGCTCATGGATTGGTGGTTGCGAGCAAAACAGAACACGCCGAAGCTCCTACACAAAGGACTTGGATCGATAACCCTGCTTACGCCATGGATGGTGTGGAACACCGCAATGACTGCGTGTTTGAAGGAGCCCAACCCTCTATACACAACCTCATCGAGAAGATCAAGGATGAGGCGAGAATCTGGGCCAGAGCAGGGGCAAAAGGACTTCGTGTAGTTATGCCGTCCACCTGGGACGTTCACTGATTGTAATTTTGGCTAAAACACCTGTAACCCTCCTAGGAGGTTGTAACACAAACTCTATCTTTCCAATGAAATAAAGTGCAAAGAATCCTTTGCGTTTTCTCTAAAAAAACAATACAGAGTTTTTTCGGTAATCTGATGAAAATATATTACCTCCGTTCCACAATATAAGACGATTCGGCAAGCTAAGCAGTA
Source organism: Poa pratensis (assembly GCA_947311845.1). Classification (NCBI taxonomy): domain Eukaryota; kingdom Viridiplantae; phylum Streptophyta; class Magnoliopsida; order Poales; family Poaceae; genus Poa; species Poa pratensis. Next base: position 42,102,291 of record CAMZMU010000100.1, on the reverse strand, counting down.
ATGAAGGGGGGGTGTATCTACTGCTGAAGCTTAGCTATATGTATTACGCTAACGACAGGGGGATCAAATTAGCTTGAAAAAAACTCTGGAAGAAATGGTGGAGTTGGTCCTAGATATATTCCATTATAATATAGATATTCAAGTCCAAACTCAAATAGTTAGCAAGATAAAAGGGTGAACTGCTTGCCATAGTTACCCTAAACCCTAATTTCACTATCATATAAAACAAAAATTATTGTACCCCATAAAAGTTCGAAAAATATTAAACCTACAGAGTTTAGGCTTGCAATTTTGTAGATAGGGAGGTCACGCTAAGAAATATTGCCAGATTTTTTAAAAAAAAACATTCAAGTTCATTCAAATGTCCAACAAAAATTTAGCATGATAACACCTGGTTAAGGGTATCTGCTTGATATCCCCTATTTTGAAGTTTTCTGTACATTCGTTTCATGCTGATGAAATATAAAGATGTGGATATTCACCTGAACAATGATTGATTTCCTCTCTTTGCAACAGGTATGGATGATCACAAAGTGCAAGAACCTGTGCTATACCATATAAGTATCTAGGAAAACAAACAATAAACTATGCAGGTAAAGAATTAGCATACCTCCCTGAAGAATGTAACTGGCTGCTGACCAAGAGACTGTGGGTTCCCAATGTTGCAATAGAGGATCTGCATGCAAGAAGTTCAATGAGTAAGAAAATTATAAAACATACCAGTAAAAGATATCTGTTAGATCAGCCAGTGGACTCTATGGTTAAGTACCTCATCAAAGGTAGAGATCCTGGTTGAGTCTGTAGCTGTTGCTGCAAGCGCTGGAAATAAAACAAAACGACCCTAGTTAAGAAATTCTAAGAAAAAACTTAATGGCACAAGAAGTGGCGTCACCAAGGGAATGTCAGGTAACTTGCTTTGTTGTTAAAGCATTTTAAAATACTACTAATACAGAACGACTGCGTGTAAAAGAATTGAGAACAAAGAACATCGAACTAAAGTGAAGTTTTATTAGACTAGTGATTATATTAGAACACGAGGGAGACTAAAATCTGAATACAGCAGATTCTACATCACTGAAATAACACTTAGTGGTAACTTGCAATACCTGAGCATGGATGACAATCTCCCCACGCACTGCATATTCACATTTTAAAACCTGAAGAAGTAATAAGAGAATTAGCGTCTTGGTATCAGGACGTGCACATAGTTGATCAAGTAGTGGACAAAATTAACGAGTCACTAAGCAAATATACGAAGAATGCCAGTTAATGGAATGACACATACATCTTGAAACTGGAAATGTGATGAACTTATAAGGGTTTCAATTTTGTAGTGCATGACAGACACGTGGATGGAATGGTATGCTGTTAAATGACCATGTAACTGTAAATAAGAACTTTGTGCCGAAGACACGCAGAAAAGTGGTCAGTTCATTATATGCCATGTCACCAACAACAGTGTGAACATATCCACGTGTTTTATACCCCCTGCTTCCATGTACAGCATGTGAATATCTTCATAAGTCACAGATTGGCAACTGAACACCATCTACTATGCTCTAACCAAAACAACAATATGGTGCTTCAGTATCAACATGTCTCGGCTCATCGCATCGTACTGCCAGACCAAAAAGGACGCTGACATTGAATTGCCACTGTCACACAAAAACTGCTTGTAAGCAGCTCAATAGCACTGACACTAAACTTGTAATAACTAATTTTCAACAGCTGAATAATTATAACCTGCAGGCTAAAAGTTCGTTTTCCTTTTCGACAGTTCGTCAGTTCAGGGCCACATAAAAGTTTGAACCAAATCATCTTCAGGGTTCTCCCAAAAAAAACCTCACTTTTAAGTTTGAATTACTAGATCCAGACAAGTAGAGCGGAATAATCAAGCAGAGCAACTACCACAGGCCCACGATCGGATCAGAATTATTCATCGTGTCATCTACGTCACTCTTGAAACCTCATCAGCGTTGCTAAAATTCCTCCACAGATAAAACAAAAGGAACTAAAATATAATCCAGTTTTTTTTGCGGGGAAATATAACCCCTGCACTGCCAAATCAAGTGCACGCCGCGCCAGTCTACCCAACTCACAGATCGCCTCAACATGCCGTCCCCCACCTCATCTAAATCTCTCAATAAAAAAGAAACGGATAGGAGATGGTGGGAACAGAGAGGGTGCCCCTCACTCACCTTGGGGTTCAGGTTCTCCACGGCGACGGTGGCAGCCATGGCGAGATCAACTCAAAATGAAAGGACCGGAGCAGCGAGCGCTAGTATTACGCCTCTCGGTTGCTGTCACTCTATGACTTTCTGCGGCGGTTCGTGGCGAATCGGGGAAATCTCAGAATGGAACGGATGGCGTTTATAAAGAAGGAGAAAGAGATCGGGAGGATGCAAACAAAAGGGCGGAGGTGGGACAGAGGTGTTCAGTCTTTTGTCACCCACAGGAATGAAGAAAAAGGAAAGCGGGGGGAAGCCGTGGAGTTGAGGTGGGCCCACGGGAAACCGCCGACCTCACCTGCGGTTTTGTGGCACAGATTTGCTCCTTGCCAAATGCCAAAGTCACATTGCGACTTGTAGTGGATTTGTATATCTGGGTTAAGAAAATTGGGTTGCAATATTGCTCTTGCCTTTTGTTCTTCTGTCCACGTGTTCTTCTTCTTCTTTGCTTTTCCGCTTCTACGAGAGGCTAGGAACAACGGAACGGGATCCTCTGACTTTGTCAACCCTGACTTTTCCTAAATTTGGGTCATTGACACATGAGGCCCACCACTCACGGGACCCACCTGTCAATGACTGAAAGTCAAGGGATGTCAGAGGATTCGACTCCAGGAACAACATCAGCGAAAAGGTTGTGCATTGCTATTGTCACATTAGTTGCGATGCAGAGATGGTCTAGGGAACATAGAAGCATATGCTCCTGTCATTGGCAAAAACATTTTCAAGTGTCAAAGAATCCGAACAAAAATTTCACCGTGTACATATCGATATTCTATGTGAGCACCAAGTTTCGCGAAAAAAACGACTATTTCTGTGACTTGTGTAAAAAAACATAAAAAAGGCTAATAAAAAGTCGTTTTTAGCACTTTTATTGTTTACACACGACAATAAAAATGTCGATTTCCCATGAAATGACTTTAATACTTTCAAACCTCATAAATGTGAGTTCGAGTCGTATGGGACTATTTGGATCCAAAATTAGAACTCAGCAAGCAAATCTTGAAACTCTAGCATTCTTCACTTTTTTAAATTGAGTTTAGTGTGAATGAGCATGGGTCCCTTGGTTTGCTTACAAGTGATTCTTGACAAATGACCAAGCCCTTGGTGGTAATAGGTGAGAAAGATAAATGAGTAAAATTTGGCACATTAGAGAGAGGGGATGGTACATGACTACATGGTCTTATATGGTCTATGGTGGAGTAGACCATTTCTCGTGGTTTCATTTTTGACTTTTGTTTATTTATTTCCTCTGTTTGACTTTTTACCTTTGTCAGCGTAGGTGTCACGTAGGCTTGGATGTGACCCTCTAATGCAAATATTATTAATTCACACAACATATTATTTGCGTTTATGCCTCAAATATACTTATGTAACAAGGTACTATTTTGCACAGACAATTTGTAATTACACCCATATCAAAGTATGAGAACTTGTTAGAATAAGTTTGCTAGCAAAAATCGAGAAACTAAATATATATAATACATTTGTGCACCACACAGTAAAAAAGTTTCTTGAACATAGGCAAGGACATGTACTTAGTTATGCTGCAGGCTCTTGTTAGGATTAATATTACATTAAAAATACTTGAAAACACTAAGAAATAAAAAAGGAAATTACACATATTTATGTTCATGTCATCGCGTGCTTGTAATTTTTCTTTTAAAAAACGCTCTATGAAAATTAATAAAATTCAATGATCTAAAAAGGCAAAGTCTTAGAGAAAATGGCACAAAGCTCACCTTAAGCAAATTTACAGGCACACAAAAACCTTGGATATTTACAAGCTCAAAGTTGTTTAGAATTCTTTTATATTGAGAGAATTATTTGTGCACACAGAAGCACAAATTTTAGCTGCAAATAGTAATTGGTTTCGACCTATTTCCAGCGTGCACGAATAACCTGCCCTTTCCCTATAATAAATTACAACAAAGTGGTGTTAGGGAATTCTTTTTTATGTTACCAAATTTTACATGATAAAAATATGACTACATCTAGTAGACGTTTAAAGAAAAATTGAGGGCAGTCAAAGTTAAAATTTGACATTGTCTATTCTGATAGATTTTTGGGTTCCTTTCCCTCGGTAATCTGTCGATACGTCTTTATGTTAACATCCAATGTTATTTGGAGATCCTAGACGCTATGTCCTAAGAAATGAACATTGTCCTGGAAGTAGAAAAGAAATGTGGAAGGAGGAGGACGTACATGTTGCCTCCAGCAGGGACATGTCTTGCGTGAGGCTAGCTCAGATCTATCCTCACGTGGTTCTTGCGTTATTCTATTCCTTCGCTTCACTTGGAACGAGCCAGCTACGGGCTTTGGATATTTGTCAGCGCTGAGCCTGAAAACGACAGCGCCCAATGTTCTCCGATCCATTCTTGGGAAACAAGTTGCAACCTGGACCTCACGATCTGGATCCCATATTCCCATTCGCCTCTCGAAAAGCACAAATGGCGAAAGCTTAGAAGTCACAGTGATGATTATGCTAGGCGTGGGTGCTCCTAGTCAATATAATTTTAGCAGGTTTGGTACATTGTATTTTAGGAAATTGGTGGGATTATCCCAGTCAAACGGCTAAATCCCCACATATCACAAAATAATGTTTAGTTCTAATGTATTTGACATGTTTTATCCCACATTTTTCCAAGCTCTAGTGTATTTTTCTCAATACTCAATCCACTACCTCTAACTAGTGGATTAGGGATAAATGGGGATTTGAATGGATTGGGTGAAGGTTGGGGTTTCACCCAATCCCTGTGGGGATTATCCCCACTAATCCCAACAAAAACACTAGTACCAAACAAAGACTCAGTGTTTTATCACCTTTTTTTCGTGCAAAAAGATCCTCAAACTTTTAATCATGATCAACATCAGTACAAATATCTCCTGAAATAATAAAAATTTCATGCGTCCCTACGAAACAAGAAAATACATTTAGACATACTCATTAATAAAATTCGATTTGTATTAGTGACACATTTGAGTGTGACAAACTCTAATTTAGTGCATGTTGCATCAAACTCCATTTTTATTTTCCAGCAAGGATAGGCTACCGCTGCATGATCTCGAATTCTCGATCAACAAAAGGGCACATACCGCCAAAGTTACGGAAGTTCTGCATGTCACGCCAAAGGTGAGACTATGTTTGAGGGACTGGGCAGATGGGATGGCAAGCAACATCTATGGACTCAGGGACATCACCCACAAACAAGAAGGTCCATCCGAAATACATTCTACCAACATTTTTATCTCGTAGGTTGCATTCGAGCACAGACGGGCATAGGCAGCCCGACCCGACCACTTAGAGCATCTTCATTCGCAGCCCCCAAAGCCCCCCCCCCCCCAAACGTCTTTGGGGTGTCAAAACCGAAAAACACCTTCCACTCGCGCCCCCATAGTCATTATTTCATCCAGAGATACCCCAACCGATCCCTGCCCATGGGGTGTCTTTTGGTAGCGCCGGACGAAACTCTCGTCCGCACCATCCACTCAACGCACTCCACGTGCCCCTCTCTCTCCTCTATCCATTCACTCCCGCACGCCTCTATTCATTCGCTCCCGCACGCCGCCGCCGCGTTCGTCGCTCTCAACCACCACCACCGTGTTCGTCGCCGGTTCGCCGCCGCTGCGTTCGTTGTCCACCGCCGCCGCGTTCATCGTCGGGCGGAGGAGGGGCGCGAACGCCGCTGTGGCCCGCATGGCGCGAGGCGGAGGCTGTCGGCCCAGTGAAATCCAGGGTGTGCTGGGCCTGTCCTCTACGGCCCTCGACACTTGATGGCGAATTTTCGCTAAGGACCAAGCCTACGGCTTGGAGAGCCTCGTGAGGCGATTGCCTCGCGAGGGCTTTGAGGCAGCAGAGGCCTGCGGAGGCCATATCCACTGCTGCCCCCTCTTCAAGGAAATCTCCCCTGGGGAGAGGTCAACGCCGAATTCTCTACAGGGCGTCCAAGCCCTCGTGGAGATCGCTTCGCTGCAAAGCAACCTCTGCAGAGCGCACATGGGCTCTGCAGCGGCCGCAGAGTGACGCGCGCCCCTGCGCGCGGTGACGACGACGCCGCAGTTGCCATTTTGGTGATTAAAGGGGTCAACAAAGCTGTGCCACCCGCACCGGACTACAAGGATTTCCTCTTTGGTGATAAGGGGACCGGCCGGCGCTACGCTCCAAGGCCAACGTCACCGTGGGCACCCCCACGTTCCTCTGCGGCCCCAGCTGGCCGTCCTGCATGGACGGTGGTACTCTGCTACAGGAGTCAGCTTTACGCTCATGGACCGCGTCCATGGACAACCGGGCTGCGATGCACCGCGCTCCACCTTCTGCGCCACGTGACAGCCCTACCACAGTGCGAGTGCAAGGAGGGAGCACGGGGCGCCTATAAAAGGAGGACAAGGTGCACCGTAGCAAGGATCGCATTCTCATTCCAGCATAGCCACTTACGCGCAAGGAAGAAGAAGACCATTCTTCCTTCCTTGTGTACACCATTGCCAAAAGAGAGCCCTCGGCAAGCTCATTGTACTGTAACCTCTACAAGCAGTGCAATACAGACAAGCAGGAGTAGCGGTTACCTCCACACGAGGGCCGTGAACCTGGGTACGGGCTGGTGTTCATCTCTGTCGTGATGTCCCTCCACTTGCTCGACGAGCACCGTCGCCGTGCAGGTTGAGGGTTGTTTGACCAACGTGTTCAGCCCCTTACACGAACTCTCTTCGTGAGCTTGACTATCCCTGTTTCGTGGGAGTCATTCTCCGACAATTGGCGCGCCAGGTAGGGGGCTGAGGCGCGTCTTCAACCTTCATCGACCTCTGCACCATGGCGGACACTCGCGCAGCTCGCGCCACCCGGCGGGCATCAGGCAGGGCAACCACCGAGCCCGCTGCCAACACCACCAACCCTCGCGGCCGTCCCCGCGCCAGCCGTGCCACGGGGCGCAACACCGCTGAACCGGGTGGAGCACCCCGAGGACGACGACGGCCACCACGACGACCGCTTCGACGACGACGTCGACCACGGGCACGGCGAGGACGCTGAGTCCTCGCATCCGTCCCAGCGCCACAGCGCCTCCACTCTTGGGCGTCCAGCGCCCAGCCCAAACACCGCGCTGCTCATGGCCGCGGAACTCTTCCGCTACCGCCCCACAGCTGAGGCGCACGACAACTGGCTCGGCCGCCTCCAGCACCTCGTCGACATTGCGGCGGCACCGCGCGCTGCTCCTGCGGCGTCGCGCTCTCTGGTGCACCACAACTCCGGACGCGCTGGAACCACCGCGCATGGCGCACCTCCGCCGCCGCCTCCGCCGCCGCCTCCGCCAGGTCCGCCTCCGCGCGGCGCACAAGGCCGCATCCCACGCGTCTTCGCCGCGCGATTGTCAAATCGTGCAGCGGACACCCCCAGACGCGCGGGTGGAAATGGAGCGCCAGAAGGACCTCCAGAAGCGCATCGTCGAGGAAATCGGCCAGCAGGGCGACAGAACCGCCGTGCTCTTCAGGGGGCATCGCCTCGTACGCCACAGGTTGCGCGGCCTTCACCCGCAACCTGCGTCGCGTCGTCTGGCCACAGAAGTTCAGGCCTGACCTACCCAAGGGCTACGACGGCACGAACAACCCCATCGAGTTCTTGCAGCTCTACACCACCTCCATCCAAGCTGCGGGGGGAGACGACAAGGTCATGGCCAACTGGTTCTCCCACGCTCTCAAGGATTCCGCCTTGTCGTGGCTCCTGAACCTTCCCGAGGACTCCATTGACTCGTGGGAGGAGCTCTGCCAGCAGTTCGTTGCGAACTTCAAGGGCACGTACGAGCGCGCCCTCACCTACAACGACCTGCGAGCTGTGCGCCAGAAGCCTGGCGAGACCCTCCGCAGGTACATCCAGCGCTTCAGCCAAGTCCGCAACAAGATCCCGAACATCCCGGACTCGCACGTCATTGCGGCCTTCAGAGAGGGCGTCACCAACCACAGGATGCTCGAGAAGCTCGGCATCCATGATACCCTCTCCTCCGTGGTGAAGCTCTTCGACATCGCAGACAAATGCGCCAAGGCAGAGAAGGGCTCCTCTTCGTCAAGGTGGGCTCGACAGACGACCCTGTCGAGGGATCCAAGACCCAGAAGAGGCGTGACGAGATAAAGCGCAAGCCTACCGCAGTCCTGGCAGCTGAACCCGACGCCAAGCATGTTCGCGAGGACTCTCCAGAGGCTGGCGAGAAAAGGTGGACAACCGCCCGTTCTGCATCTACCACAACAGGCGCGGCCATGCGACAGAGAACTGCTATGACCTCAAGCAGCTGAGCAAGAAGCGTGAGCAAGAAGAAGGCAGCGGTGGCCGCGGCAGAGGCCGTGGTTACCGCAAAGGTGGACGCAAGGGCAACTTCCAGAGGCCTCAGGGAACTCAGGCGAATGCCGCCGAGAAAAACAACAATCTGCCCGACGAAGAGCCTGGAGGCTACCAGGCCCCCAAGGGTGCCATGGCATGCATCCTCGGCGGATCCCAGGCGCCCAAGTCGAACAACCAGTTCAAGCAGTTCGCTCGCGAGCTCAACGCAGCGCTTCCCGGGGTCGAGACGTCCCGCCCCCTCAAGTGGTCCCAGTACACCATCGCCTTCGACGCCAAAGATCACCCCAAGTCTACAAAGACTGTGGGCACCCTCCCGTTGGTGTGCACCCCCACCATCAACAACATCGCCGTCGGCAAGACGCTCATTGATGGGGGTGCAGGCCTAAACGTCATCTCTGTCGAGACCTTCGAGACGCTTCAAGTGCCCTACGAGTGGCTCATGCCCTCCAGGCCCTTCACCGGGGTCACCAGCGGCTCAATCTCGCCTCTGGGGCAAGTGAGGCTCGCGGTCACTTTTGGCACGCAGGAGAACTACCGCACCGAGCTAATTGACTTCGACGTCGCGCACATTGGCCTGCCCTACAACGCCATCCTCGGCTACCCCGCCCTCGCGAAGTTCATGGCCGTCACGCACCACGCCTACAACATGGTCAAGATCCCTGGCAGCGGTGGCACCATCACCATACGTGGTCACGTACAGGACGCCACGCGCGCTGTCGAGATCGCCTACAAGGCCGCTGCCATGGCATTCCCCGCTGACGAGGACATGGAGCCTCTCGAGAGGCCCAAGAAGAAGAAACAACTGTTCACTCAAGAGCAAGCATCTACAAAGAAGGTGTCGCTGAGCACCAGCGGCTCGGGGGCTGAGGCTCGGGGGCTAGCGTCACCATAGGCGCTGGCTTGCCTCCCAAATAGGAAAGCGCGCTCGTCGCCTTCCTTCGGGCAAATTCTGACATGTTCGCATGGACTCCGTCAGAAATGTCCGGTGTACCAAGGGAGGTGATCGAGCACCACTTAGCCGTGTGTCCAGACGCACGCCCTGTAAAGCAAAAAGCGCGGAAACAAGCCCCCGAGAAGCAAGCGTTCATCATCAAAGAAGTAGAGAAGCTGAAAGCAGCAGACATCATTCGAGAAGTTGCCCACCCCACTTGGCTCTCCAACGGTGTGGTTGTCCCAAAACCCAATGGAGGAGGCCGGCTCTGCATCGACTACACAGACGTGAACAAGGCTGCCCCAAGGATCCATACCCCATGCCAAGGATAGACCAGATTGTGGACTCCACCGCCGGCTGTGATCTCCTCTGTTTCCTGGATGCCTTCTCAGGCTACCACCAGATCAAAATGGCCAAGGAAGACGAGGAGAAAACAGCATTTCTCACCCCTTGTGGTGTGTATTGCTACACTTGCATGCCCTTTGGCCTGAAAAATGCCGGCGCCACCTTCCAGAGGCTCATGAGGATCGCCTTGGGGGCTCAGATGGGAAGAAATGCAGAAGCTTATGTCGACGACATCGTGGTCAAGTCTCGCGAGGGAGACACTCTCTTGAAGGATCTCGAGGAAACCTTCGCCAGCCTGCGCAAGGTGAACATCAAGTTAAACCCCGCCAAGTGCGTCTTCGGGGTGCCTTCAGGCAAGCTCCTCGGGTTCCTCGTGTCCCACCGCGGCATAGAAGCAAACCCTGACAAGATCAAGGCTATAGAAGACATGCAGCCACCTCGCCGCCTCAAGGACATGCAGCGCCTAGCAGGATGCATGGCCAGCTTAGGCCGCTTCATCTCCAAGTTCGGCGAGAGAGCCTTGCCATTTTTCAAGATCATGAAGAAATCCGGCACCTTCAAGTGGACTCCAGAGGCTGACAAGCATTTGAGGACTTGAAGAAATACTTGGCTAGCTCACCAGTCATGGTAGCCCCCAGGGCAGGCGAGCATCTGAAGCTGTACCTAGCAGCCACTCCACAAACTGCTAGCGCCGTCCTGGTGGTGGAAAGAGAAGAGCCAGTTCTCCCCAAGAAAAGCACTGCCACACCAAGTCCAGAACCTCCCGACGAGGAACAGTCTCTCCAGACCCAGTGCCAGGCCCACAGCCTCAAGTCGAGCCTCCACGAGCACCCCTGCCGAGGCTCCTCCACAGGCAAACCTCGCCAAAGGTCCTGAGGAGCCTCTCGAGGGAGCCGACGCTGCCGCACCATCAACGACCCTCGTCGAGCATCCAGTCTACTTCGTCAGTACTGTACTGCGAGATGCTCGCGAGCGGTACCCAGTGCAGCAGAAGCTCCTCCTCGCGCTACTCATCGCCTCCAGGAAGCTGCGCCACTACTTCCAGGGTCACCCCATCACGGTGGTCACGTCCTTCCCCCTGGAGCAGATCCTGCGCAACCCCAACGCTACTGACCGCGTCGCAGGATGGAACATTGAGCTGCAGCCATTCAACTTGCGCTTCGACACCACAAGAGTCATAAAAGGGAGAGCGCTGGCGGATTTCGTCGCCGAGTGGACAGACCCAACTCCTGAAGAGCCTCGCGAAGAAGAAACCGCGTCATCGGGAGATACAATGCCAAGCCACTGGACCATGCACTTCGATGGAGCTTTCGCCTGCCGCAATGGTGGGGCTGGCGTTGTCTTAACCTCACCAAAAGGTGACAAGCTCTACTACGCCATCCAGCTGTGCTTCACAATAGACAAGATCTCCAACAACATCGCCGAGTACGAGGGCCTCCTCGCCGGGCTCAGAGCCGCAATCGCCCTTGGCGTCAAGCACTTACTCATAAAGGGTGATTCCCAGCTCCTGGTTAACTTCTCCAACAAGAGCTACACGCCTAAAGACGACCACATGGCCGCCTACCTTGAAGAGGTCCGCAAGCTCGAGAAGCACTTCAGGGGCATGGAGCTCATGCACATCCCGCGAAAGGAGAACCAAGAGGCAGATGACATCGCCAAGCGAGCATCACGAAGGCAGGCCCAGCCGGCCGGCGTCTTTGAAGAGAGACTCTCCAAGGCGTCCATAAAGCAGCCACAAGAAGCAGCAGCCGCAAGCACAGACGAAGTACTCCCACCACCTCCTATAGGTGGGGCACCCAACTGCGGTCCATCCTCAGGGGAGCGTCTGCTGCTGGCTATGGTGCACCAAGAGACAGGCTGGGTTGACGAACTCAAAGACTACCTGCTGAAGGGAGTCCTTCCTGAAGAAGACGCGGAGGCAGAACGAGTGGCTCGACAAGCCAAGTCATACTACATCCTCGAGGGAGACCTGTACCGCAAGCGCCCAAATGGAATTGCACTCAAGTGCGTCCCCCCCGAGGAAGGCCGCATGCTGATCAGAGACATTCACAGTGGAGAGTGTGGCCACCATTCCTCTGCACGCACCCTGGCAGGCAAGGTCTTCAGGAGCGGTTTCTACTGGCCCCAAGTGCTTCAAGATGCCACCACCATCGTCCAGTCTTGCGATGCGTGCCAGTTCCACGCCAAGCAAGTCATCAGCCTGCACTGGGACTCCAAACCATCCCGCTCTCGTGGCCTTTCGCGGTCTGGGGCCTTGACATCTGGGACCCTTCCCGAGATCACAAGGGGGCTACCGCTTCCTCTTCGTGGCAGTCGACAAGTTCACCAAGTGGGCAGAGGTTGAAGCAGTGCGCAGCATACCGGCCAGGGCAGCAGTAAAATTCATCAGAGGCCTGGTCTGCCGCTTTGGTGTGCCTAATCGCATCATCACCGACAATGGCTCACAATTCACCAGCGGCATCTTCAGGGCCTACTGCGAGAGCCTCGGCACCAAGCTCTGCTTCGCCTCGGTGGCTCACCCACAGAGCAACGGCCAAGCCGAGCGAGCAAATGCTGAGGTCCTCAAGGGCCTCAAGACAAGAAGCTTCAATCGCCTGAAGGGCTACGGCAAGGGCTGGATAGACGAACTCCCGTCCGTGCTCTGGTCCATCCGCACGAACCCCACGAAGCCCACTGGTGAGACGCCATTTGCTCTCGTGTATGGAGCTGAAGCAGTCCTCCCCACAGAGATCAAGCATGGATCCGCACGGGTCCTTGCCTTCAACGAGGACGATCAAGCAGACCTCCACAGCGACGACCTGCTGCTCCTTGACGGGTTGCGCCGCCGTGCCGCCCTCAGGGCAGCCAAGTACCAGCAAGACCTGCGACGCTACCACAGCCGCCACATACGTCCGCGCACTCTCGAGACAGGCGACCTCGTCCTCAGGAGAATCCTCTCCAGGGAAGGTCTCCACAAGCTCTCGCCAATGTGGGAAGGCCCCTACAGGGTCTCACACATCGCCAGGCCTGGCGCGGTACGCCTCGAAACGGAGGACGGCATTCCGGTCAAGAATCCATGGAACATCGCGCATCTACGCAAGTTCTACCCGTGATCATAGTCACGCCAGACATTTTTTGTCTCTAGAGGGAAGCACACAACTTCACCTCCAAGCTTCACAAAAGCTTCTCCTCCCGAGGGCCAGCCCCTCTGAGCTCTCCTGATTACGTGCCGCCGCAGGCCGTGAAGAGTCTCAGCCACTGAATGTGGTCCCCATGCCTCGACATGGAAAACTTTATCTTGGTCACACCAAGTGTAATGAACCAATTCGTTTCTCAATGAAACATTGCGCTGAGGCGCCGCTATGTAATATTTTGGTGGTGAGTTTTACTTTTCATCATCTTAGTTCATTTCGCGCTCATATTCTTCCCCATGCGCACCTCGCGAGCGGGGGCTGAGTACGGTGACTGTGCCTCAAGAGCACCCCAACAGCACCGCAAAATCCAAAGGATCCGAGCTCTAGCACGTGAGCACGCTCTCACGCCTGTTACCTCCCCAAAGAGCTCTGGCCCATGGGCTTGCTCCCAAAACACGCCACCTCACCAAAGGACCTTGGTACTTACTCTCCTCGCGAGATACCCATGAGGAAGCCTATAAGCGCGCATGGTGTTTACTACCATGTGCCTGCTTTGGGTTGCCTCTCTAACCAATACAGGGAACAAGAGTCCTCCCCAAGGTCGAGAAGTCACGCTCCGACCCCTAGAGGGAGCGCACCATCAGGGAAGCCAACGCCCTCTACGAGGCCAAAGTCTCGCCAAGCTAAGTCTAGCGCTCGCGCCCTCAGAAGTTTTTCTCCCTCTCACGGCACCTGTCGCCCCTCGAGCGGTTTTTTCTCTCTCACACTCCATGGACTGCTTGTGCGTCAAAGGGGAGCCCTCGAGCACCGCGACTCGAGAGCCCTTACCTCTCCAAGCCTTAAACACCCCCCGGCCTTGCCGAGTCACGCTCCGGCATACCGTAGCGGCGGTGTCATAGCGCAAAGAGATGGGTCCTGACGACGTAGAGCGAAGAAAGACATGGAACAGGGAAAAGGACCCTTCGAGGGGCACACACACATGTTTGCATACGATCAAAGTATCTTACAAGCCAGCGTGAATTAAAACAAGTCTTAAAACAAAGATAATTGCGCCAAGCGCATCTTGTTGCAGGAGTGGCCTAGGCAGAGGGTTCACCATCGCCGTCCTCTTCAGCCTTCTCTTCTTCGGCGCCTTCATCCTCCTCAGCGGCCTGCTCCGCCTCAACCCTCTTGAAGCGGTCGACGTAATCGTTGACTTCTTCTCGAACCAAGTTGGAGAGCTCCCAGGCGGTCCCCTCGATGGGCTCGGTCACTGACTCGAAGTCGAAGCCGGGGTGAAGGCGCTGGAGGTTGGCGAAGACGCGATCGATCGCCACGGTCAAGAGCTTGCGGCACTCCTCATCAACAACGTCGCCAAGTTCCGCCACAGGGCCCTCGAGCACAGTGAAGAGCTGATCGAAGTAGGCGAGGTATGTGGCGGCGTCAGCGTTCCCATTGACGGGAACAACAGGAGCATCCACTCCTAGCTGCCCCGCGAGAGTGTTCCCCCGGGTCACCAAGGACTTGAACACGCGCTCCCGCTGCTGCGTCAGGACCCGCGCCGCCTGCACGCTGTGCTCATCCTCTGCAGCACGCTCCACAGCAGGGCCCGCCTGCGCGCCAGCTCCCTCATATCAGCCATCAGGGAGGCGAGGTCTTGATCAGCACGTTCGCGAGCCTCTTCCGCGCGGCGACGACCGTCCCTGGCGCGCCTCACCTGGGAGTTCAGGTTGGCGTTCTGGTGCTCCAGTTGAACAATGCGGGCATTGTCATCCGCGCGTTTCTTCTTGAAGCGGTCCTCTGCTTCCTGAACTTCCCGGCATATTCTTCGGCGACGGCGGAGCGATATTCTTCTTGCTTGGCGGCGGCATCCTTCTCAGCCTCTTCCTTCCTCGCGGCGAGCTTTCGTTGGACTTCTCTACAAGCTTTTTGTGCCTGGCCACCTCCTCGTCATGCTTGCCTATGGCCTCGGCCAGTTTGCCCTCCCGCGCCTCAAGATCTGCGCGCTGCGTGGACAGCTCCTTGTCAGCCTGCAGTTGCTGCTCTCGCGTTTGAGCACCTCCGCTTCGCGCGCCGCCAGTACTTGCTCACGGGCATCCAAGGACACGCGGTGTTGGTCCAAAGACTTCCGCGTAGCCTCCGACTCCGCAGCAAATTTCCCCTCGCGGTCGGCAAGCTCTTGGCGCTGAGCGGCTAGCGTGGTCTCGAGGGTCGCGCGCTCTGAGGCAGCGGCTTGGCGCTCCGCCGCGGCCGCCTCGCGATCTTCTGCAGCGGCCTGGCGCTCTGCCTGGAGTGGCTCCAGGGTCTCTTGAGCCTCGCGAACCGCGCTCTCGCGGACCTCCTTGGCGAAGCGCAGCGCCTCCTCTCGCTGCGCCTGCATGGCCTCGTTGTCGTGGCGGCGTTGCTCCACGACCTCGAAGAAGCGGGTCCACGCCCTCTCAAGTTCGTCGTACTCTCTGGCGAGCTCGGCCTCCTCGAGAGCGAGTTGGGCCTCCAGCCCATCCAGTGCACCCCTCGCCAGGCGGAAGGTAGAGCTGCGGCGAGCGCCGCTCCAGCTCGTGCCACCCAGGACCAGAGCCCGGAACTCCCACGAGACATGGAGGCTCCCTCGTGCGCACTAGTTTCGAGGGTGGGAACCTCCAAGCTTGGGCCCGGTCAACCTGGCCTGGGGGCTGTGCGAGCCCTCTCCGTCATTGGGGCCATGGGCTCCAGCACCGTCGTCTTCAACCGGCGCCTCCTCTCGAGCTTCAGGGGCAGGGGAAGATTGCCCAGCCACCGTGGGGTCCGCCGCCGCCGAGCCCGCTGCGACCCAGAAGAAGCCGCCGCCCCCTCAGCATCTGCGTTAGGCGGGGGCGGCGGAGGGACATTTTCCTCCATCGCGGCGTCGGTGCCTTGGGGCGGCGGAGTAAATTCTCCCCCATCTCAACGTCAGCGCCTCCCTTCGCCGGCGAGCCGCTCCCCGTTTCTCCGCGGCGACCTCCTCTTGCCGCTCTGGTGGAGTGACGGGACGTGGTGGTGTGGTGTCCGCACCACCGCCTCCTCCTCGGGGCGCGCCTCCGCGGTAGAAGACGAAGTAGCTGCTCCGGCCAGAGGTGTAACCACCACATGCCCTACGTCTTCCTCCGCCACAGGCTTCGTGGCCTCCTCCGCCACCGGCTCCGAGGCCTCGGTCACTACGGGCTTAGCAACCTCTTCAGCTGAGGGCTCCACAGGCTCCTCGACGGTTGCCGAGGCCAGGCCCCGGACCTCCGCGCCTTGCGGAGCCTCCGGCGTTTTGCCGTCACAAGATCCCTAACAAACAAACAATGAAGGCCATCAAGAGGAGAGCAAGAAAACTCTCGAAAGATGCAAAACAGGGGCCAACGCTTACCCAGATGACTTGGCGCGTGAGTCGACCCACATCGTAGTGGATGACCGCCACGACCTCGACGAAGCAGCTCCAGAGCCGGGCCCCTCAGGAGCAGTCTCAGCTTTCCTCTTGAGAGGGGTGCCCACTGGGCTCTTGGCGGCCCTGTCGTGAAAAGCCTTGGAGCGGGGTCGCAGCGTCCCGCTACGGCCTCCTCATCGCTGTCTTCCTCCCCCTCCGCGACCTGGCGCGAAGGGGCCACAAGGAAATCCTCGTCCCCGCTGGACGAAATTCCAGAACATCTCCCTCGGAGGAGCAGGTTTCGAAGAGCTCGCCTCCCCTGCCGAGGGATTCGCCCCTCCACAGGTGACGCCCAGATCGGCGTCAGATGCGGCGGGTGACTCCGAGGCCCAGTCCTCTTCCACCACGGGCGCCGCGTCCTCCTTCTTCTCCTCCCCAGCCAGGCCCTGAGGGGTGAACTCCGGCATCAGCTCCAGGATCGCGAGGCGCTTCTTCGGGTAATCTGATGGAGTGGCTTCGCGAGCTCACTGCGCGGCACAGGAACCTCCGGGGCGGTGAAGAGGATGCCCATTATGGAAGCTACGACTTCAGGGAGGTGGGAGCTGCAGTGCAGCCGCATTGCGTCCGCCGGGCCTGAATACATCCACATCGGCTTTGTGTGCTTCTGGAGAGGGCGATACGGCGCCTCACGAAGTCTTCAGCAACCATCTGCCCCGTGAGGCCAGCGTCGCGGACGAGCTTCATGCGTGCGACCAAGTCAGCAATCTTCGGGCTCTGAAGGGTTGCACTCGACCAATTCGAGTTCTTCAGGGCGGCGCCTCAGGGACGTCGAAGAAGGAATTCTGCGTCTTGGCGTCCACGAGGAACCACCGCTGGCGGAAATCGTCCACCTTCTTCGTCACCCGTGTGACGGGTTTGTCGCCGTCCCAGGACATGGGGATGTAGATACCTCCCATCCCATCCGCGATGCGGAAGGACACACAACCAGACCGCTCGCCAGGCGCCGTGGAGCGGAGCGCATAGAAGCTCCGGAAGAAGGCCACGGAAGGCATCACCCCCAAATACGCCTCGCAAAGATATGCGAAGATGGCGAGGATCAAGATGGAGTTGGGGTGCAGATGCAGGAGTTGGATCTGATAGAAGGCCAGAACCTCCTCCAGGAAAGGAGAAAATGGCGGCACCAAACCAGCGAAAATGGTCGGGAAGAAAATGGGATACAGCCCCGCCGCGAGCTTGCCGAATCGCGCCGCCTTGAGAACGGTGGCGCCGTGCTCGTTGTTCTTGCCTGCGGCCATCAGCCGGATCTTGTCCAGCGCCTCCGCAGTGTGGATGCGAGTCCCCACCAGCGCCGGCGCGAGCTCGTCCTCCTGCTGCGCCTCGGCCGGTACATTCGCCATTGCCGCCTTGCCCTTCTTGGGACCCATGGTCGAAGAGAGAAGGGCGGCGGAGCTCGGTGAAGGAGGAGGAGCGCCGGAGACACAGGAGCGCAGGCGTCAAGAGCAAGGAGACGGGCGCGCAAATGATGCAGTAACTGCTGCCTGAACCGGCGCTGCAGGCTTTATTCCCCTCAGAGCAGTTACCGAGACGTGGTGGGACCCCCCACTACGCCCATCATCTCCGAGGAGAACGTGTCGTCGCGGCGTAACTGCCCTGCACGTGTCTCAGGCCGGCCGGACACTTTGGGCCCATGACGATTCGCCTGCGTCCATTGGACTACATCGTGCCCATCATGGGCCCGGGGGCTACTGTCGGCCCAGTGAAATCCAGGGTGTGCTGGGCCTGTCCTCTACGGCCCTCGACACTTGATGGCGAATTTTCGCTAAGGACCAAGCCTACGGCTTGGAGAGCCTCGCGAGGCGATTGCCTCGCGAGGGCTTTTGAGGCAGCAGAGGCCTGCGGAGGCCATATCCACTGCTGCCCCCTCTTCAAGGAAATCTCCCCTGGGGAGAGGTCAACGCCGAATTCTCTACAGGGCGTCCAAGCCCTCGTGGAGATCGCTTCGCTGCAAAGCAACCTCTGCAGAGCGCACATGGGCTCTGCAGCGGCCGCAGAGTGACGCGCGCCCCTGCGCGCGGTGACGACGACGCCGCAGTTGCCATTTTGGTGATTAAAGGGGTCAATAAAGCTGTGCCACCCGCTCCGGACTACAAGGATTTCCTCTTTGGTGATAAGGGGACCGGCCGGCGCTACGCTCCAGGCCAACGTCACCGTGGGCACCCCCACGTTCCTCTGCGGCCCCAGCTGGCCGTCCTGCATGGACGGTGGTACTCTGCTACAGGAGTCAGCTTTACGCTCATGGACCGCGTCCATGGACAACCGGGCTGCGATGCACCGCGCTCCACCTTCTGCGCCACGTGACAGCCCTACCACAGTGCAAGTGCAAGGAGGGAGCACGGGGCGCCTATAAAAGGAGGACGAGGTGCACCGTAGCAAGGATCGCATTCTCATTCCAGCATAGCCACTTACGCGCAAGGAAGAAGAAGACCACTTCCCTTCCTTGTGTACACCATTGCCAAAAGAGAGCCTCGGCAAGCTCATTGTACTGTAACCTCTACAAGCAGTGCAATACAGACAAGCAGGAGTAGCGGTATTACCTCCACACGAGGGCCGTGAACCTGGGTACGGGCTGGTGTTCATCTCTGTCGTGATGTCCCTCCACTTGCTCGACGAGCACCGTCGCCGTGCAGGTTGAGGGTTGTTTGACCAACGTGTTCAGCCCCTTACACGAACTCTCTTCGTGAGCTTGACTATCCCTGTTTCGTGGGAGTCATTCTCGACAGAGGCAGCCGCCCAGGACCTGGCCCAGACGGGGCGTCGGGCGACGACCTGTGCGCCGGAGGCGCGCATCTCGGCAGAGCGCGGGACAACCGCGCCGACGAGCGAGGTGGTCCGTGGCCGCCAGCGCGGTTGCGAGGAAGATGGAGGAAATTGGGCCATACACATATTGGGGATTCATTTGGGGTTTGCAAGTGGGGAGCATCCTCCCCCATACGCATATTTTTGTCCGGACGCCCCCCATAGCCCTCGTTTGGAGCCAATCCGGAGATTATTTGGGGGAGCACGAGTGGAGATGCTCTTAGGGCACCTCCAACGGACTGGCGCAAATGACACCAAAATGTGTTCGATTTGGTCCGTTTGGGGCGGACCGCAGACACATTTTGGGTCTCAGTCCGTTTGGGGTTGGGGTGCCCCAAACGGGCTGGCGCAAACGGAGATATAACAAAAAAAAATTACTTAATATATATAACATAGGTAGGAGGGCCACATGGGCCAGTGACACAAAATATAAACTAAAAAAAGTAAAATAAAACCCTAGTGCTACTGGGTTTGGGGAGCTGGCGCCGCCGCGGCCAAGGCCTCGTCGTGGCCTCCTACTCGTCGTCATCCGAGAGGATGATGTACGGCGGCGCGGCGAGAGGTGCGCCGGCGCCCTGCAGGCGGACGGCGTCGCGCTGTGGCCACGGTGACCATGACACCTGCCAGCGCGCAGCTCCAGCGTCGCCGCCTCCTCCTGCTGGCGGGCCCGCTCTGCCGCCTCCTCCCCAAACTGCCGGAGCGCGGCCGCGATGTCTGGCCACTGGGCCAGCTCCTCCAGGTTGGAGGCGTCGATGCTGGCCTAGAGGGCGGCTTCGTCGTCGACGAGCGGCACAGGCTCGCCTCCTCCATCTTCACGCGCCGTCGTCGTCGCTCGCATCGAAGTCGGAGGAGGAGCCGTCGGAGTCCAAGCCTTCGACGGCGGGCTCGTCCTCCACCGGCTGGTCCCCCGGCACCTCGGCCGCGAAGGCCGACCGTCGGCGAGCGTCGTGCTCGACCTCGAACCAACGGTCCCACAGCGGCGAGTCTATCGCGTATGCTGGGTCATTGACGAGGTCGGCCGGGAGGAAGCTCCGGCGGCGGAGGATCTCCTCCGTACGTGCCCTGCCGGCGCCGAATGCGGCGGCGACTCAGATGCCAGCCGTCCGGTAGGTTGATACCCTATGACGTAGTTGTCGTGTCTCGATGCACGGACACCGGGAGTAGAGGATACCCCCTTTTAGGTTCGGCATGGGGCGCGAAGGAGGCTGAGAATCGTCTTCTCGGGCGGAGTCTAGATCAAGCTCTCCACTCCACGATCAACGCATGCAACCAAAGGGACACAAGGAGCTACCCAGGTTCAGGCCACCCGGAGGCTAAAAGCCCTACTCCTGCATGTCTGGATTGATGGGTTCTTCATAGTGTGGCTTACAATGGAGCCTCCCGGATGGGGTACCCGGAAGGGTTTTGGCTGGAGGTAGAGAAGGACAATCCTGACCCGGAGGAGATCACCTTCCCTCTACCTTCGCAGCACTAGTCTAGTCTTGCTCTGGTTCGACTTGTTCCTCGTCCGACCTCCCCTCCTGTGCCTTGGTCCTCCTTTTATAGGCTAAGGGGTTGCCACAGGGTCACGTGAGGGGCACGAGGGACCTTCGGCGTGAAGGACCCTCCTTATCTAGTTTAGGGGGAGACGTGGCCTCTTCTCAGCCTAGCGTCTCCTTGGGTTAGGTGGGAGCGTCCGCCTTGGGGTGGACAGGGCTGACACACACGGGCTGTGCTTCCTGCCCGCGCTACCTTCGCCTTGCTTCCCAAGTCTTCTAGGTCTTCTAGCGTGAGGTGGAGAGCTTATCCACAGTGATGTGGGGAAGTACCCGAGAGGGAGCCTGGCCTCCTGCCGGGAACTCGGCTCTCGGGTCCTTCCTTGCCTTCTTGCTTGGTTCGGGGACCCGGCAGGCCCCCAGGACCGGAGCCCTTTGTCGACGTAGGCCTTGCTTGGCCTTCGCGGGCGGACGGTGACCGCCAGCTTGACTTGAGTCTTGGTCTTGTCCATCTTCATCTTGGGCCCACATGGGGTGGACCCACTTTGGCAGCACTAGGGGAACCCCGTGTTCCACTGCTGCGACAGTAGCCCCCGGGCATGGTCCCGGCGGCTCTTGCTCCAGCTGCCGGGGCTATGGCCTAAAGATAGGTCAAAGTGGGTCCCGGGCACCTGGTCTTCCTTGCTTGCTTCATTAATGGCCTTGAGGTCTTGGAGTTACTCCGCTTGGGGGGAGTAACTGCGATGGCCCCTCGATTCCCAGTAATGGAAGAAACGAGGAGACGCCTGACAGAGGCGCCGCCGAGGCTATAAAAGCAGGGCGCGCCCCTTATTTTGTCCATCTTCTTCCTCAGTCCAACTCCAGGCCTCCCACAAGCTGCCAGCACCAATGGCGAGAGTGAAGAGAGGAGTTGGGCGCCTCGTTCTTCTTCAGCTGCTGCGGAGAGTGGCCCCTCCACTCGTGGTCGAGCTGCTCCGCGAGGTCGTGGGATTCGCGGTCACGGCGGCCGTGGAGGCCGCGGCACGCTGCTCCCCTCCCAGGAGCATGGTTCATACTAGCTTCGCGCCGTTCGAGTTCATCGTGGATCTGAACCACAGGCCTCGCAGCCGGCTTCTCCTGCCGGATTCCTTCACGACGGCGACGGAGGACATCAGACCCTCCGGCTTCTGCTGCAGGTGGAAGGCTGCCCCAATGGCCCCTCCTGGGCCCTGGGAGCGCACCGCTGAAGGCGCCATGCTCCTGGGTCAGGGGTGGAAGTCGTTCTCCCGTGCCCGCCGCCTGTCCCGGGGGCAATGCTTGGCGTTCCGGTTACGACGGAGATGCGACGCTCTCCGTGAAGATCTTCGGTGTCGATGGCGGACGCGTGGAGTGCTGCATGGAGAGCAGCAGCGGCAGCTCGAGCTCCTACGACGAGGATGATGATGAGGAAAGCTCATCTGACATCAAGGTCGAGGGGAGCTCGTCTTCTTGAAGGCGAGGAGCTTCGGGCGGGCGCCATGGAGATCTCGTTGACCTCCTCCCGGCGGCCTTGACGACGTACTTCTGGAAGTAGCGCCTTCCATTGTACGGCGGTGCTCCTTGCTCGATGGGAGCCAACCTTTTTGTTGTAAAAAAGATCGTCCCCTTGTAGTCCTTGTAAATGAAGAAGATCTTGTTTCCTCCTTGTCTCCGTGTCGCGCTCGTGTGAATGAGAACGGGTTTTTTGCAAAACGCGCTCCCATTACAGCGGCAGCCGTACCGCCTGGGGGTAGGGGGGGATGAGAGGCCTATAAAAAGCCCTCAGACCCCAGCCTTCGCCACATCTTCTCGCCTTGCTCCGCTCCTCTTCTTCCTTTGCCTCTCCACGTCCCGCAGAACAATGTCTGGCGAAGCAGAGATGGCCTTGTCCGACGTGTCGACGGCGGAGTCCGTCTTCCGAGGCGCGGCGGAGGCACCCAGCGAAGCTGGAGCCCGAGCCGCTGATGAAAGGAGGCCGCTCCTCGTCCTCGCCCTTCCTTAGTTTTTCCTGCGTGGGGAACATTGCTGGCTCCGCCGCCATGGAGGCTGCGGTGGCGTTAGCACCCGGAAGGATATCATCAAGGAGGACTTGTGGAGAGAAGCGCAGGCAATCCACGATTGATCAACTCCTCCGCGAACTTGACGATGTGTTCAAGGCAAGGCTTCCTTGAAGTTGGGTGAGTAGATCTTGAAGACTCTTGTCTTGACTTGCTTTCTCCTTCCCGTGTAGGAGGAAGAGATGCCATGGAAGGTTCGGACCATGTGTACTTCGTCTGCGACCAGCATGTCCCGGGGTTTGCTAGGAAGTTTCCTGGCCCGTGGGGTCCCTGAAGATCCTGCGCAAGTGCCCTCCCTCCCTCCAGGCGTCCCCGGAGGAAAAAGCGTGCACCCGGCAGGCAATAAAACAGAAGACAAGTCTGCACAGCCAGGAGCCTGAGCTGGCCTTAGTAGCATAGCTAGATATGTACCAGGGAAAGCATAACTGAATGTAATTCAGAATTGTAAATTCAGAATGTAAGTTCAGATGAATGCAACCCTAGGCTCAACTCCCGGGGTCATTTCCCAAACCTTCCTTTGCACTAACGCGCCGTCAAGTTTTCAGAGGAGATCTCTTAGGTGACAAGTACTCTGACCGCCGTACCGGTAGCAGTACCCCTAAGAGCACTATACCTTCCGGGAGTCCACTCCACAGCCACGGGTACTAGGCCAGAAGGGAAATCGACCGTTCGCCGGGGAGGACGCATTACCCCCGCAAAGGCTCTCATCAACTGTCAAGCATGCGCAGGTTGGTGGTATATTGACTCCGAGCGAGATATTATGCCTAGAATGCAAGATGCACATGCAAAGACTTAGCTGATTTTTGCCGTGCTCTGATCTGCTTGTCCTTCCCGGGTATCCAGCTCCTGAGCCGCTCTTCAGCATCCATTCCTGTCCCGGGAGAGGCGCTACACAAACAAACTTTCAGTAGGAAAAGAATGGACCCTCCCTTACATGTCGTGAAAGTGTTTCATCCGAAGCAACCCGCAAGCAAAGTTGAATGTGCATTTCTGTGTTTATGTTCTTTAAAACACAGCACTGCCCGTTCCACTTCTTACCGCGGCAGTACGGCACGATCAGGTGGCAGCGCCTACTGATAGGCTACTCGCGCTCGACCTGTCAGCCACCGGCACCATGTCAGCCCCCTGCTTGGGGGTTGTTACGGATAACACACTTCACGACAACAAGAGAGGCTCACGGAATTGAAAAACTTATCTTTTATTCCTTGGCGACGATTCTTACACCCTTATACAGAACACTAGCCCTTGGGCGTGCTTAGTTGATTCGACTATCTGCGATTCATGTTCGTATTCAGGGGTAGAATTTCGGAGATTCTCGATGTTCCAGGCGTTGCCTCCGGCCTGCCTTTCTCGTCCTCCAGATAAACAGCCGGGTCTCAGGGTATGCGTCACCCGATAAGGTCCTTCCCACTTGGACGACAACTTGTTCATGTTATCAAGTTTTGCTCTTGCGGAGAACCAGGTCTCCGGGTTCCAGTACCCGTGAACGGATATGGCGATCATGATAGCGACGGAGCCCTTGCTGGTATCGAGCAGATCGTAAAGAAGCTCGACACCGCACCTCTTCCAGGAAGTTGATGTCATCAATCCTCCTCTCAGCTTGTGTGTCTTCATCATAGGCAAGTACCCGGGGAGATCCATGCCTGAGTTCTGTTGGCAAGACGGCTTCGGCTCCATAGACAAGGAAGAATGGTGTTTCTCCAGTTGCTCTGCTTGGTGTGGTTCTGAGGGACCACAAGACACTTGGTAGATGTTCAATCCAGTTCTTGCCCTTGTCTTCACTTGTCAAAGGCCTTGGTCTTCAAACCCTTTAGGACCTCCGCATTGGCTCGCCACTTGCCCATTGCACCTTGGGTAGGACACCGAGGCAAAACACACCTTGATGCCCAGCTCTTCACAGAAGTTGAGGAAGGATCGACTTGTGAACTGAGAGCCATTGTCCGTTATGATTCTGTTGGGTACTCCAAAGCGGTACACGATCCCTTCAATGAACTTGATGGCTGCCTGAGCTGTTGCCTTGGGACTGGCATCACTTCACCCACTTTGTGAACTTGTCGATGGCCACGAAGAGGTACTCATGCCCCGACAGACTTCGGTATCTTCCCACGATGTCCAGCCCCCAGACCGCGAACGGCCAGGAGATTGGAATTGGCTGCAGAGCTTGCGCCGGCTGATGTATGTTCTTCGCATAGTACTGGCAGGCTTCACAGGTCTTGACTAGCTGCTCGGCATCACTGAGGACTGTTGGCCAGTAGAACCCGTGACGAAAACTTTCCCCGCCAGTGATCTTGATGCCACATGACTTGAACATGTGCCCTCGTGGATGTCCCTTAGCAGTACTTGGCCTTGTTCTTGAGGGATGCAGCGGAGCTTGACTCCGTTGTCCCGTCGCCGGTAGAGCTCGCCGTCGATCATGTAGAGCTTGGCTTGACGAGCCACCCGCTCGGCGTCGTGGTCATCCTCCGGGAGGGCGTGCTCCATCATGTACTTGACGATGTCCCGGGCCCAGGGTGGGTGGGTTCCTTCCACCGGTAGCACCATCCGACGGAAAGAAAGCATAGCTTCCTCCGCCAGAGGGGCTGCCGGGTCTTGAGCTTCTGGGCTGGCTACCCGTGTTGTCGAGGTAGAAGGGTCGCCAGCCCCCGGCGCAGATCTTGCCGCGAGCCTCTCGGGTGGAATCGAAGGTGCCTGAGGACCTCGATGTAGATCCCGGGAGGCACTGGTTCTTGCTTGGACGCCACCTGCGACAGCTCATCCGCGGCCGTGTTTTCTCCCCGTGGGACGTACACAGCCCGGAAGTTGTCGAAGCGCCGCTGCAGCTTCCAGACCTCCTCGACGTACGGTGCCATCTGGGACACGCGTACTCCTTGTTCACTTGCTTGATGACTAGAGAGTCACCCTTGACGACGATCTTGTTGATGCCGAGGCCGATGGCAGCACGAAGTCCTGCGAGCAGGCCCTCGTACTCCGCCGTGTTGTTGGAGATGTTCCCTTGGTAGTGCATCTGGACGACGTACTTCAGCCGGTCCCAGTTGGTGAGGTTAGGACAACCCCCGCACCTCCTTTCCCCTTGGTGTAGGAGCCGTCGAAGTGCATGGTCCAGGCGCTAGGATCTTCTTTCCCGGGGAGGCAGGTTTCCTCTTCGGGTCGTCGAACGCCGTCTCGGTCCACTCAGCGTGAAGTCCGCCAGCGCCTGACTCTTGATGTTGTCCGTGTGCTCGAACTTGAGGCCGAAACCTTGAAGCTCCATGGCCCACCATGATATGCGACCAGTGGCAAGTGGGTTCTCCAAGGGGCTTCTTAGGTTGTACTTGGATACCACGTGATGGGATGGCT